>CM026389.1:2506334-2534278 GCA_014843695.1 Archivesica marissinica | reverse complement strand
TGATGTTCTTAGACAAGGACCACGGTACTGATGTTCTTAGACAAGGACCACGGTACTGATGTTCTTAGACAAGGACCACGGTACTGATGTTCTTAGACAAGGACCACGGTACTGATGTTCTTAGACAAGGACCACGGTACTGATGTTCTTAGACAAGGACCACGGTACTGATGTTCTTAGACAAGGACCACGGTACTGATGTTCTTAGACAAGGACCACGGTACTGATGTTCTTAGACAAGGACCACGGTACTGATGTTCTTAGACAAGGACCACGGTACTGATGTTCTTAGACAAGGACCACGGTACTGATGTTCTTAGACAAGGACCACGGTACTGATGTTCTTAGACAAGGACCACGGTACTGATGTTCTTAGACAAGGACCACGGTACTGATGTTCTTAGACAAGGACCACGGTACTGATGTTCTTAGACAAGGACCACGGTACTGATGTTCTTAGACAAGGACCACGGTACTGATGTTCTTATACAAGGACCACGGTACTGATGTTCTTAGACAAGGACCACGGTACTGATGTTCTTAGACAAGGACCACGGTACTGATGTTCTTAGACAAGGACCACGGTACTGATGTTCTTAGACAAGGACCACGGTACTGATGTTCTTAGACAAGGACCACGGTACTGATGTTCTTAGACAAGGACCACGGTACTGATGTTCTTAGACAAGGACCACGGTACTGATGTTCTTAGACAAGGACCACGGTACTGATGTTCTTAGACAAGGACCACGGTACTGATGTTCTTAGACAAGGACCACGGTACTGATGTTCTTAGACAAGGACCACGGTACTGATGTTCTTAGACAAGGACCACGGTACTGATGTTCTTAGACAAGGACCACGGTACTGATGTTCTTAGACAAGGACCACGGTACTGATGTTCTTAGACAAGGACCACGGTACTGATGTTTTGGCACGGTACTGATGTTCTTAGACAAGGACACGGTACTGATTTCTTAGACAAGGACCACGGTACTGATGTTCTTAGACAAGGACCACGGTACTGATGTTCTTAGACAAGGACCACGGTACTGATGTTCTTAGACAAGGACCACGGTACTGATGTTCTTAGACAAGGACCACGGTACTGATGTTCTTAGACAAGGACCACGGTACTGATGTTCTTAGACAAGGACCACGGTACTGATGTTCTTAGACAAGGACCACGGTACTGATTTCTTAGACAAGCCACGGTACTGATGTTCTTAGACAAGGACCACGGTACTGATGTTCTTAGACAAGGACCACGGTACTGATGTTCTTAGACAAGGACCACGGTACTGATGTTCTTAGACAAGGACCACGGTACTGATGTTCTTAGACAAGGACCACGGTACTGATGTTCTTAGACAAGGACCACGGTACTGATGTTCTTAGACATGGACCACGGTACTGATGTTCTTAGACAAGGACCACGGTACTGATGTTCTTAGACAAGGACCACGGTACTGATGTTCTTAGACAAGGACCACGGTACTGATGTTCTTAGACAAGACTCTAAAATCCACATGGCCTCTTCTCTCTCACCCATTGTGATGCCATCAGGAACGAGGTTCCGAGAGCGCTTACACTGATGTTGCAAGACCTTGTTTCGCAATCGAGCTAATATAATTTTACAGAAAGTTGCATAGTTTTAGGAATTAATCAAATACCAAGCAGAGTATGGAAGATCCGCTCACAACTGAGAGGGGCAGTGTATCACCCTTTATTTGAATAGCGACATTTAGTTGTTCATTTTTCTCCACAATTCAACGGGGATAATAAATGAGGTTACCCGGATGCCCGGAGACAGACTGTTTTGTTATTATTAGGAAATCGAATATTTCGTCACTGTATGTGGGTGGGGTGTGTGTTTTAACGTTTATTTATCGTCGCTACCGGTTGCCCATACGAGCGACGCCTCCTGAAGAGATTAGTCATTTTAGAATGTTGGAGGATACAGACATAGACCCATTCCATAGTCTCATCTGGTTCTTTTACGTGCACGGTGTAAAGCACTGACACGAGACCTCGGTTTAAAGTCCCATCTGAAAGAATGTTAGTTAATTTTATTATGGTCAGACGGGGGGTCGAACCTGCGATCCCTGGATTACCAGTCCAGCGTGTTACCACTGGACTACAGATCCGTCTATGTGGGTGGGATATTTTTTAATATAATTTTATTTAACGTCGCTACCGGTTTCCCATTTGAGCGACGGGCAGTTTACCTAACAAACCCTTTCATGGGCAGGTTCCAGCGGTTAACCAGTACTTAGTGCACCAACCTCCGTAAGAAACTGCCAACTTTTTCATATAAATGAGACACGGTCTGAGCGGGGCTCGAACCCGTGACCATCCGAGATGATAGGTTACAGTGGTATACAAGTCAGCGACCTTAACCACTCGACCACGGAGGCGGACTTTGGGTGGGGTACGGTAAACAAATGTGTTCTATACTGTTGAGATTTCACGCTCCTGTGGTTATGCAAAGGTCGCAATCAGTTATTGTCGTTCTATCGCCATAATTCCGGTTTCATTTGCAAAGTAAACACGCAGTTTCGGATAGATTGTTAGTCTTGACGACATAATATAGATTGCAATTGATATATTTATGTTTAACTTTGTTCTTTAGCTTTCCCTTATTTACCCTTCCCTCAGACCGAAGTGACGTTGTGTGCGAGCACAATTAATCGTAAAACTGACTCTGTAACACGACACTTGTTTGACGAATAACAACCAAAGTGTTAAGTGTGTCTGTAATTAAGATTTTTTATATAAAGTATTGTTTGGGGGAATCCATTCTTCAACAGACGGATATGTTGTCCAGTTGGACTGGTAATCCAGGGATCGCAGGTTCGATCCTCCGTCTGACCCGAATAAAATTAACAGTCTTTCAGATGGGACGTTAAACCGAGGTATTGTGCTGGTGCTTTACACCGTGCACGTAGAAGAACCAGAGAAGACTCTGGAATGGGTCTCTGTCTGTATCATTGCACTATCCTCCACAAAATCTAAAATGACTAATCTCTTCAGGAGGCGTCGCCCATATGGGCAACCGGTAGCGACGATAAATAAACGTAAACCACACACAACATCCATTCTCCGTCTTTATTAAGACGCTTCAGTCCACGTGTCATCTGCCCCACCCACCTCCTCCATCGCTACACTGGATTCCATCAGGAAATCAGGAATGTGGTTTCGAGGGTAGACATCTCTAATTTTCTATTACCTACTTTGGCAGATAAAGTCTGATTTATCCCAAAATGTAAAAAGGTCAATTTAGTTGGAATCCTTTGTTTTTACTGTTGTTCCTTAACCAAATGTTGCGGTATGATAAATGGGATTTTATCGGAATCTTGTTAATTTAACTCATAACAATGTTTTACAAATAAGTCCCATCGATAATACTGTAGTAGATCTGTAGAGATCTAATACTTTAATTTCCATAAGAAGCGATAGTGGAATAAAAATTGCTAGCATGTTGTGCAAAGGAAACAACGATAAAAACAGAGGAAAACACTTAATATGAAACTATCTGCTTTTAGGGAATATTCAGTGGCAGTAACTCACCGATGTCTCTCATTGAATAGTATAAGGTATAGAAGGAACTTGCTGCGCATTTTCCAGCTATGATAAATGTGTATACGGTGGAGATATAATAATTTAATAATTATAAGATGAGAAAGTGGATGAAAAATGATAGCGTGTTATGCAAAGGAAACAACGATAAAATCAGATAAACCACTTAACATGACCTATATACTTTGAACCTATATACGGAGGTCTCTAATTGAGTGTATTGTTAGTTTGTGTTTCATAATTGAGTATAAACTCCAACTAAAACGGGATTAGATAAAGAGCTCCGACTAATGACCGACCATGACAAATAAACGTTAGTACAATATGAAATATTGATCGATAGACGAAAGTAAATTGTGAAATGTTTGTGAAAAACATAGGACTTGGTAGGGGTGGACGACTTCCGGAGATATTGGCGGAGTTATCAACATAATTGCCTGTTGAATATAAAATACACTAGCACCGTTAGATGCTATTGGTACCGAGGTTAATAGTGTTTGTCAAAGTTATGACGATTGTTTATAACACGGAAGTAGTTTAGAATAATGACAGTACAGTTTAACATTCTCGCCTCTCGTTAATGGATTTTGTAATGATCACCAATTTATACAAAAGTGGACATACCGGTATATGTATTGTTACGCGAGTACAGGAAGCTGACGATTCAAACAGACGTTCATGGTTGTTTTCTGGAATTATTGCACACATTTGTTTTATCTATCTTGAATATAATAATAATATACAAATATATGTAAAACTGAAAATAAATAAATATATTCGCGTAAAAAAATCACGGCGTGTAATTACGATATATATATATATATTTGCTATATATATTTGTTATATATTTTGGTATATATTTTTGTATATATATTTGTATATATATTTTTGTATATATATTTGCTATATATTTTTGTATATATATTTGCTATATATTTTTGTATATATATGTGTATATATATATTTGTATATATTTTGGTATATATATTTGTATATATATTTGCTATATATTTTTGTATATATATTTGTATATATATTTGCTATATATGTTTGCTATATATTTTTTGTATATATTTTTGCTATATATTTTTGTATATATTTTTGTATATATTTTTGCTATATATTTTTGTATATATATTTGCTATATATGTTTGCTATATATTTTTGTATACATTTTGCTATATATTTTTGTATATATATATCGTAATTACACGTCGTGATTTTATTACGCGAATATATATATTTATTTTCAGTTTTACATATATTTGTATATTTTCTGTCTTCATTTGTGTGTGATATATTATAGTTATATATCCTGCTTTAATATATTACGCTTTCTGTGTAGATGTTTTTGGTATAATATATCTATGTATGTACTTGCATGTATGGAATATATAATTATTTCAATATATTTTCAACCTACATAGATGCTTAAACATGATTTATATCGGAACATGAATTGATCCAATTTGCATTTAGTCCTTTGTAATACACTTTGTAATACACTTTGTTATATATATTTGCTATATATGTTTGCTATATATTTTTGTATATATATTTGCTATATATATTTGTATATATATTTGCTATATATATTTGCTATATATGTTTGCTATATATATTTGTATATATTTGCTATATATGTTTGCTATATATATTTGTATATATATTTGCTATATATATTTGCTATATATGTTTGCTATATATATTTGTATATATTTGCTATATATTTTTGCCATATATTTTGTATATATATCATTTTTTGGTATATGTTTGTACATATTTTTGTATATATTTTTGAATATATTTGCAATATATTTTGCTCCATATTTTGCTATACATTTTGCTATACATTTGGCTATTCATTTTGCTATACATTTTGCTATACATTTTGCTATACATTTTGCTCTATATTAGGTTACACATTTTGCTATACATTTTGCTCTATATTAGGTTATACATTTTGCTATACATTTTGCTCTATATTAGGTTACACATTTTGCTATACATTTTGCTCTATATTAGGTTACACATTTTGCTATACATTTTGCTCTATATTAGGTTATACATTTTGCTATACATTTTGCTATACATTTTGCTATATATTAGGTTAAACATTTTGCTATACATTTTGCTATACATTTTGCTATACATTTTGCTATACATTTTGCTATATATTTTGCTATACATTTTGCTATACATTTTGCTAACATTTTGCTATACATTTTGCTATACATTTTGCTATACATTTTGCTATACATGTTGCTATACATTTTGCTATACATTTTGCTATACATTTTGCTATACATTTTGCTATACATTTTGCTATACATTTTGCTATATATTTTCAGGTTTGTGTGTAAATTATGAGGTGGAGCTACCATGCAATACAGATAGCCATAGTTATTCAACAAGGTACGAACTAAACCTATTTCGTGTGAGAAAACCTATTGCGTCTGAGAAAACCTATTTCGTCTGAGAAAATCTATTTCGTCTGAGAAAACCTATTTCGTCTGAGAAAACTATTTCGTTTTTACAAGGACAATAACCATATCTTGTTTTACAAGGAGGGTAAACCTATTTCGTTTTACAAGGAAAGTAAACCAATTTCGTTTTGTAATGAAAACTAACTAATTTCCTTAGAAGAAAAGTAAACCAATTTCGTTTTGTAAGGAAAATTAACCAATTTCCTTAGTAGAAAAGTAAACCAATTTTGTTTTGTAAGGAAAATGAACCAATTTCCTTAGAAGGAAAGTAAACCAATTTCGTTTTGTAAGGAAAATGAACCAATTTCCTTAGAAGGAAAGTAAACCAATTTCGTTTTGTAAGGAAAATGAACCAATTTCCTTAGAAGGAAAGTAAACCAATTTCGTTTTGTAAGGAAAATTAACCAATTTCCTTAGAAGGAAAGTAAACCAATTTCGTTTTGTAAGGAAAATGAACCAATTTCCTTAGAAGGAAAGTAAACCAATTTCGTTTTGTAAGGAAAATTATCCAATTTAGAAGAAATGTAAATCTATTTAGGTTTGTAAGGAAAATTAACCAACTTAGAAGAAATGTAAACCTATTTAGTTTGGCAATGAAAGTGCGAGTATAAATGGATTAATGAGTATGTGGATCATCTCAGTCATATGTTTAATGTGGGGTGTTGTGATGTGTGGTAGAGATTCACTCCAGCCCAAACAGTTACCCTCGGGTGGATGTTGGAACGGCGGGGCGAGTGATGGTGAAACATTATACATGTACAGACAAATGGCTTCGGGTTCAAACCATTTTTTATTTCTTTATTTTTTAAAGAACATTTTGATACACCATACACTTGACACTATACATACAAAAATGTTAGGCCATATACAAGCCTGTCTTAAAATGACACCCGTTACTATCAGAGCACTTATTTCGTAAATAGTTTGGCTTTGATCCCCAAACCATTTGTCTAGACACCAAGCGGATGTGTAAAGTTCGTATACGTATACATGTATACTAAGTACTAAGTACAACACACTAACTAAAATTATAACAAGTTTTAATAATTTTAATTGTATACTATTTTTTATTTACAGTAAGTGAGTTGGTAGCAGACACCTCTGGAGAATGGACCCAGTGGGGTCATTGGTCCTCGTGCAGTGTCACGTGCGGCTATGGTATACAGAAGAGGCAGAAAACGTGGAAATCACGTGACAGCATGGTCAAAGCAGAAGATGCGTTTGTTTATGAGGACATTATAGAATGCATTACAAATAAACCTTGCCCAAGTAGGTCTATTCACTTGCATACTAACGCAACTTTAACTCGGCTTAAACTGATAGCTTAACGTAATTTTCCTAAATCGCTTTATCTCTTCTTAGATTAAGCTAATCTCACACACTACTTCACATATATTTGTCGTCTACCTCGTGGTTAATGGGGCGACGCCTCCAGAAGTGTATTGCTCGTTTATGTTCTGGAGGTCCACCTCCGTGGTCGAGTGCTTAAGGTCGCTGACTTGTATACCACTGTAACCTATCATCACTGTTGGTCACGGGTTCGAGCCCCGCTCTGGCCGTGTCTCTTTTATATGAAAAAGTTGGCAGTTTCTTACGGAGGTTGGTGCACCCAAGTACTGGTTAACCGCTGGAGCCTGCCCAGGAAAGGTGTTGCTAGGTCAACTGCCCGCCGGCGATATAGCCCGAAATGATGCTGATGCAGGCGTAAAACCCGAAATATAACATAATTATGTTTTGGAGGATAGTGCAAGATACAGAAGATAGTCCAATTCCAGAAAGATCTCTGGTTCTTGTACATGCCCGGTGTATTGCACCGATACCTGAGACTTCGATGTGTAGTCACATCTGATAAGATGTCGTACGTGGGATCGAACCCACGATACATGCATTCGCACACCAACGTATTAGCCACTGGACCGCTAACCCGTCTATTAAACCAACACTGTTATTTTAGCTATATTAAGATAAAATACCCATTATGCGAAACTAGTCTAGACAGGGTTCCAAGATAATAATCCGTCAAACGGTTCGAAATATTCCCTTTGTAATAGAATTAGACTGTTTCATAATTTGATAAAACACAGACAGACAGACAATTGGTGCAGTTTAATATTGAATTAACGCAGAATTTAAAGTTGTTATGTACTTATTGTACAGTTCTTTTAAGAATGGTTTTGATAAAGTTAGCGTATTCCGGAGATACGCCTCCAAAAGTAATTACACAATAGTGACTTTCCACTCACCAAAAGAAGGATATATAAATAACGTCACTTTTAGAAATACAAATTTTGGTGATCATTCGATAAAATAAAATCCTATCGTACACTAATAAACGCAAATCGTCTTATTCATTATGATTTCCAATGGTTTTGGCTAATATAATATTTGTTATCAAATTTAATTCATTTTAACTGCCCCTGTCGAGAGCCTCATTGAACTACATTACACAACCACACAACCACGTATGTTAGTGGAAACATCCGTATTAAGAAATAGGTCCGGTATAATGTTCAAGTTAAGGTCTTGTTTGCTGCCAAAATTACAAACTACAGACAAAACAAATTCATTAGAATATAGTACTTTATAATTAACAGTTCGTTATTGTCAGAAAATTGCTAAAATACAAAAGTGCATCCAACAGGGAGAATACGAAACTAAAGTAGTGGTAGAGAAAATGCCATCGTGCACTGTTTAAAAGCAGTGGAAGATGGAGTTTTCATTCATTGGAAAGCATAAAAGAAAATGTTATCCTTGATTCAGGAAAACACGGAGAACTTGGAAATCGTGTATGTTGTATATGCTTCATACCGATATGTATTTTTCAGTTAATGGATCATGGGGTTTCTGGGGTCCATGGAGTGAATGTACCCGGATGTGCGACGGTGGGACCACGACACGGAAAAGGGAGTGCACTTCCCCTGAACCACAGAACGGGGGAAACCCCTGCAAGGGCAAGCATTTCGCCACAACAACGTGCAATGATTGGATTTGCCCAGGTATAGAATACAGTCTACATCCGTTATGTCGAATTCCGCCGGACTAAACAAAATACTTCGACATAACCGACGTTTGACTTCACGAAATTCGACATAAACGGAGCCAGTTATATGTAAAATGATAGTGTCTGAAACGGGAGTTTGGTCCGACTTCGAGATAACCGGATAATTCGACATAACCGACTTTGACATAACGGATGTAGACTGTAATAACAATGATACCAATAAAATAATAATGTTGTCTTTTTTTACGATGGTAGGTAATAAAGTTGTAATAATTGCACACAGCATCTTTCATTTCTCAGGTAATTTAGAACATGGATCAGGGTGGCCTCCATGGTTGAGTTGTTGAGATCGATGACTACAATCACTTCCCCTTCACCGCTATGGACTCGAACCTGAGTGGGGTGCTAATTTTATAATGTGAGGAAGCTACCAGCTGACGTACACGAACTAATTGTGTGTTTGCGTTTATTTCTCTGCGGTTACATTTGTTGTCTCCGTTACACGACATAGCATTTAATTTGAGAATGTTTGGTTTATGAAATCTGATTACAGTCAAGCATGTCACCTAAGCAGACAGCCAATGGAAACACAGACAGTGGCAGCTTACCACAGGTGGCTGCTTAATAGATGTCAAATATATAATAAAACAACATATTGGGAATATGGAAACTGACTGCTTAATACAGGTTGGCTGCTTAATAGAGGTGACCATTAACATAGGCTCGACTGTATTTTGGAAAGTTACAATATTATTTATGGCATGCGATTGATCAGATAGGGTCCGTCATCAATTTAGCAGATAAACTATTGACTGCATTGTTGAAGATCATATTTTCTAAGAGCTTATATTTGTATCATTATATATTACAGGTTTGCCTCTCAACTTTGATATAAATCGATGCAATGAGACGTCGTTTATGTGCATCAGTAGAGAACAGTGTATTCCAACTGACAACAGATGTGACGATAGTCTACAATGTCACGATGGCAGTGACGAACATGACTGCAATTTTTATAATTGGCACAATGGTAACGTATTTATGTTTTTATAATTGGCACAGTGGTAACGTATTTATGTTTTTATAATTGGCACAGTGGTAACGTATTTATGTTTTTATAATTGGCACAATGGTAACGTATTTATGTTTTATAATTGGCACAGTGGTAACGTAATGTTTTTTTAATTGGCACAATGGTAACGTATTTATGTTTTATAATTGGCACAATGGTAACGTATTTATGTTTTTATAATTGGCATAGTGGTAACGTATTTATGTTTTATAATTGGCACAATGGTAACGTATTTATGTTTTTATAATTGGCACAGTGGTAACGTATTTATGTTTTATAATTGACACAATGGTAACGTATTTATGTTTTATAATTGGCACGATGGTAACGTATTTATAAAGTTTTTATAATTGGTATATAGTTAGCCTAGATATATTCATTATTGCTACAAATTACTACACTAGTTTTGTTAGTTTCTTTATGGGGGTTTAAAGTCGCATCAACAGCTTACGTGAGTTGGCGACTCTCCAGCTACTAATGGTGGAAGAAAACCCAGGTAGTCCCTCCGAGCATAGCTTTCTTCTATAAAATAATTGGACACCCCAGTAGGATTCGCACCGCAACAACCTAGGGCAGGTGGTTGCCCCCCCCCCCCCCGAACATAGATTTCTCACATAAAATAAGTGGACACCCCAATAGGAATCGCACCGCAGCGACCTAGGGCAGGTGATTTGGAGTCAAGATCCTTAATACATATTTATTTGGCTACATCGGTAGCGATATATTCATATTTGGTACATTTGGTAGCGTAGATATATTTATAATTGGTACCTTTTGTAATGGATATATATATGTTTAATTGGTATATTTGGTAGCGTAGATATATTTATAATTGGTACCTTTTGTAATGGATATATATATGTTTAATTGGTATATTTGGTAGCGTAGATATATTTATAATTGGTACATTTGGTATCGTAAATATGTTGATAGTTGGTACATTTGGTAGCGGATATATATTTATAAATGGTACCATGTCAACATAGAGATATTCTCAGTACAGTTGGCACAGTGGTAATGGAGATACATGCAATTTATACTTGATACAATGGTAACGCGTATTGTTTATAATTAACACAATGGTAACGCATATTGTTTATAATTAACACAATGGTAACGCATATTGTTTATAATTAACACAATGGTAACGCGTATTGTTTATAATTAACACAATGGTAACGCGTATTGTTTATAATTGACACAATGGTAGCGCATATTGTTTATAATTGACACAATGGTAGCGCATATTGTTTATTATTGACACAATGGTAGCGCATATTGTTTATAATTGACACAATGGTAACGCATATATATTTAGTAGAATAATAACTTGAGATATGCTTTTATCATGTACACCAAGGTAACGGAAATATGTTTATAGCATCAAACATTAATTGTAATAGAAGTACTCATATAAGTTCACACACAGATGTCTAATAATTATATCTTATCATAATTCTTATATCTTATCATAATTCGTACAATAGTTACAAAACATGCACGAAAACGTATATAGTTCTTCTATCATAATTCCTCCAATAGTTACAAAACATGCACGAAAACATATATAGTTCTTCTATCATAATTCCTCCATTAGTTACAAAACATGCACGAAAACGTATATAGATCTTCTATCATAATTCCTCCAATAGTTACAAAACATGCACGAAAACGTATATAGTTCTTCTATCATAATTCCTCCATTAGTTACAAAACATGCACGAAAACGTATATAGTTCTTCTATCATAATTCCTCCATTAGTTACAAAACATGAACGAAAACGTATATAGTTCTTCTATCATAATTCCTCCATTAGTTACAAAACATGCACGAAAACGTATATAGTTCTTCTATCATAATTCCTCCATTAGTTACAAAACATGCACGAAAACGTATATAGTTCTTCTATCATAATTCCTCCATTAGTTACAAAACATGCACGAAAACGTATATAGTTCTTCTATCATAATTCCTCCATTAGTTACAAAACATGCACGAAAACGTATATAGTTCTTCTATCATAATTCCTCCATTAGTTACAAAACATGAACGAAAACGTATATAGTTCTTCTATCATAATTCCTCCATTAGTTACAAAACATGAACGAAAACGTATATAGTTCTTCTATCATAATTCCTCCATTAGTTACAAAACATGCACGAAAACGTATATAGTTCTTCTATCATAATTCGTACAATAGCTACAAAACATGAACGAAAACGTATATAGTTCTTCTATCATAATTCGTACAATAGCTACAACACATGAACGATTTCTTATATAGTTCGTCTCCCTAAATCACGTTTAGTCAGTTATTTAATGTTTAATTATAATATTATCTGTAATATTTAAAAAATAGTTTGTTCAGTTTAACTTGAATTTTTCCATCGTACTGTATATTGCTTAATTCACCATGTTATTAGTCTGTATTTAGGGTAATTATTTTCTAATTTTGTCATAACGGTTTTGTTTTCAGCTGCAGGGACCAATCCTCATTCCATTACACGCACAATCTGGACCATCCTATCCATAATCACACTGTCTGCAATATCGTCTTGATTATAAATATTGGTAATGTAGACGTTGGGAGATAGGAAAAACGTCGTGTAAAATAATAGATCCGTTACCAAGCATAATATAAGTTTGAGGACGGAATGAATAATGAAATTGGCTGATTGTTTTACTTGTACATCCTGCTAAACGCTCTGAATTATTGTCATATCTATCAAGTACGTATGGAAACATACGGAAGAAATAAAGGGCTCTCAGGTCAAGAATGTGTAACTAACATCACAGTTGTGTAACTTACATAACATTGAATCTACAAGTATACTAGTATGTGTAGTACGTAGATGACAGGGTGAACGCTCTGACGCTCTGAATTATGGTAATAATGAAACTTACATAACAAATAAGGAGCTGGCAGGTTAAGAATGTGTAGCGGTCATCACAACTGTGTAACTTACATAACATTGAAACTACAAGTACACGTAGATGACAGGGTGAACGCTCCGACGCTCTGAATTATGGAAATAGCTATCAAACATGTATGGAAACTTACATAACAAATAACGAGCTGGCAGATTAAGAATGTGTAGGGGACATCATAACTGTGTAACTTACATAACATTGAAACTACTAATACACGCAGATGACAGGGTGAACGCTCTGACGTTCTGAATTATGGAAATAGATATCAAGCACGTATGGAAACTTACAGAACAAATAACGAGCTGACAGGTTAAGAATGTGTAGCGGACATCATAACTGTGTAACTTACATAACATTGAAACTACTAATACACGTAGATGGCAGGGTGAACGTTCTGACGTTCAGAATTATGGAAATAGATATTAAGCACGTATGGAAACTTACAGAACAAATAACGAGCTGGCAGGTTAAGAATGTGTAACATACATCACATGTGTGTATCTTACATAACATTGAAATAGCAAGTACAAATGTACACGTAGATGACAGGGTGAACGCTCTGGCGTTCAGAATTATGGAAATAGATATTAAGCACATATGGAAACTTACAGAACAAATAACGAGCTGGCAGGTTAAGAATGTGTAACATACATCACATGTGTGTATCTTACATAACATTGAAATAGCAAGTACAAATGTACACGTAGATGACAGCGTGAACTAAAATTCCGTATATTGAACGTTAGATTACTGCACGACTAAAGACGACAGTGTTATAAGCTAAGAGGATCTCCCGTAAAATGTATATATAGATGTGGTAATTGGTCCAAAACAATGTGTTACGTTGATATTATATGTATATAATATAACTGGTGCATTGCTATAACACGTTTATTATTGAGATTGTTACTATCTGTGATATATATATATATATACAACAACCATGTCACACAAATACATTTATTGCGTATAATGTGTTGTTTTATTCTGCAAACTTGACTTGTATGGCCGCTTATACGTCTGTATGCTCCAACACAGCGAATAGTGTGATTTACCCACCAATCGAACCCGTGCAATCGGATAAACGAGAGGAAGGTAAATACTCATGCATATTTGGATATACATAGTTCCCACAGCCTGTGGAAACACTGCGAAAATTGTCAACACACTGATAAGATCTTCTCTTGGCCGCCATTTTGTTTGGCAATTTTTATAAATGGCAATTTCAGGATTTTCCTAGTCATTCTTTAATAGCAATAATAGAATTATTTTGTTTGTAAATATGAATGTTGGTATCATATTAAAGGTATTGAAATACATTTTTAAAATATTAATTAATCTTTTGTCAATGGTGTATGGGTTATATTAACTTAACTTCCACCTATCTTTGAAAGTCTATTTTCACAGTTGAGCTATTAATATACATGTACAGGTAAATTATTATTTATTCATTGACGGTACGAACTATTTTTATGAAGAAAATAAAATTACCCTACTATGCAATATATATAATATCTCGTCAACTTTTCAAACAAAATGGCTGCCACAGTAGGAATGATGACGTCACATGAGAACTATTTATAGCATGGTAATGTGTGAATTTATGTGGATGATGTTGTGTTTGAAGTTAGTTGTTGATTATATTAATGAAATGTTGATAGCATTTAGACAAGGAAAATGTCATTGATTTGCACTGTTCATATGCATAGCTTCACCTGTCCGCTTTGGGTTACACATACACAACACAACACAAACACAACACAAACACAACACAAACACAACACAACACAAACACAACACAACAACAAACACAAACACAACACAACACAAACACAACACAACACAAACACAACACAAACACAACACAACACAAACACAACACAAACACAACACAACACAAACACAACACAACAACAAACACAAACACAACACAACACAACACAAACACAACACAACAACAAACACAAACACAACACAACACAAACACAACACAACACAAACACAACACAACACAACACACACAACACAACACAACACAACACAACACAACAACAAACACAACACAACACAACACACACACAACACAACACAAACACAACACAACACAAACACAAACACAAAAACAACACAACACAACACAACACAAACACAAACACAACACAAACACAACACAACACAACATAACACAAACACAACACAACACAACACAAACACAAACACAAACACAGCACAACACAACACAAACACAACACAAACACAAACACACGGCGTTCTGATGATTAGGAATGAATCCCACAGGCCGTAATTAAATACAGTCTACATCCGTTATTGTCGAATTCCGTCGGACCGAACAAAATACTTCGACATAACCGAAGTTTGACTTAACGAAATTCGATGTGAACGGAGCCAGTTATAAGTAAAATGATAGTGTCTGAAACGGGACTTTGATCCGACTTCGAGATAACCGGAGAATTCGACATAACCGACTTTGACATAACGGATGTAGACTGTATACCCAGTTGTAAAGAGATATAACAGCACAGGTGTACAAGAACTCGCTGTGATAATTGATCACAATGTTACACTCGACATAACCGACTTTGACATAACGGATGTAGACTGTATACCCAGTTGTAAAGAGATATAACAGCACAGCTGTACAAGAACTCGCTGTGATAATTGATCACAATGTTACTAGTATTCGGGATACAAGTATTGTTTCACACATGGGTGTCCAGCTTATTTACATCAATGAGAGGCGTCTGTAATTTTCTATTACCTCCCTTGGCAGAAAAAGCCTGATTTATTCCAAAATGTGAATAGGTCCTTTTAGTTAGAATCCTTTGTTTTTACTGTTGTCCCTTAACCAGATGTTGCGGTATGATAATTGTGATTTTATCAAAAGCGTGTTAATTAAGTGATAACATTATTTTACAAATGAGTACCCATTGCATATACTGTATGAGACCTGTTGAGATATAGTAATTTAATAATTATAAGAAGCGATAGTGGAATAACATTTCTAGCATGTTGTGCAAAGGAAACAACGATAAAAACAGAGGAAAACACTTAATAGGACCTATCTATTGTTAGGGGAATATTCAGGGGGCAGTAACTGACCGATGTCTCTCATTTGTTACGTGAACAAATTTCGTATACGACGTTCTTGTGTTTGTTGAATTGCTTCGGTTCTGTTGCGAATACTTGATTTTATTCTTAAGCAAATGTAGGGCCTATACAATGTAATAGACTATGGAAGTCGTGATAGCCCAGTGGATGCGCGTTCGCTTCAGGTGCGAAAGCTCCGGAGTTCGAGGCCCGCTGGAGCCGTTACGATTGTGCCCTTAGGCAAGGCATTTAAATTCCACGTTGCCTCTTCTCTCTCCCTCCTCGTGGCGATGGATTCCATCAGGAATGAGGTCTCGAGAGTGATTAATATAAGTTTTAAGAACTTGTTTCGCAACCGAGCTAAAGTAAATTTGTATAAACTAATGTAATAGGAAAGAATATTCTATAGAAATATCTCTGTTATACAGAGTTTATGTCATTTTATGAATAATATGAACACGTGTCTGATAGTGGATAGTGCGCTCGCTTCTCATCAATGCAACCCTGGTTCGATCCTCGGACCGGGAAGTATGTGAGATGGTACGGTGGTTGCCAGATTGGACAGGTGGTTCTCCGGTTTCCTCCCACACGAATGGCCACATATATGCTTTCATCCGCGCCAATGCGAGTGATTAATATAAGTTGTTAAAACTTGCTTCGCAATTGTTGTAAAATAAATAGTTTAAATACCTTGTACTAAATTGAAAGCTATTAGTATTTCAAACAGTCAGAAATTGTTATTACGATAATTATATTACATTGAGATTTACCTTTAAGAATCATTTTATTTCTATATTATTGGACTTTTACTGATTATGATACATTGAAGTAGTTATATATAGACATCAATGACGTCCATATACATCAATGACGTTCATACATAGTTATATATAGACATCAATAACGTCCATAGATATCAATGACGTCCATATATAGTTATATATAGACATCAATGACGTCCATACATAGTTATATTGACATCAATATTATAGACATATGGTACATACATCAATGACGTCCATACATAGTTATATATAGACATCAATAACGTCCATATACATCAATGACGTCCATACATAGTTATATATAGACATCAATGACGTCCATACATAGTTATATATAGACATCAATAACGTCCATAGACATCAATGACGTCCATATATAGTTATATATAGACATCAATGACGTCCATACATACATCAATGACGTCCATACATAGTTATATATATACATCAATAACGTCCATAGATAGTTATATATAGACATCAATGACGTCCATACATAGTTATATATAGACATCAATAACGTCCATAGACATCAATGACGTCCATACATAGTTATATATAGACATCAATGACGTCCATACATAGTTATATATAGACATCAATAACGTCCATAGATATCAATAACGTCCATAGATAGTTATATATAGACATCAATGACGTCCATATATAGTTATATATAGACATCAATAACGTCCATAGATATCAATGACGTCCATATACATCAATGACGTCCATACATAGTTATATATATACATCAATGACGTCCATACATAGTTATATATAGACATCAATAACGTCCATAGATATCAATGACGTCCATATATAGTTATATATAGACATCAATGACGTCCATACATAGTTATATATAGACATCAATAACTTCCATAGACATCAATGACGTCCACATACATCAATGACGTCCATACATAGTTATATATAGACATCAATAACGTCCATAGACATCAATGACGTCCATATATAGTTATATATAGACATCAATGACGTCCATACATAGTTATATATAGACATCAATAACGTCCATAGACATCAATGACGTCCATACATAGTTATATATAGACATCAATAACGTCCATATACATCAATGACGTCCATATATAGTTATATATATATACATCAATGACGTCCATACATAGTTATATATATACATCAATGACGTCCATATATAGTTATATATAGACATCAATGACGTCCATACATAGTTATATATATACATCAATAACGTCCATAGATATCAATGACGTCCATATATAGTTATATATAGACATCAATGACGTCCATACATAGTTATATATATACATCAATGACGTCCATACATAGTTATATATAGACATCAATAACGTCCATAGATATCAATGACGTCCATATATAGTTATATATAGACATCAATGACGTCCATAGACATCAATAACGTCCATATATAGTTGTATATAGACATCGGTAACGTCCATAGACATCAATGACGTCCATACATAGTTGTATATAGACATCAATGACGTCCATATATAGTTATATATAGACATCAATAACGTCCATAGACATCAATGACGTCCATACATAGTTATATATAGACATCAATGACGTCCATACATAGTTATATATAGACATCAATGACGTCCATATATAGTTATATATAGACATCAATAACGTCCATACATAGTTATATATAGACATCAATAACGTCCATATATAGTTATATATAGACATCAATAACGTCCATAGATAGTTATATATAGACATCAATAACGTCCATAGACATCAATGACGTCCATACATAGTTATATATAGACATCAATGACGTCCATACATAGTTATATATAGACATCAATAACGTCCATACATAGTTGTATATAGACATCAATGACGTCCATAGACATCAATGACGTCCATACATAGTTATATATAGACATCAATAACGTCCATACATAGTTATATATAGACATCAATGACGTCCATACAGAGTTATATATAGACATCAATGACGTCCATACATAGTTATATATAGACATCAATAACGTCCATACATAGTTATATATAGACATCAATGACGTCCATACATAGTTATATATAGACATCAATGACGTCCATACATAGTTGTATATAGACATCAATAACGTCCATACATAGTTATATATAGACATCAATGACGTCCATACATAGTTGTATATAGACATCAATGACGTCCATAGACATCAATGACGTCCATACATAGTTATATATAGACATCAATGACGTCCATACATAGTTATATATAGACATCAATGACGTCCATACATAGTTATATATAGACATCAATGACGTCCATACATAGTTATATATATACATCAATAACGTCCATAGATATCAATGACGTCCATACATAGTTATATATAGACATCAATGACGTCCATACATAGTTATATATAGACATCAATGACGTCCATACATAGTTATATATAGACATCAATGACGTCCATACATAGTTATATATAGACATCAATGACGTCCATATATAGTTATATATAGACATCAATGACGTCCATAGACATCAATGACGTCCATATATAGTTATATATAGACATCAATGACGTCCATAGACATCAATGACGTCCATACATAGTTATATATAGACATCAATGACGTCCATACATAGTTATATATAGACATCAATGACGTCCATACATAGTTATATATAGACATCAATGACGTCCATACATAGTTATATATAGACATCAATAACGTCCATATATAGTTATATATAGACATCAATAACGTCCATATATAGTTATATATAGACATCAATAACGTCCATAGATTGACGTCCATAATAGTTATATATAGACATCAATGACGTCCATATATAGTTATATATAGATATCAATAACGTCCACATACATCAATGACGTCCATACATAGTTATATATAGACATCAATGACGTCCATACATAGTTATATATAGACATCAATAACGTCCATAGACATCAATGACGTCCATATATAGTTATATATAGATATCAATGACGTCCATACATAGTTATATATAGACATCAATGACGTCCATATATAGTTATATATAGACATCAATAACGTCCATAGACATCAATGACGTCCATATATAGTTATATATAGACATCAATGACGTCCATACATAGTTATATATAGACATCAATGACGTCCAAACATAGTTATATATAGACATCAATAACGTCCATAGATAGTTATATATAGACATCAATAACGTCCATAGATAGTTATATATAGACATCAATAACGTTCATAGACATCAATGACGTCCATACATAGTTATATATAGACATCAATGACGTCCATACATAGTTATATATAGACATCAATAACGTCCATAGATAGTTATATATAGACATCAATAACGTCCATAGACATCAATGACGTCCATATATAGTTATATATAGACATCAATAACGTCCATAGATAGTTATATATAGACATCAATGACGTCCATATATAGTTATATATAGACATCAATAACGTCCATAGATATCAATGACGTCCATATATAGTTATATATATAGACATCAATGACGTCCATACATAGTTATATATATATACATCAATGACGTCCATACATAGTTATATATAGACATCAATAACGTCCATAGATATCAAATGACGTCCATATATAGTTATATATAGACATCAATGACGTCCATACATAGTTATATATAGACATCAATAACTTCCATAGACATCAATGACGTCCACATACATCAATGACGTCCATACATAGTTATATATAGACATCAATAACGTCCATAGACATCAATGACGTCCATATATAGTTATATATAGACATCAATGACGTCCATACATAGTTATATATAGACATCAATAACGTCCATAGACATCAATGACGTCCATACATAGTTATATATAGACATCAATAACGTCCATATACATCAATGACGTCCATATATATTATATATATATACATCAATGACGTCCATACATAGTTATATATATACATCAATGACGTCCATATATAGTTATATATAGACATCAATGACGTCCATACATAGTTATATATATACATCAATAACGTCCATATATATCAATGACGTCCATATATAGACATCACTGACGTCCATACATAGTTATATATATACATCAATGACGTCCATACATAGTTATATATAGACATCAATAACGTCCATAGATATCAATGACGTCCATATATAGTTATATATAGACATCAATGACGTCCATAGACATCAATAACGTCCATATATAGTTGTATATAGACATCAATAACGTCCATAGACATCAATGACGTCCATACATAGTTGTATATAGACATCAATGACGTCCATATATAGTTATATATAGACATCAATAACGTCCATAGACATCAATGACGTCCATACATAGTTATATATAGACATCAATGACGTCCATACATAGTTATATATAGACATCAATGACGTCCATATATAGTTATATATAGACATCAATAACGTCCATACATAGTTATATATAGACATCAATAACGTCCATATATAGTTATATATAGACATCAATAACGTCCATAGATAGTTATATATAGACATCAATAACGTCCATAGACATCAATGACGTCCATACATAGTTATATATAGACATCAATGACGTCCATACATAGTTATATATAGACATCAATAACGTCCATACATAGTTGTATATAGACATCAATGACGTCCATAGACATCAATGACGTCCATACATAGTTATATATAGACATCAATAACGTCCATACATAGTTATATATAGACATCAATGACGTCCATACAGAGTTATATATAGACATCAATGACGTCCATACATAGTTATATATAGACATCAATAACGTCCATACATAGTTATATATAGACATCAATGACGTCCATACATAGTTATATATAGACATCAATGGCGTCCATACATAGTTGTATATAGACATCAATGACGTCCATACATAGTTATATATAGACATCAATGACGTCCATACATAGTTATATATAGACATCAATGACGTCCATACATAGTTGTATATAGACATCAATGACGTCCATACATAGTTATATATAGACATCAATGACGTCCATAGACATCAATGACGTCCATACATAGTTATATATAGACATCAATGACGTCCATACATAGTTATATATAGACATCAATGACGTCCATACATAGTTATATATATACATCAATGACGTCCATAGATAGTTATATATAGTTATATATAGACATCAATGACGTCCATACATAGTTATATATATACATCAATGACGTCCATACATAGTTATATATAGACATCAATAACATCCATAGATATCAATGACGTCCATATATAGTTATATATAGACATCAATGACGTCCATAGACATCAATAACGTCCATATATAGTTGTATATAGACATCAATAACGTCCATAGACATCAATGACGTCCATACATAGTTGTATATAGACATCAATGACGTCCATATATAGTTATATATAGACATCAATAACGTCCATAGACATCAATGACGTCCATACATAGTTATATATAGACATCAATGACGTCCATACATAGTTATATATAGACATCAATGACGTCCATATATAGTTATATATAGACATCAATAACGTCCATACATAGTTATATATAGACATCAATAACGTCCATATATAGTTATATATAGACATCAATAACGTCCATAGATAGTTATATATAGACATCAATGACGTCCATATATAGTTATATATAGATATCAATAACGTCCACATACATCAATGACGTCCATACATAGTTATATATAGACATCAATACGTCCATAGACATCAATGACGTCCATACATAGTTATATATAGACATCAATGACGTCCATACATAGTTATATATAGACATCAATAACGTCCATAGACATCAATGACGTCCATATATAGTTATATATAGATATCAATGACGTCCATACATAGTTATATATAGACATCAATGACGTCCATATATAGTTATATATAGACATCAATAACGTCCATAGACATCAATGACGTCCATATATAGTTATATATAGACATCAATGACGTCCATACATAGTTATATATAGACATCAATGACGTCCAAACATAGTTATATATAGACATCAATAACGTCCATAGATAGTTATATATAGACATCAATAACGTCCATAGATAGTTATATATAGACATCAATAACGTTCATAGACATCAATGACGTCCATACATAGTTATATATAGACATCAATGACGTCCATACATAGTTATATATAGACATCAATAACGTCCATAGATAGTTATATATAGACATCAATAACGTCCATAGACATCAATGACGTCCATATATAGTTATATATAGACATCAATAACGTCCATAGATAGTTATATATAGACATCAATGACGTCCATATATAGTTATATATAGACATCAATAACGTCCATAGATATCAATGACGTCCATATATAGTTATATATATAGACATCAATGACGTCCATACATAGTTATATATATACATCAATGACGTCCATACATAGTTATATATAGACATCAATAACTTCCATAGACATCAATGACGTCCACATACATCAATGACGTCCATACATAGTTATATATAGACATCAATAACGTCCATAGACATCAATGACGTCCATATATAGTTATATATAGACATCAATGACGTCCATACATAGTTATATATAGACATCAATAACGTCCATAGACATCAATGACGTCCATACATAGTTATATATAGACATCAATAACGTCCATATACATCAATGACGTCCATATATAGTTATATATATATACATCAATGACGTCCATACATAGTTATATATATACATCAATGACGTCCATATATAGCTATATATAGACATCAATGACGTCCATACATAGTTATATATATACATCAATAACGTCCATATATATCAATGACGTCCATATATAGACATCACTGACGTCCATACATAGTTATATATATACATCAATGACGTCCATACATAGTTATATATAGACATCAATAACGTCCATAGATATCAATGACGTCCATATATAGTTATATATAGACATCAATGACGTCCATAGACATCAATAACGTCCATATATAGTTGTATATAGACATCAATAACGTCCATAGACATCAATGACGTCCATACATAGTTGTATATAGACATCAATGACGTCCATATATAGTTATATATAGACATCAATAACGTCCATAGACATCAATGACGTCCATACATAGTTATATATAGACATCAATGACGTCCATACATAGTTATATATAGACATCAATGACGTCCATATATAGTTATATATAGACATCAATAACGTCCATACATAGTTATATATAGACATCAATAACGTCCATATATAGTTATATATAGACATCAATAACGTCCATAGATAGTTATATATAGACATCAATAACGTCCATAGACATCAATGACGTCCATACATAGTTATATATAGACATCAATGACGTCCATACATAGTTATATATAGACATCAATAACGTCCATACATAGTTGTATATAGACATCAATGACGTCCATAGACATCAATGACGTCCATACATAGTTATATATAGACATCAATAACGTCCATACATAGTTATATATAGACATCAATGACGTCCATACATAGTTATATATAGACATCAATGACGTCCATACATAGTTATATATAGACATCAATGACGTCCATACATAGTTATATATAGACATCAATGACGTCCATACATAGTTATATATAGACATCAATGACGTCCATAGACATCAATGACGTCCATACATAGTTATATATAGACATCAATGACGTCCATACATAGTTATATATAGACATCAATGACGTCCATACATAGTTGTATATAGACATCAATGACGTCCATACATAGTTATATATAGACATCAATGACGTCCATAGACATCAATGACGTCCATACATAGTTATATATAGACATCAATGACGTCCATACATAGTTATATATAGACATCGATAACGTCCATAGACATCAATGACGTCCATATATAGTTATATATAGACATCAATGACGTCCATATACATCAATGACGTCCAAACATAGTTATATATAGACATTAATGACGTCCATACATAGTTGTATATAGACATCAATGACGTCCATACATAGTTATATATAGACATCAATGACGTCCATATACATCAATGACGTCCAAACATAGTTATATATAGACATTAATGACGTCCATACATAGTTGTATATAGACATCAATGACGTCCATACATAGTTGTATATAGACATCAATGACGTCCATACATAGTTATATATAGACATCAATGACGTCCATACATAGTTATATATAGACATCAATGACGTCCATACATAGTTGTATATAGACATCAATGACGTCCATACATAGTTATATATAGACATCAATGACGTCCATACATAGTTATATATAGACATCAATGACGTCCATACATAGTTATATATAGACATCAATGACGTCCATACATAGTTATATATAGACATCAATGACGTCCATAGAGTTATATATAGACATCAATGACGTCCATACATAGTTATATATAGACATCAATGACGTCCATACATAGTTATATATAGACATCAATGACGTCCATACATAGTTATATATAGACATCAATAACGTCCATAGACATCAATGACGTCCATACATAGTTATATATAGACATCAATGACGTCCATACATAGTTATGTATAGACATCAATGACGTCCATATATAGTTATATATAGACATCAATGACGTCCATACATAGTTATATATAGACATCAATGACGTCCATACATAGTTATATATAGACATCAATGACGTCCATACATAGTTGTATATAGACATCAATGACGTCCATATATAGTTATATATAGACATCAATAACGTCCATAGACATCAATGACGTCCATATATAGTTATATATAGACATCAGTGACGTCCATACATAGTTATATATAGACATAAATGACGTCCATATATAGTTGTATATAGACATCAATAACGTCCATACATAGTTATATATAGACATCAATGACGTCCATATATAGTTATATATAGACATCAATAACGTCCATAGATAGTTATATATAGACATCAATGACGTCCATAGATAGTTATATATAGACATCAATAACGTCCATAGATAGTTATATATAGACATCAATAACGTCCATACATAGTTATATATAGACATCAATGACGTCCATACATAGTTGTATATAGACATCAATGACGTCCATAGATAGTTATATATAGACATCAATGACGTCCATACATAGTTATATATAGACATCAATGACGTCCATACATAGTTATATATAGACATCAATGACGTCCATACATAGTTATATATAGACATCAATGACGTCCATACATAGTTATATATAGACATCAATAACGTCCATACATAGTTATATATAGACATCAATGACGTCCATACATAGTTATATATAGACATCAATGACGTCCATACATAGTTGTATATAGACATCAATGACGTCCATACATAGTTATATATAGACATCAATGACGTCCATACATAGTTATATATAGACATCAATGACGTCCATACATAGTTGTATATAGACATCAATGACGTCCATACATAGTTATATATAGACATCAATGACGTCCATAGACATCAATGACGTCCATACATAGTTATATATAGACATCAATGACGTCCATACATAGTTGTATATAGACATCAATGACGTCCATACATAGTTATATATAGACATCAATGACGTCCATAGACATCAATGACGTCCATACATAGTTATATATAGACATCAATGACGTCCATACATAGTTATATATAGACATCGATAACGTCCATAGACATCAATGACGTCCATATATAGTTATATATAGACATCAATGACGTCCATATACATCAATGACGTCCAAACATAGTTATATATAGACATTAATGACGTCCATACATAGTTGTATATAGACATCAATGACGTCCATACATAGTTATATATAGACATCAATGACGTCCATACATAGTTATATATAGACATCAATGACGTCCATACATAGTTATATATAGACATCAATGACGTCCATAGATAGTTATATATAGACATCAATGACGTCCATACATAGTTATATATAGACATCAATAACGTCCATATATATCAATGACGTCCATACATAGTTATATATAGACATCAATGACGTCCATACATAGTTATATATAGACATCAATGACGTCCATACATAGTTATATATAGACATCAATGACGTCCATAGATATCAATGACGTCCATATATAGTTATATATAGACATCAATGACGTCCATAGTTGTGTTTTTGTTTTCCATAGACATCAATGACGTCCATATATAGTTATATATAGACATCAATAATGTCCATATACATCAATGACGTCCATACATAGTTATATATAGACATCAATAACGTCCATAGACATCAATAACGTCCATACATAGTTATATATAGACATCAATGACGTCCATACATAGTTGTATATAGACATCAATGACGTCCATATATAGTTATATATAGACATCAATAACGTCCATAGACATCAATGACGTCCATATATAGTTATATATAGACATCAGTGACGTCCATACATAGTTATATATAGACATAAATGACGTCCATATATAGTTATATATAGACATCAATAACGTCCATACATAGTTATATATAGACATCAATAACGTCCATATATAGTTATATATAGACATCAATAACGTCCATAGATAGTTATATATAGACATCAATAACGTCCATAGACATCAATGACGTCCATACATAGTTATATATAGACATCAATGACGTCCATACATAGTTATATATAGACATCAATAACGTCCATACATAGTTATATATAGACATCAATAACGTCCATACATAGTTGTATATAGACATCAATGACGTCCATAGACATCAATGACGTCCATACATAGTTATATATAGACATCAATAACGTCCA
>CM026389.1:2458894-2505334 GCA_014843695.1 Archivesica marissinica | reverse complement strand
AACACAACACAGCACAACACAACACAACAACAAACACAACACAACACACACAACACAACACAACACAAACACAAACACAACACAACACAAACACAAACACAAAAACAACACAACACAACACAACACAAACACAACACAACACAACATAACACAAACACAACACAACACAACACAAACACAAACACAAACACAGCACAACACAACACAAACACAACACAAACACAGACACAACACAAACACACGGCGTTCTGATGATTAGGAATGAATCCCACAGGCCGTAATTAAATACAGTCTACATCCGTTATTGTCGAATTCCGTCGGACCGAACAAAATACTTCGACATAACCGAAGTTTGACTTAACGAAATTCGATGTGAACGGAGCCAGTTATAAGTAAAATGATAGTGTCTGAAACGGGACTTTGATCCGACTTCGAGATAACCGGAGAATTCGACATAACCGACTTTGACATAACGGATGTAGACTGTATACCCAGTTGTAAAGAGATATAACAGCACAGGTGTACAAGAACTCGCTGTGATAATTGATCACAATGTTACACTCGACATAACCGACTTTGACATAACGGATGTAGACTGTATACCCAGTTGTAAAGAGATATAACAGCACAGCTGTACAAGAACTCGCTGTGATAATTGATCACAATGTTACTAGTATTCGGGATACAAGTATTGTTTCACACATGGGTGTCCAGCTTATTTACATCAATGAGAGGCGTCTGTAATTTTCTATTACCTCCCTTGGCAGAAAAAGCCTGATTTATTCCAAAATGTGAATAGGTCCTTTTAGTTAGAATCCTTTGTTTTTACTGTTGTCCCTTAACCAGATGTTGCGGTATGATAATTGTGATTTTATCAAAAGCGTGTTAATTAAGTGATAACATTATTTTACAAATGAGTACCCATTGCATATACTGTATGAGACCTGTTGAGATATAGTAATTTAATAATTATAAGAAGCGATAGTGGAATAACATTTCTAGCATGTTGTGCAAAGGAAACAACGATAAAAACAGAGGAAAACACTTAATAGGACCTATCTATTGTTAGGGGAATATTCAGGGGGCAGTAACTGACCGATGTCTCTCATTTGTTACGTGAACAAATTTCGTATACGACGTTCTTGTGTTTGTTGAATTGCTTCGGTTCTGTTGCGAATACTTGATTTTATTCTTAAGCAAATGTAGGGCCTATACAATGTAATAGACTATGGAAGTCGTGATAGCCCAGTGGATGCGCGTTCGCTTCAGGTGCGAAAGCTCCGGAGTTCGAGGCCCGCTGGAGCCGTTACGATTGTGCCCTTAGGCAAGGCATTTAAATTCCACGTTGCCTCTTCTCTCTCCCTCCTCGTGGCGATGGATTCCATCAGGAATGAGGTCTCGAGAGTGATTAATATAAGTTTTAAGAACTTGTTTCGCAACCGAGCTAAAGTAAATTTGTATAAACTAATGTAATAGGAAAGAATATTCTATAGAAATATCTCTGTTATACAGAGTTTATGTCATTTTATGAATAATATGAACACGTGTCTGATAGTGGATAGTGCGCTCGCTTCTCATCAATGCAACCCTGGTTCGATCCTCGGACCGGGAAGTATGTGAGATGGTACGGTGGTTGCCAGATTGGACAGGTGGATTCTCCGGTTTCCTCCCACACGAATGGCCACATATATGCTTTCATCCGCGCCAATGCGAGTGATTAATATAAGTTGTTAAAACTTGCTTCGCAATCGTTGTAAAATAAATAAAGTTTAAATACCTTGTACTAAATTGAAAGCTATTAGTATTTCAAACAGTCAGAAATTGTTATTACGATACTTATATTACATTGAGATTTACCTTTAAGAATCATTTTATTTCTATATTATTGGACTTTTACTGATTATGATACATTGAAGTAGTTATATATAGACATCAATGACGTCCATATACATCAATGACGTTCATACATAGTTATATATAGACATCAATAACGTCCATAGATATCAATGACGTCCATATATAGTTATATATAGACATCAATGACGTCCATACATAGTTATATATAGACATCAATAACTTCCATAGACATCAATGACGTCCACATACATCAATGATGTCCATACATAGTTATATATAGACATCAATAACGTCCATATACATCAATGACGTCCATACATAGTTATATATAGACATCAATGACGTCCATATATAGTTATATATAGACATCAATAACGTCCATAGACATCAATGACGTCCATATATAGTTATATATAGACATCAATGACGTCCATACATAGTTATATATAGACATCAATGACGTCCAAACATAGTTATATATAGACATCAATAACGTCCATAGATAGTTATATATAGACATCAATAACGTCCATAGATAGTTATATATAGACATCAATAACGTTCATAGACATCAATGACGTCCATACATAGTTATATATAGACATCAATGACGTCCATACATAGTTATATATAGACATCAATAACGTCCATAGATAGTTATATATAGACATCAATAACGTCCATAGACATCAATGACGTCCATATATAGTTATATATAGACATCAATAACGTCCATAGATAGTTATATATAGACATCAATGACGTCCATATATAGTTATATATAGACATCAATAACGTCCATAGATATCAATGACGTCCATATATAGTTATATATATAGACATCAATGACGTCCATACATAGTTATATATATATACATCAATGACGTCCATACATAGTTATATATAGACATCAATAACGTCCATAGATATCAAATGACGTCCATATATAGTTATATATAGACATCAATGACGTCCATACATAGTTATATATAGACATCAATAACTTCCATAGACATCAATGACGTCCACATACATCAATGACGTCCATACATAGTTATATATAGACATCAATAACGTCCATAGACATCAATGACGTCCATATATAGTTATATTAGACATCAATGACGTCCATACATAGTTATATATAGACATCAATAACGTCCATAGACATCAATGACATCCATATATAGTTATATATATATATACATCAATGACGTCCATACATAGTTATATATATACATCAATGACGTCCATATATAGTTATATATAGACATCAATGACGTCCATACATAGTTATATATATACATCAATAACGTCCATAGATATCAATGACGTCCATATATAGTTATATATAGACATCAATGACGTCCATACATAGTTATATATATACATCAATGACGTCCATACATAGTTATATATAGACATCAATAACGTCCATAGATATCAATGACGTCCATATATAGTTATATATAGACATCAATGACGTCCATAGACATCAATAACGTCCACATATAGTTGTATATAGACATCGGTAACGTCCATAGACATCAATGACGTCCATACATAGTTGTATATAGACATCAATGACGTCCATATATAGTTATATATAGACATCAATAACGTCCATAGACATCAATGACGTCCATACATAGTTATATATAGACATCAATGACGTCCATACATAGTTATATATAGACATCAATGACGTCCATATATAGTTATATATAGACATCAATAACGTCCATACATAGTTATATATAGACATCAATAACGTCCATAGATAGATATATATAGACATCAATAACGTCCATAGATAGTTATATATAGACATCAATAACGTCCATAGACACCAATGACGTCCATACATAGTTATATATAGACATCAATAACGTCCATACATAGTTATATATAGACATCAATAACGTCCATACATAGTTGTATATAGACATCAATGACGTCCATAGACATCAATGACGTCCATACATAGTTATATATAGACATCAATAACGTCCATACATAGTTATATAGACATCAATGACGTCCATACATAGTTATATATAGACATCATGACGTCCATACATAGTTATATATAGACATCAATAACGTCCATACATAGTTATATATAGACAGCAATGACGTTCATACATAGTTATATATAGACATCAATGACGTCCATACCTAGTTATATATAGACATCAATAACGTCCATACACATAGTTATATATAGACATCAATGACGTCCATACATAGTTGTATATAGACATCAATAACGTCCATAGACATCAATGACGTCCATACATGGTTATATATAGACATCAATGACGTCCATACATAGTTATATATAGACATCAATGACGTCCATACATAGTTATATATAGACATCAATAACGTCCATACATAGTTATATATAGACATCAAACGTCCATAGACATCAATGACGTCCATACATAGTTATATATGGACATCAATAACGTCCATACATAGTTATATATAGACATCAATGAAGTCCATACATAGTTATATATAGACATCAATGACGTCCATACATAGTTATATATAGACATCAATGACGTCCATACATAGTTATATATAGACATCAATGACGTCCATACATAGTTGTATATAGACATCAATGACGTCCATACATAGTTATAATAGACATCAATGACGTCCATAGACATCAATGACGTCCAAACATAGTTATATATAGACATCAATGACGTCCAAACATAGTTATATATAGACATCAATGACGTCCATACATAGTTGTATATAGACATCAATGACGTCCATACATAGTTATATATATACATCAATAACGTCCATAGATAGTTATATATAGACATCAATAACGTCCATAGATAGTTATATATAGACATCAATAACGTCCATAGACATCAATGACCTCCATACATAGTTATATATAGACATCAATGACGTCCATACATAGTTATATATAGACATCAATAACGTCCATAGATAGTTATATATAGACATCAATAACGTCCATAGACATCAATGACGTCCATATATAGTTATATATAGACATCAATAACGTCCATATATATCAATGACGTCCATATATAGTTATATATGGACATCAATGACGTCCATACATAGTTATATATATATACATCAATGACGTGCATACATAGTATTATAGACATCAATAACGTCCATAGATATCAATGACGTCCATATATAGTTATATATAGACATCAATGACGTCCATACATAGTTATATATAGACATCAATAACTTCCATAGACATCAATGACGTCCACATACATCAATGACGTCCATACATAGTTATATATAGACATCAATAACGTCCATAGACATCAATGACGTCCATATATAGTTATATATAGACATCAATGACGTCCATACATGGTAATATATAGACATCAATAACGTCCATAGACATCAATGACGTCCATACATAGTTATATATAGACATCAATAACGTCCATAGACATCAATGACGTCCATATATAGTTATCTATATATATATACATCAATGACGTCCATACATAGTTATATATATACATCAATGACGTCCATATATAGTTATATATAGACATCAATGACGTCCATACATAGTTATATATATACATCAATAACGTCCATAGATATCAATGACGTCCATATATAGTTATATATAGACATCAATGACGTCCATACATAGTTATATATATACATCAATGACGTCCATACATAGTTATATATAGACATCAATAACGTCCATATATATCAATGACGTCCATATATAGTTATATATAGACATCAATGACGTCCATAGACATCAATAAAGTCCATATATAGTTGTATATAGACATCAGTAACGTCCATAGACATCAATGACGTCCATACATAGTTGTATATAGACATCAATGACGTCCATATATAGTTATATATAGACATCAATAACGTCCATAGACATCAATGACGTCCATACATAGTTATATATAGACATCAATGACGTCCATACATAGTTATATATAGACATCAATGACGTCCATATATAGTTATATATAGACATCAATAACGTCCATACATAGTTATATATAGACATCAATAACGTCCATATATAGTTATATATAGACATCAATAACGTCCATAGATAGTTATATATAGACATCAATAACGTCCATAGACATCAATGACGTCCATACATAGTTATATATAGACATCAATGACGTCCATACATAGTTATATATAGACATCAATAACGTCCATACATAGTTGTATATAGACATCAATGACGTCCATAGACATCAATGACGTCCATACATAGTTATATATAGACATCAATAACGTCCATACATAGTTATATATAGACATCAATGACGTCCATACATAGTTATATATAGACATCAATGACGTCCATACATAGTTATATATAGACATCAATGACGTCCATACATAGTTATATATAGACATCAATAACGTCCATACATAGTTGTATATAGACATCAATAACGTCCATAGACATCAATGACGTCCATACATAGTTATATATAGACATCAATGACGTCCATACATAGTTATATATAGACATCAATGACGTCCATACATAGTTATATATAGACATCAATAACGTCCATACATAGTTATATATAGACATCAATAACGTCCATAGACATCAATGACGTCCATACATAGTTATATATGGACATCAATAACGTCCATACATAGTTATATATAGACATCAATGAAGTCCATACATAGTTATATATAGACATCAATGACGTCCATACATAGTTATATATAGACATCAATGACGTCCATACATAGTTATATATAGACATCAATGACGTCCATACATAGTTGTATATAGACATCAATGACGTCCATACATAGTTATATATAGACATCAATGACGTCCATAGACATCAATGACGTCCATACATAGTTATATATAGACATCAATGACGTCCATACATAGTTATATATAGACATCAATGACGTCCATACATAGTTGTATATAGACATCAATGACGTCCATACATAGTTATATATAGACATCAATGACGTCCATGCATAGTTATATATAGACATCAATAACGTCCATAGATAGTTATATATAGACATCAATGACGTCCATAGATAGTTATATATAGACATCAATAACATCCATAGATAGTTATATATAGACATCAATAACGTCCATAGATAGTTATATATAGACATCAATGACGTCCATACATATTTATATATAAACATCAATGACGTCCATATATAGTTATATATAGACATCAATGACGTCCATACATAGTTATATATAGACATCAATGACGTCCATACATAGTTATATATAGACATCAATGACGTCCATACATAGTTGTATATAGACATCAATGACGTCCATACATAGTTATATATATACATCAATAACGTCCATAGATAGTTATATATAGACATCAATAACGTCCATAGATAGTTATATATAGACATCAATAACGTCCATAGACATCAATGACCTCCATACATAGTTATATATAGACATCAATGACGTCCATACATAGTTATATATAGACATCAATAACGTCCATAGATAGTTATATATAGACATCAATAACGTCCATAGACATCAATGACGTCCATATATAGTTATATATAGACATCAATAACGTCCATAGATAGTTATATATAGACATCAATGACGTCCATATATAGTTATATATAGACATCAATAACGTCCATATATATCAATGACGTCCATATATAGTTATATATGGACATCAATGACGTCCATACATAGTTATATATATATACATCAATGACGTGCATACATAGTTATATATAGACATCAATAACGTCCATAGATATCAATGACGTCCATATATAGTTATATATAGACATCAATGACGTCCATACATAGTTATATATAGACATCAATAACTTCCATAGACATCAATGACGTCCACATACATCAATGACGTCCATACATAGTTATATATAGACATCAATAACGTCCATAGACATCAATGACGTCCATATATAGTTATATATAGACATCAATGACGTCCATACATAGTTATATATAGACATCAATAACGTCCATAGACATCAATGACGTCCATACATAGTTATATATAGACATCAATAACGTCCATAGACATCAATGACGTCCATATATAGTTATATATATATATACATCAATGACGTCCATACATAGTTATATATATACATCAATGACGTCCATATATAGTTATATATAGACATCAATGACGTCCATACATAGTTATATATATACATCAATAACGTCCATAGATATCAATGACGTCCATATATAGTTATATATAGACATCAATGACGTCCATACATAGTTATATATATACATCAATGACGTCCATACATAGTTATATATAGACATCAATAACGTCCATATATATCAATGACGTTCATATATAGTTATATATAGACATCAATGACGTCCATAGACATCAATAAAGTCCATATATAGTTGTATATAGACATCAGTAACGTCCATAGACATCAATGACGTCCATACATAGTTGTATATAGACATCAATGACGTCCATATATAGTTATATATAGACATCAATAACGTCCATAGACATCAATGACGTCCATACATAGTTATATATAGACATCAATGACGTCCATACATAGTTATATATAGACATCAATGACGTCCATATATAGTTATATATAGACATCAATAACGTCCATACATAGTTATATATAGACATCAATAACGTCCATAGATAGTTATATATAGACATCAATAACGTCCATAGACATCAATGACGTCCATACATAGTTATATATAGACATCAATAACGTCCATACATAGTTATATATAGACATCAATAACGTCCATACATAGTTGTATATAGACATCAATGACGTCCATAGACATCAATGACGTCCATATACATAGTTATATATAGACATCAATAACGTCCATACATAGTTATATATAGACATCAATGACGTCCATACATAGTTATATATAGACATCAATGACGTCCATACATAGTTATATATAGACATCAATAACGTCCATACATAGTTATATATAGACAGCAATGACGTTCATACATAGTTATATATAGACATCAATGACGTCCATACCTAGTTATATATAGACATCAATAACGTCCATACACATAGTTATATATAGACATCAATGACGTCCATACATAGTTGTATATAGACATCAATAACGTCCATAGACATCAATGACGTCCATACATAGTTATATATAGACATCAATGACGTCCATACATAGTTATATATAGACATCAACGACGTCCATACATAGTTATATATAGACATCAATAACGTCCATACATAGTTATATATAGACATCAATAACGTCCATAGACATCAATGACGTCCATACATAGTTATATATGGACATCAATAACGTCCATACATAGTTATATATAGACATCAATGAAGTCCATACATAGTTATATATAGACATCAATGACGTCCATACATAGTTATATATAGACATCAATGACGTCCATACATAGTTATATATAGACATCAATGACGTCCATACATAGTTGTATATAGACATCAATGACGTCCATACATAGTTATATATAGACATCAATGACGTACATAGACATCAATGACGTCCATACATAGTTATATATAGACATCAATGACGTCCATACATAGTTATTTATAGACATCAATGACGTCCATACATAGTTGTATATAGACATCAATGACGTCCATACATAGTTATATATAGACATCAATGACGTCCATGCATAGTTATATATAGACATCAATAACGTCCATAGATAGTTATATATAGACATCAATGACGTCCATAGATAGTTATATATAGACATCAATAACATCCATAGATAGTTATATATAGACATCAATAACGTCCATAGATAGTTATATATAGACATCAATGACGTCCATACATAGTTATAAATAGACATCAATGACGTCCATAGATAGTTATATATAGACATCAATGACGTCCATACATTGTTATATATAGACATCAATGACGTCCATACATAGTTATATATAGACATCAATAACGTCCATACATAGTTATATATAGACATCAATAACGTCCATAGACATCAATGACGTCCATACATAGTTATATATGGACATCAATAACGTCCATACATAGTTATATATAGACATCAATGAAGTCCATACATAGTTATATATAGACATCAATGGCGTCCATACATAGTTATATATAGACATCAATGACGTCCATACATAGTTATATATAGACATCAATGACGTCCATACATAGTTGTATATAGACATCAATGACGTCCATACATAGTTATATATAGACATCAATGACGTCCATAGACATCAATGACGTCCATACATAGTTATATATAGACATCAATGACGTCCATACATAGTTATATATAGACATCAATGACGTCCATACATAGTTGTATATAGACATCAATGACGTCCATACATAGTTATATATAGACATCAATGACGTCCATGCATAGTTATATATAGACATCAATAACGTCCATAGATAGTTATATATAGACATCAATGACGTCCATAGATAGTTATATATAGACATCAATAACATCCATAGATAGTTATATATAGACATCAATAACGTCCATAGATAGTTATATATAGACATCAATGACGTCCATACATAGTTATATATAGACATCAATGACGTCCATAGATAGTTATATATAGACATCAATGACGTCCATACATAGTTATATATAGACATCAATGACGTCCATACATAGTTATATATAGACATCAATAACGTCCATAGATAGTTATATATAGACATCAATGACGTCCATACATAGTTATATATAGACATCAATGACGTCCATAGATATTTATATATAGACATCAATGACGTCCATACATAGTTATATATAGACATCAATGACGTCCATACATAGTTGTATATAGACATCAATGACGTCCATACATAGTTATATATAGACATCAATGACGTCCATACATAGTTATATATAGACATCAATGACGTCCATACATAGTTGTATATAGACATCAATGACGTCCATACATAGTTATATATAGACATCAATGACGTCCATATACATCAATGACGTCCATACATAGTTATATATAGACATCAATGACGTCCATACATAGTTGTATATAGACATCAATGACGTCCATACATAGTTATATATAGACATCAATGACGTCCATAGACATCAATGACGTCCATACATAGTTATATATAGACATCAATGACGTCCATACATAGTTGTATATAGACATCAATAACGTCCATAGACATCAATGACGTCCATATATAGTTATATATAGACATCAATGACGTCCATATACATCAATGACGTCCATACATAGTTATATATAGACATTAATGACGTCCATACATAGTTGTATATAGACATCAATGACGTCCATACATAGTTATATATAGACATCAATGACGTCCATACATAGTTATATATAGACATCAATGACGTCCATACATAGTTATATAGACATCAATGGCGTCCATACATAGTTGTATATAGACATCAATGACGTCCATACATAGTTATATATAGACATCAATAACGTCCATAGACATCAATGACGTCCATACATAGATATATATAGACATCAATGACGTCCATACATAGTTATATATAGACATCAATGACGTCCATACATAGTTATATATAGACATCAATGACGTCCATAGACATCAATGACGTCCATATATAGTTATATATAGACATCAATGACGTCCATAGACATCAATGACTTCCATATATAGTTATATATAGACATCAATAACGTCCATAGACATCAATGACGTCCATACATAGTTATATATAGACATCAATGACGTCCATAGACATCAATGACGTCCATATATAGTTATAAATAGACATCAATAACGTCCATAGACATCAATAACGTCCATACATAGTTATATATAGACATCAATGACGTCCATACATAGTTGTATATAGACATCAGTGACGTCCATATATAGTTATATATAGACATCAATAACGTCCATAGACATCAATGACGTCCATATATAGTTATATATAGACATCAATGACGTCCATGCATTGTTATATATATACATCAATGACGTCCATGTATAGTTATATATAGACATCAATGACGTCCATACATAGTTATATATAGACATCAATAACGTCCATACATAGTTATATATAGACATCAATGACGTCCATACATAGTTATATATAGACATCAATGACGTCCATACATAGTTATATATAGACATCAATGACGTCCATACATAGTTATATATAGACATCAATAACGTCCATACATAGTTGTATATAGACATCAATAACGTCCATACATAGTTATATATAGACATCAATAACGTCCATATATAGTTATATATAGACATCAATAACGTCCATAGACATCAATGACGTCCATATATAGTTATATATAGACATCAATGACGTCCATACATAGTTATATATAGACATCAATGACGTCCATACATAGTTATATATAGACATCAATGACGTCCATACATAGTTATATATAGACATCAATGACGTCCATACATGTTTAATGTTAAGCGTCTTTGTTGGGGGGTGGGGGTGGAGTATGGTGAACTGGCAGTTTAGGTCGTTAATTGGCGACCTTCCAGTTGTTATTGGCGACCTTCCAGTTGTTATTGGCGACCTTCCAGTTGTTATTGGCGACCTTCCAGTTGTTATTGGCGACCTTCCAGTTGTTATTGGCGACCTTCCAGTTGTTATTGGCGACCTTCCAGTTGTTATTGGCGACCTTCCAGTTGTTATTGGCGACCTTCCAGTTGTTATTGGCGACCTTCCAGTTGTTATTGGCGACCTTCCAGTTGTTATTGGCGACCTTCCAGTTGTTGTTGATGACTGAAGACATCGGGTGCAATTCCGAGTAATATACGAAGCACAAACACCCGAGTACACCCACCGACCTTCCGCTAGTCAGCTAAGAAACTTCCTCACGCGAAATAATTCGACATCATCAGCCACAGTTGGGTTCAAAGCACAGTAGTGAGGTGAACGTGATTTGAAGTCAACGTACCTTAACTACTCGACATCTGAGACCAGGGTTGGAGGTTATAAAACTTCTCAAATCTCAAACTCAAGTTCAATTGATTTGATTGGTTGATTCTGAATTTTACACTAGGCTGAACCAATCAGAAGTTTGAAACTGCCTTTGAGATACTAGAAAAGCTTCAGAAAAACCTCCAGGCCAGGCCTCAAAATAAAAAAATGTAATACACATATACAGAATGTACAGACATGTTATGGTACAAGTGTATACCTGCCACAGTAAATCTTTCACTTGTTAGCAGTTTATCAACGTGTATATTTTGATTATTTTCACATATTATTTACATTCCAGTCTAGATACGCTATCTATGTTTAAAGTTTATTCACGTTCAGAAAGTGGAAATGTGTGATTTACGTTTATTTATCGTCGTTATCGGTACCAGTACCGGTACCGCTACAATCGTAACGGCTCCAGCGGAGACTCGAACCTCGGACCTTTCGCACCCGAAGCGAACTCGCTACCATTACGCTACCACGACTTGTAAATACTCTTTTCAACATGTGTGTGTGTGTTTTACGTGTATTTATCGTCGTTACCGGTACCGGTACCGCTACAATCGTAACGGCTCCAGCGGGGACTCGAACCTCGGACCTTTCGCACCCGAAGCGAACTCGCTACCATTCCGCTACCACGACTTGTAAATACTCTTTTCAACATGTGTGTGTGTGTGTTTTACGTTTATTTATCGTCGCTACCGGTTGTCCATATGAGCGACGCCTCCTGAAGAGGTTAGTCATTTTAGATTTTTGGAGGATAGTGCAATGATACTGACACTTCTGACAGGGACCCATTCCAGAGTCTCCTCTGGTTCTTTTACGTGCACGATGTAAAGCACCGACACAAGCCCTCGGTTTAACGTCCCATCTGAAAGACTGTTAATTTTATTAGGGTCAGACGGGGGATCGAACCAGTGATCCCTGGATTACCAGTCCAGCGCGTTACCACTGGACTACAGATCCCCCTGGTAGGCGCTCATTAATGTCTTTGCTTTTGTTATCCAGCCAGACGATAACACGGATGTAAAAATATCAACTTCCGGTTTCGCAACCATTGTATCCATCAATCGGGGAAGTTCGGAGAGAATCGGTAATGTTAATTTCAATACGGTGCTCTATATTTAGAACGTCACGCATAATGTACGTCATCAAATGTTTAATGGACCGTGTAAATATTTAACACAAATTTAAATCATCGATATTGAAAGGACCATAGTATTAAATTTGTTTATAGAAATTTATTTTTTATCTCGATTGCGAAACAAGTTCTTACAACTTATATTAATCACTCTCGAGACCTCATTTTTGATGGAATACATCGCCACGAGGGAGAGAGAAGAGGCAACGTGGAATTTAAATGTCTTACCTCAGGGTTTCGCTGCAATGGCTTCAGCTTGGCTCAAACTCCGGGCCTTTCACACCTGAAGCGAATGAGCTATCACGGCGCTATCACGACTATTAAGATAGAGATCAGCCTCACATACACCCGTTATATATGTATAATATTATTCTATTTAGTGACAATGAATTAAAGATAATCACACAATTCCAAAATTTTGATATCGTCTGATGACCCAGTTTCAGAAATGAATCACTGTTGAGGTGACACGGCTAGAATAAATATGTAAATAAAGACACGAATTGCCGCAAATTAAGGGGACGTCACTGCGTCGTATTCAATATTGTTACGGTTCTGGGAGTGATTCTATGGTCTGTAACAAACTTAGACGGATTTCTTTGAACGTCTATGTTACTTCTGTTATGCATACTCTTATATTCACTGTCACCTCGGTCAATAACGATTGTTTATTTTTATGAATCAACATAAATATAAACAAAACTGACTTTCTCTGTTACTGAACTGTTTATTGAATACTTCATGCACCGACAGAGCTCGGATGGGAACACATTGTACGTTATCTGGATATTTGGAGATACTGTGTAAATGCATTTACCTTCGCCAACACAGAGCACCAGGGCGAGTATTCTAAGAATATTCTTTTCATGCTAGATACCGTCATTTATTCATGGCGTAAGGCTAAATAGCTGTAGAGTGTCTAGTAGGTTGATGTTCTTGACGTGCTAGTGGTTTACCAACAAACCCCATGTCTGTCCAAATCCCTTTAAGGTCTGTGCCGACTCTTTTAACGTCCGCCCAAATCCCTTTAAAGTCTGTCCAAATCCCATTAAAGTCTGTCCAAATCCCATTAAAGTCTGTCCAAATCCCAATTAACGTCCAAATCCCTTTAAAGTCTGTCCAAATCCCATTAAAGTCTGTCCAAATCCAAATTAACGTCCAAACCCCTTTAAAGTATGTCCAAATCCCATTAAAGTCTGTCCAAATCCAAATTAACGCCCAAACCCCTTTAAAGTCTGTCCAAATCCCAATTAGCGTCTGTCCAAATCCCTTTAAAATATGTCCAAACCCCTTTAACAGCTGTCCTGCATATTTCAGAGAACTGAACAAACATTTCTTATTGAAATACATAAAATATACCTCAACAAATTGATATTAAAGCGACACTATATCGTATGAAAATGAAATCTTGTAAAATTTGTAATTTTACGCGTGTTGCAATGCAATAGAACAAACTGAAAGTAAAAGTACGATTTTCCTGAATCGGGTTGCAACACCCAGCTGTCATTTGGAATCCTTCGCTCTCTCTCTCTCTATATATATAGCAATCAAAACAAAGTGACCAGTCTCGTTGCCCCTCGTCCCCATTGAAGAGTGTGACCCCGTTTCTTAACCATCGAATACTTGTTAAACTACACTCAGGCAACGAATAAATCATATAGCAACTCCAACACTCTGTATTTTGAAACCAATATATAACTATCAACCAATTCATACTAAGTATCTATATCTTAGTACATGCATATTTAATAACTCATCAATGCATCTCACAGAGTGCTACTCCTCGTAAGTCGCTGTCTTAAACAACTCGCTCGTCGTACTGATCGCTACCGTAATACACAATATAACTAAACACTGTTTTCCAATCGAATACTTACATTATGTAGTTTGTGTATATTATATATACGTACTTGTAAAATGTATACTTTAATGAATACAGTTTAAACTAATCAAAACAAACATCCAAGACAGCTGCTTCAACATTCGTTTTTTCGTCACACATGCGCATTAGGTATAGTTTACATACGTTTGTTCAGTGATACAATTCGCTATATTTAGTTGATGTATGTCGTGTGTGTGCGTGCGAATATTTGGATTTTAGTAAAGTTTAAAACACACAGTTATTGGGCATTATATTGTTTAAATATCTGGTACTGTTTACCAAAAACATCCGTTATTAATATTCCGACATAGTGTCGCTATAAGTGTATTTCTTGACCGTCTCCGTGGTTATGAAGAAACAGATATATTATATATAATTGTACGTAGCAATAGGTAGTGATAAGTATTTTTTCTATAGTTTTGTATTTGCATACTTGGAATAGTATACACTTAAACTTGTGTTAGTGATCACCTCTTTAAGCAGTCAACATGTATTAAGCAGCCATCATACTTGGAATGGTATACACTTAAACTTGTGTTAGTGATCACCTCTTTAAGCAGTCAACATGTATTAAGCAGTCAGCATACTTGGAATGGTATACACTTAAACTTGTGTTAGTGATCACCTCTTTAAGCAGTCAACATGTATTAAGCAGCCATCATACTTGGAATGGTATACACTTAAACTTGTGTTAGTGATCACCTCTATTAAGCAGTCAACATGTATTAAGCAGCCAGCATACTTGGAATGGTATACACTTAAACTTGTGTTAGTGATCACCTCTTTAAGCAGTCAACATGTATTAAGCAGCCAGCATACTTGGAATGGTATACACTTAAACTTGTGTTAGTGATCACCTCTTTAAGCAGTCAACATGTATTAAGCAGTCAGCATACTTGGAATGGTATACACTTAAACTTGTGTTAGTGATCACCTCTATTAAGCAGTCAACATGTATTAAGCAGCCAGCTTCCAGATACCCTATATGTTGTTTTATTATACATTTAACCTCTATTAAACAGACACCTACGCTAAGCAGCCACTTTCTGTGATTTCTTTGGTTGGCTGCTTAAGACTGATTTCTCTTACCTACTATAATAGTATGTTAATGCATTATGTAAACACAGTTTGATAATATAAATACTATGTATGCCGTCCGATGGGGTGTGTTGTGATTTGACAGGCGGTGTGAGCGTAAAGTGTACACGTCGTAATAATTTTCTACCGCGAACGTCTTTAAAGCAGCATTACATCGTATGAAATAAAAGATATTTGAAATATTCAATTTTTACGTATGGGTAGCAATGCTGCTACACATTCTAACATTATACTTTGTATGCTTATGTTCATCTAGTAAACAGTGTTTTTTTGCGATAAAACAAACTCGAAACCGAAAGTAGGACTTTCCGAGTCGATCGGTCACGCACTTGTTTACAACCGGAACGCATTGTCCGCATTTGTTTGCATTCGGAAAACATTGTCCCACGTTGTCTTTTTTAATTAAATTACTTGATATGTTGATTCATACCTCTGTTAGCTAAGTCTTTTAGGGACATTTCTACATCCCCGCGAGGGGTTCAACATTAGAGGAAGATAAATAGATAGTATTTTCTACATCCTCTGTTGTTTCACGCATGCGCGCTGTGCGTGTTGACATTTCGTGTGTTGATAAACAAATTCGCGTATACGACGGTTTAAATTTATTGGACTTTTATCGTTTCTGAGCGACTATTTCGATTTTTGTAAACACACACACATTAGTATTTATATTTTACCCAAAACATCCTTTATTACGATGTAATGCTGCTTTAAGTACACACGGTTTGGACTTTTGGACTTTTGTTATTTTTATCATATAGGCGTTTTTCCATTACAATTTCACAGTCTTTATGAATGTTACGCTTCTCATTTTGAACACCCTACATCACTACAGCACTTTATGTGCAAATATAAAAATTAGCATAAATTAGCATATACAATCCAGACATTGTTTTATGGCCCGGATATAGTTAGTTGTTTTAATGGTTGCATATAAACGGCTGTACTGTGTTTGCAACTTGAATGAGGGTGTGTGTCGATCATTTGAAACATTAAAAAAAATATTCCAAAAAGCTAAATGGCAAAGATGTGAAATGGATCACTCACCAGTGTCTGAATACTCAATTTCCGCTTCCTGTCCGAAATAAGTTCTTGAAAGTCTATACCATCCTGTTCGCATGCTGCTAATCTTTGGGTACTGACTAGTATGACGTCACAATGCATGATTAGTTTCGGAAACGAAAACAATTGCGATGTTGACATCACGTCAGTTGACATTGTGGTGTATTGGTGGAGATAAAACAACATTAAGACGTTGTCTTATATCGAAGTAATTAAAGTGAATGTCTCAATGTCATGTTTGGATGTCTTCCGGTTAGAAATAATTCATGCGGATATTCCGTCGTTTTACCTCAAATAGTAGATGAAGGCAGGACACACTTTAGTAAATACGCTACGGAAGACCAGTAGTGGCACTCCAGATATTTCATCATTTCACGATTTCAATTTCATGAATTCACAATTTCAACTTCAAGAATTCACGATTTCAACTTCACGAATTCAAAATTCACGATTTCAAATTCATGCATTCACAATTTCAACTTCACGAATTCAAAATTCACGATTTCAAATTCATAAAGTTGAAATCGTGAATTCATATAGCTGAAATTGTGAATTCGTGAAGCTGAAATCTTGAATTAATGATGTTGGTTGGCATGGTGAAAGGATAAATAGCGAATGTCACTAAAGGTATTTCGTAATATGTTGTGTTTTATTCAACTGAATATGTGTGCTTCACTCTGTTATTATAAAACCATTGACTATAATATAAATATTCGAAAAATAAAGAACTAATGTGTACAGATGATATTTGAGTTGTATATAAATTCCGGCTATACAGATGAAAACACAGATCCTCGGCCAATGATAGATAATTGTTCATTATGAAAATTAATATTTACAATTTTCTTTTATTTGGTTCGACATGGGTGCAAAATATTTATTAAATTAATTCTATTTATTCACATATTGCCAACATTTGTAAATAACGACACTTTTTCTATTTACTTTCTTTCTGACAGCTTCTGAGTGTGTCTAGTGACATATTGCACATACCGTGGTACAATAGCATATTACATACACCGGTTTGGGAGGGGGTATATTAAAAGTTATAGTGATATGGTGATACAGCTTAGGTGATATCGCGACTCTCCAGCTATTATTGGTGGATGAAGACCCCACGTGCCCCTCCCGGCTGTATTTCAGAAGCGACCGAGCACCCTGGTGAATCCACCGTCCTTTCACACGCCAGCTCGATAGCTTCCTGACATGAACAAAATCGTGGTTACCACATGCTATCGATTTACATCCGTTTTCTCACCTTAAAATTGTTTTAAATTATTAAATATCGACAGCTATCTTACAGAATATCCAAAGGATCGTTACTGTAGTTTTGATAATTTCAAATTTATTTGAGCTCGATTGCGAAACAAGTTCCTACAACTTATATTAATCACTCTCGATACCTCATTCCTGATGGAAGCCATCGCCACAAGGGAGAGAAGAGACAATGTGGAATATAAATTCCTTGCCTAAGGGCACAATCTTAACTGCTACAGCTGGGCGCGAACTCTGGGCCTTTCGCACCTGAAGCGAACGTGCTATCACTGTGCTATCACCGCACTACCACCCCACTGCGCTGTCACTGCGCGATCATCGCCTACCATCGCGCTATCACGACGTCCACAAGCTCATTGGCGCCGTGTTGCTTAGATGACAGGCTTATGAAACCTCGTCAGACTGGGAATCTGGAAACTGGTTCATCGGACTGGTTCCATAAATATATTTGATAATGTGTCGGTAGAATCAACCAAGACGGTTTTGGAATAAAACCCATTTAGTGTCTTCTTCCATTACCTAAATTGACTCATACAGATACAGTTATCATTTAATATGTCAATAAATATAATAAACAACTCTAAAGTTGGCTTCGTTTCATGAACAAGCCGAATTATTTCGAGCGACAGTAAAATTTCTACCCAACAGGGAATATAACTGAGATAATCTTCAATCTGAGAAATGAGATAATACATGCAGCGAAACGATGGGACACACTGAGTCTACATAGGGGCTCGCATTTTACCAATGAAACCCGGGTTCGATCCTCGGACAGGGAAGTGTGTGAGATGGTACGATGGTCGCCAGAACGGACATGTGGTTTTCTCCGGGTACTCCGGTTTCCCCCCACACGAATTACCACATTTACGCTTTCATCCGCGCCAACGAGAGTGATTAATATAAGTTGTTAAAACTTGCTTCGCAATCGTTGTAAAATAATAAATACTAACCCTTTTTTGCATAGGGGCAAATAATTGCGCCAAAACAAAAATTATATTTTTCAATTCTAAGAAAGATTGTAACTAGATTTACACATGTTTCCAACATAATATGAACATTTATTTTCCACCAGCAAAAGGTACACTGTGCAAACATATTAACTTAAAGTAGGAAATTCATTATTTTCCCATTGTGTCCCCGTATATGTTTTTGTATCCTGTACTATTAATAAAACATGCTAAAAGCTGTGTATGTACATTCATTACATTGGTGTTTGTAATATATATTATATCTAGTAAACTGCGTTATATATATATATATATATACATGTTTTCAGCTTTATGTGTAGTTTACGTTTATTTATCGTCGCTACCGGTTGCCCATACTATGAGCGACGACACATGAAGAGATTAGTTATGTTAGATGTTTGGAGGATAGTGCAATGATATAGACACATTCCAGATTTCAGCTTTAATTAAGCCATTTACATTATGTAGTGTTCAAATCTCTTCTATGGGGAGGGGCAATCACTAACTTGTGGCCAAACCCATTTGCTAATTTGGCTGTGATTGTTACATACAGTAGTAGTAGTAGTAGTAATCTTTATTTACATCTCATCATTGTATGTACACTATTTACAATAACATTACACGTATAGTTAACATAATAAAAGTACAATGCCACTTCAACATGGAGTTATAAGAGTATGAACAAAATTATACACAATCATTTATCAGAGTATGTTAGGGATACAGCTGCAATATCCCTGCTAATCGGATATTAAAAACTGCTCTAAAACAATTATAAAACACTGAAAAAATAGGTACTATTGCACACTGATTAAGAATTTGGCATATGAAATCTATCTTCGCTTTGATCAGATCATAGCGAATATGATTAGAAGAGATATTACAGACGAACTAAAAAAGAAAGAATTTGCAGTTAGAAATACAAATAATGACATTATTCACAAATTAAAAAATATATTTACATAATAAAAACTGACAATACTTTAGAATAATAAAACAGGTTTTGGCACAATTACGATTCGATTCAATTCAATTATTCTTTATTAACTCAGATCATTTACATGACATATGAGTATACATGTAATTAATTAACAGAAGTTGTGACACGGATTGATAAATAAAAATAATAAAGAGCATAGGAGAGAGAAGGGTCAAGTTTGGAGATGGGAAAATAGAAAAAAGAGCGGGAAATTCTATTATTTTGTTTTGTTTCATTCACTTGTTTGTTTGATTGTATTATGATTGATTTGAAACAGACTATAGGTCATGGAAATTGTTTCGTTTTCGATGGTTGTTTATGACGAATCATCTCTTGGTTTGAAAACTGGTTGCCAAGCAAAGCATGCTTGTCGCATAGGACGATCTAGACCGAAAATAAGAACATTGTAACATTGATATGTGCATGTGATAAATCCCATTTTCATTAAGTTAGAACGAACAACATTATTGCGCGGAATGACTAAAAGAAACTCTAAATGTGGTGTGACCTACAAACACCACGCATAATTCATTGATATTAATTTAGAAAGGAACTCTTATTTTACGTAACTGAGTGAAATACAAGATGCTTTCCTAAATTCGTTGAACACTACACACGCATACTACGCACAAGTCATATGTATTAATTTAAACCGGACAACTTACAGCACAACCCAATAACACGAACCTCTCAGAAATCCTTATCGCCATCGTGATGTATTAGCATTTATAACACACGAGATAGTTTCGTGTCATACTCAAACCAAATTGTTTCCAAGAAATTCAAACATTGTATCCCACGGGTCATATACACACATCAACTGTGTCAGCCTGGCGGCATATAGGACGTAAATTACACTTAATGGCATTATTAGCTCACTCTAGTTATCACAGCATTTTCGATAATAAAAGAAGCAACGTTTTTGCAAACAACCTTTCAGTAATACTGCTCACTAATGTTTCTGGAGCCAGTTCCACATAATACGTCGGTGTAATTGTGAGTGCGAATACTTAGAGGTTATTAAACCGCGGAGGTGGACCATTTGTGGATATTGGCGCACCCTATGGAGATATTGGCCCGAGGGCCATTAGGCCCGAGGGCCAATATCGGATAGGTGCGCCAATATCCACAAATGGCCCACCGCAGCCGTTTAATAACTTCTTTATTGCATACATAGCCGTATGTTTCTTCTGCTGTTATTTGCTTATTTCGCTCAGCCATTTTACCGTCAAGAGACAACATTCTGTCAGACAACGACTTTAGTGTTGCTTCGGCGGCCATGTTTACACAATGTAGTTACTATGTTGTTGCTACCTGTGACACGTGCTCGTGATTCGTTCTCGGCGCGTGACGGGCCAATATCGAATATTGGCCCGGCAGAGCCGAAAATCGAAATATATTGCCCGCGTCGACCAGATATTTTGCTTTTCTACCATTAAATGTGTTACTATTTATAGTAACGTATGCAATAACGGATGTTATAATGCGCGATATTGCTGTTTTTTCTATTACCTCCCTTGGCAGATAAAGTCCGATTTATCCCAAAATGTATATTGGTCATTTCAGTTGGAACCCTTTGTTTTTACTGTTGATCCCTGAGATGTTGCTGTATGATAAATGTGATTTTTTTTTATCAAACTCATGTTAAGATTTGATCATTTTCTTTACACTCGAGAGTTAATAATTTAATAATTCTAAGATGAGATAATGGATGACAATTGATAGTATGCGAAGCAAAGGAAACCATGATGAAAACAGAGGAAACCAATTGAAAAGACATATCTCCATTTCAGGAGTATTCAAAGAGCGGTAACTAAGCAATGTCTCTCATTAGGTAGGGCATCCGAACTCTAGTTATTTTGCTTAAAGCAAGATTAAGCATACCACATTTCGTGAAACTAGCCCACATTTACGGATTAATCGATATACAGTCAAGCCTGTGTTAGTGGTCACCTCTATTAAGTAGCCAACCAGTATTAAGCAGCCAGTTTCAAGATTCCCAATATGTTGTTTTATTATACATTTGATTCTATGATTCCCTTGGCTGGCTGTTTAAGACAGGTTTGACTGTAAGCATAATTGAGTTTGTTGTATAATTCCTTATATCTTCTCGGCCGTTAAGTATATCACGTTAAGTATATCACGTTAAGTATATCACAAATCTCTAAATATTGATCATGATTTTTCATCATTTTGAATGTATGATTAATCTGATAATTTATGCAAATTTATTTTTAGCTCGATTGTGAAACAAGTTCTTACCCCTTATATTAATCACAGTGGATACCTCATTGATTCTTGATGGAATACATCGCCACGAGTGAGAGAGAATGTGGAATTTAAATGCCTTGCCTAAGGGTACAATCTTAACGGCTCCAGCGGGGCTCGACCTCCGGTTATTTCGCACATGAAGCTAACGTGCTACCACTGTGCTATCACGGCTTGTGATCGTTTAATGTTCATAGATAGCGACTCATTGTTTTTTAAAGGTTTATTTAACATCGCGACGGGAAGTTTGCGTCTTAACACCATCTTCTCACAAGAAACAACGCAACACCAAGTTGCAAGAGCGAAACAGTGCGTTTATTTACCGTGAAGAAGCAAACATACAGAACAAATACTACGTACAAACCAATACAACTATTGCACAAATATACAAAATCGTTAATAATAACTTTCAAAAATAACGTTATGCTACGATGCTAATGTTTGCGTTACTCTATTAATACAATTCTGTGAAAACTGATATGTCACCTTTACTCAGTTAACTAATATGCGTAGTATTTTCCTCAACTATCCGTCATAGAAACACCTAAGCCGCACAGGCAAAACCACCCTCGTGGGATGGAAACCTGTACCCGTGGCCTGCAAAGCTACCTCTCTGGATAAAGGATGACGGGATATTCACATCCTGAGGCTCTCTGTATGTGCTCAAACCCATTAACAAATGCGCTCAAACCCCTCAACAAATGTATAAACATTTATTTATATAATATCCCTCATCTGCCATGACATCCCATCTGCATAAAATTATAATGCTGGCAGTATCCGTTTACAAATATATAGAGATGTTGATACATGTACTATAACATCCTAATTTGAATAGCTAAAATTCAATGTTCACGATAAGTCGTTTCGCCTAGAAGTGAATTCCACCGCGCCCATCGCTCAACATAAAAGTAACACTTTCCACCCGAGCGCACACTCACATACCGGTTTTAGTAAACCTTTGTGAACAGGTCGTGTTAAGACAAGTGTTCTCGGCTATACGTTGTAACGCAGAGAACCGGTTAATAACAACACATTCCCTAACCAGGCTCCCACGCTTAACCAATACTTGGTGCACCAACCTCCGTAAGAAACTGCCGCCAATTGTTTCATATAAAGAGACACGGTCTGAGCGGGACTCGAACCCGTTACCATACGTGATGATAGGTTACAGTGATATAGAAGTCAGCGACCGTAACCACTCGACCACGGAGACGGTTCATGTCTTGTTTCTGTTTCTGTCTGTATGTAGGTTTCATGGAATAAATAATGTCGACTAGATTTAATGTCACAGTCAAGTAATATCTATTAAATGGGGGGGGGGGGGTCAGTGGCGAGTGGTTAATGCCGTTGATTTCAAATCAGCTACCCCTCACCGCGGTAGGTTAGAATCCCACTGGGGGTGTCGAATTATTTCATGTTGGGAAGCTACCCAGCCGGCTTGCGGTAGGTCAGTGGTTCTACCAGGGTAAAGGTCCGTGCATGCAATACTACTCGGAAAGGTACTCGGAGTCTTCCTTCACCAATAATTGCTGGAGAGTGGCCGTAAGGCCTAAACATTAAACACCACAAATAAAAAAACAAACACAACTAGTATACTGGAGGACATAGAAAACGCACACTTCGGATAAGTGTGTATTACACGAAAAATAATAACTATATAAATACATAGGTTTAAACATTTTGGAATGTTTTTTGTTTGTGTTTTGTAATAAGGATGTGATATATCTTTGATGGAATCCTTCGTATTTCGTTTTCATGCGCTTTCTATGTCCTCTAGTATATGTTTGATGGAATCATTCTTATTTCGTTTTCATGTAATAAAAATCATATAATGTAGGTGTTTTCTATGTCCTCTAGTATATGTTTGATGGAATCATTCGTATTTCGTTTTCATGTAATAATAATCATATAATGTAGGCGTTTTCTATGTCCCCTAGTATATGTTTGATGGAATCATTCGTATTTCGTTTTCATGTAATAAAAATCATATAATGTAGGTGTTTTCTATGTCCTCTAGTATAAAGTTCCAGATTCCATAAAACCGCATCATCTCTATTAGAGAGGATTGCAAGCCGACTGTTAGCCTGGGAACAGGCGTCGATATAGTTTGCATGGTCAGTCAAATAAATATATTTTAACACCGAGACTATTAATTGGGCCGTATTGAGCTTCTGATCATATCAATGCCTGTGGAAAAGTGGGGGATTGTCCGTGTAATTATTGACTCGCATTAATCCTATTAATAAGTCTATTAGCACGTGACATAATTAATGACGTACTTCAATCGAAGGCGAGGCACTGCAATGTTGATAACACTTTATAATTGGCTGCCATTGTTTACTGGTCAACGGAAGGATAAATAGTTTTAAAAAGTACAACGTGTGATTTGACATATTTACTCAATATTTAAGTCGTCATTAGTTCAATTACGCCGAAACGACGATCCACTACCATCTAAATGTAATATTTAAAATCCGCCATCTCGTCGATATAAACACAGAAATGGGACATTATATGTTTGCAATGTAATTGAGTCTACGGGAGCATTCGTATATATTCGGAAATGATCGTGTATAATCGTTCCTGTTCGGCAATTTCCCATAGAATTCCGTTTCTATATTTAGCAATATTATCTTGTAGAAAAGAGTTGTCGTTCTTCAAATCTACACCCTCATAAAAGTGGGTGTAAGTAGATGGCGCTACGATCAGAAATCCAGTTTCCCCAGACTGTCATTTTGCCAGAAGTTAAAAAGTGAAAAATCGACAGATTGGAACCCAGGCTAACCGACTGTACGTGACAATACATACGTAACACGTCACATAACAGTTAGGATGAGACATTAAGGAAAGCGTTTGGCAGACTATTTGGCTAACTCAGTACCATCTAATTGGACATGCGAGAATAATACTGAGTAAAACATGAAATAATCGTGCTAAATGTTATACATACAAGCAGCTTTTAATAGAAATGCTAAATGAAATAGTTGTGTCAAAAAATATGACTATGATGTTTTTATTACAGTCACGTGACTTGGTTAATTCAAGATGGCCGCTTCAATAATTTTATAGTTGAGATAAAATCAACTGGTCGTAACTTTACTTGCAGTGCGATTTTCAAATTTCTTTCACCGTGATGTACGTCTTAGTTGGCTTTATGTTACTATGCTATATACTAGATGAGTCGCTCTGGAGACATTATTTCTGATGGAAACCATCGCTGCACGCGGTGAGAGAGGGGGGGAGGGGAGGGGAGAGGGAAGAGGGAGGGGAGAGAGTGGGAGGGAGGGGAGTGGGAGAGATAGAGGAAGAGGGACAGGTAGGGAGAGGGAGATGGAGGGAGGGGAGAGGGAGGGAGGGAGTGAGTGAGAGAGGGAAGGGACACAGAGGGGGACATGGAGAGAGAGAGGGATATGGTTGGGAGAGAGAGGGAGAGGAAGGGGGAGAGAGGGACAGGGAGAGAGAGGGAGAGAAAGAGGGATAGGGAGGGGACAGGGAGGGAGATAGAGGAGAGAGACGATGCAGTGTGGATTTAAGTATCTTGCCATATGACCTTATTCATCACACCACGGAAGCTCCACGGAGTGTGTTTTTACGTTTATTTATCGTCGCTACCGGTTGCCCATATGAGCGACGCCTCCTGAAGAGATTAGTTATTTTAGATTTTGGAGGATAGTGCATAATACAGACAGAGACCCATTCCAGAATCTCCTCTGGTTCTTTTACGTGCACGGTGTAAAGCACCGACACGAGACCTCGGTTTAACGTCCCATCTGAAAGACTGTTAATTGTATTAGGGTCAGACGGGGGATCGAACCTGCGATCCCTGGATTACCAGTCCAGCGTGTTACCACTGGACTACATATAGCTCCACGGAACATATACATCTACAATAAGTACAGTTAAAACATTGCTTAAAATTGATGTCACGTTATACCTTTGTACTTGCAGTCCATTATTATTAATATTGGACTGGTGTCAACAGGCCAGAGTATTATATTCAATCCTACGAGTAAATGTACGAAATTAACACTTTTAATTAGTAGGATAGTGTTGTATAAGTGTATCACGCGCCTCACACAGTCCAATATTTTATATATTGGATCGTTTTCGGCTAATATCCTATACATATACACATATATTCACACAACGTACAAGGAACGTCTAGCAACACTGACTATGCACACGGGAATACTATTTTTATATGTTTTAGCGTCATTTTGTAGCTTTTCGTGTCAGTTTTAAATAGCATGATTTACAACTGATAGTGAAAACGCAAATTTTTACAGAATGTAATTTCCTATTATATGGTGTTATTTTTTTCCAAATATTTAAGTATTTCAACAAATAAACAAACGTCGTAAACGCGGTTTGTTGACATAACACAATAATGTACATATGGTCGACATTCATGCGCAATACAACGTATTGTTTGGCAATATTAAACTGAGACATTTGCATATTCCGTGAACTTACTTCGTTAATACTGAGACATTTGCATATTCCGTGAACTTACTTCGTTAATAATCGGATTTCCGAAGTAAGCTATGAGCTTTAGATTATGGTACACTTACTTACTGACTTGATTCAAATATTAACGGTAAAAACCTAACGCATGTCCTGGTCGTAGTTCACGGAAACTTACGAAGGCTTTGGCGGAGATTAATGAGTCTCAGTTTAATGTTGCCAAGTAATATGTATCCTGAATAACACGATTTATGGTACAGATTTACCGTTATATCTCATTTGTGCATATGCATATTTATATGTAGACTATATGTGGAAGTCGTGATAGCGCAGTGGATGCACGTTCGCTTCAGGTGCGAAAGGTCCGGAGTTCGAGCCCCGCTGGAGCCGTTACGATTGTGCCCTTAGGCAAGGCATTTAAATTCCACGTTGCCTCTTCTCTCTCCCTCGTGGCGATGGATTCCATCAGGAATGAGGTCTCGAGAGTGATTAATATAAGTTGTAAGAACTTGTTTCGCAATCGAGCTAAAATAAATTTGTATAAATATATGTAGACTACTCTTTGTTAAATTATCTCTAAACAACAGTATAACGTGACTCCAATGAAAACTTGTGTCAATTCAGGATCGTGGATATAATGAAATTCCACATCGATTTTTGAATGTTTTTAGACCACAAAACACTGTTTATTGATTTAATGTTTGTGTTCGAATGTATTCGGAAGAAATTAGTTTAAACTTTATTTATTTTACTACAACGATTGCGAAGCAGGTTCTAACAACTTATATTAATCACTCTCGTTGGTGCGGATGAAAGCGTATATGTGGTCATTCGTGTGGAAGGAAAACGGAGTACCCGGAGAAAACCCACCTGTCCGATCAGGCGACCACCGTACCATCTCACATACTTCCCGGTCCGAGGATCGAACCCGGGTTGCATTGGTGAGAAGCGAACGCGCCACCACTGCGCTAATCGGAAGAATTTGTAATGGCAATGAATTTATACGTGAAAAAATGCATTTTATTTGCTTTTTGCGATATAAGGTCGCTTTAATTTTGTAACCATTAGCATCAGCATTATGAGTATTACTGTTAAATTTATAACTTTTAGCGTCATTTGGTATCTATTGACGTCAGTTCTATAACTGTTAGCGTCATTTGGTACCTATTGACGTCAGTTCTATAACTTTTAGCGTCATTTGGTATCTATTGACGTCAGTTCTATAACTTTTAGCGTCATTTGGTATCTATTGACGTCAGTTCTATAACTGTTAGCGTCATTTGGTACCTATTGACGTCAGTTCCATAACTTTTAGCGTCATTTGGTACCTATTGACGTCAGTTCTATAACTTTTAGCGTCATTTGGAACCTATTGACGTCAGTTCTATAACTTTTAGCGTCATTTGGAACTTTTAAATATCAACGTTTTAACTTTTAGCCTTATGTGAAACTATTAGCGTTGGCACGCGCGCTATTTCCAGCAAACACTCTAAGAACTAACACAATCCCGGATCTGTTTCCAATTGGATTTATGTGTTTGTCAATAAACCATTTGTCTGTTATTGGCGAGCTCTGGTCGGTAATTGTCCTTATTGTTCAAACACAGAATCTTCATATCATTGCCAAGATAAATATTGACAGCAGATATTTTCTTTACATTGTTGCAGTTCTGTAAGGGAACAGTTGAACGCTATATATGTATAGGATATACACCGAAAACGATATGTAAAATATTGGCACTGTCATCGGCGATACGCGCCTCACACAGTCCAACATTTCATATATTGGATCCGTTTGAGGCTTATATCTTACTTAAAACACACACTTATATACTAGTAACAATATCCTACTTATTAAAATTGTTAATTTCATACATGTACGCGTAGGATTTAATATAATACTCTGGCCGTTTGACACCAGTCCAATACTAATACTAATGGACTGCAAGTACAACGGGTATGGCGTCACGACGGTGTATTAAATATAATATTATATATATTATATATATCGAATAAAGAAAGATTTCACGGTACAGCTTCCTACAATGGGGGCATATTAAAGAGGACTATGTGGGTTGGTGTGGGGTTACATTATATACTAGAGGACATAGAAAACGTACACCTACATTATATACTAGAGGACATAGAAAACGTACACCTACATTATATACTAGAGGACATAGAAAACGTACACCTACATTATATACTAGAGGACATAGAAAACGCACACCTACATTATATACTAGAGGACATAGAAAACGCACACCTACATTATATACTAGAGGACATAGAAAACGCACACCTACATTATATACTAGAGGACATAGAAAACGCACACCTACATTATATACTAGAGGACATAGAAAACGCACACCTACATTATATACTAGAGGACATAGAAAACGCACACCTACATTATATACTAGAGGACATAGAAAACGCACACCTACATTATATACTAGAGGACATAGAAAACGCACACCTACATTATATACTAGAGGACATAGAAAACGCACACCTACATTATATACTAGAGGACATAGAAAACGCACACCTACATTATATACTAGAGGACATAGAAAACGCACACCTACATTATATACTAGAGGACATAGAAAACGCACACCTACATTATATGATTATTATTACATGAAAACGAAATACGAAGGATTCCATCAAAGATATATCACATCTTTATTACAAGACACACACTGAACAACTAAAAATATTCCAAAATGTTTAAAACTATGTATTTATATAGTTATAGTTTTTCATGTAAAACACACTTATCCGTAGTGTGCGTTTTCTATGTCCTCTAGTATACGGTAATACCGATGTATGTTCGATTTTTGAAGCATGATGCGTAACACGCTGGACTGGTAATCCAGGGATCGCAGGTTCGATCCACCGTCTGACCCTAATAAAATTAACAGTCTTTCAGGTGGGACGTTAAACCGAGATCTCGTGTCGGTGCTTTACATCGTGCACGTAAAAGAACCAGAGGAGACGCTGGAATGGGTCTCTGTCTGTATCGTTGCACTATCCTCAAAAATCAAAAATGACTAATATCTTCAGGAGGCGTCGCTCATATGGGCAACCCCACGATGCGTACAAACAAGAAACTACAGATGTACATTTGAGTCTAGCTGCAGGACAACTAACATAATGCATGAACAAGTAAAATTTCAAGAATATCTGCACATGCAAATTAACTGTATCGCTTGAATTTCCATTTAAAATTGGTTGTCTTCTCGAAGCTAACGACAAGTAAGCGGAATAAATCGATTTGAACTTTCATTTAAAATGTGGTGGTCTTCTAGATGTTAAAGACAAGTTAGTTGAATAAATCGATTTAATTTAAACTTTATTTATTTTACAACGATTGCGAAGCAAGTTCTAACAACTTTTATTAATCACTCTCGTTGGAGCGGATGAACGCGTATATGTGGTCATTCGTGTGGGAGGAAACCGGAGTACCCGGAGAAAACCCAACTGTCCGATCTGGCGACCACCGTACCATCTCAATACTTCTGAGTCCAATGATCGAACCCGGGTTGCATTGGTGAGAAGCGAGTGCGCTAACCACTGCGCTAATCGAGTCCAGTTGACTTCAGGGTTCCCGCTGTCGGCCGCCAATGGCGCCAATTGTGACAAAAATGTCCTTTACATACATGCAGTATTATTGATCCTCCTCAGCATCGAGAGAACCCGTTTCTAATGTGAATCACTGTCTATATTTGTTGACACAACCAAATTCATCAATTTCAATTTTCTGTTACGTTGAACACACTAATGGACTTATTTGTCGAACAGATCCCATTAAGATACCCATCACCGAATCCTATCCTAGTTATTATCTAATCTGGAGGAGACAGAATGCGAGACATCGGTCAGTTACTGCATCTGAATACTCACTAATAGTATGTAGGTCCTCTTAAGTGGTTTCCTCTATTTTTATCGTTGTTTCCTTTGCATAACATGCTATCAATCTTCATCCGCTTTCTTATCTTATAATTATTAAATAAACATGGGAAGGGCTGTCAATAATGTTGTCATAACGTGTAGCCCAACCCATTTGCTTTTTTTCCAGATTAAATAGTATACAGCAATAATAATAAATCTTAATATAATGTCATATCGTTTTCTACGTATTTCATTGTGTGTATAATTTTTATATAATGTATGAAGAAAGTACAAAGAATTGTCAATAAATGTTGAAGCAAATGGGTTGGGCCAAAAAATTAGTTACGGCCCTTCCCCAAAATACTAGATTGTAACAAACAAAGTGACTGAATATATGAGTTGTGCAAATACTAAAATTGATGATTACTAATATAAAGGGATAATACTATATATAATCATACTTGTAAAATATGTACATGTTTTCAGCTTTGATTGCGTAATAACGCCACTTTCATTCTATAGTGTTCAAATCGTTTCTATGGGGATGGCCAATCAGTAATGTTGTCAGAGCTTGCGGCCCAACTCATTTGCTAATTATTTATCGGTTATATGATTGTTATTGTTGCATACATGTATATAGAGCAATACAATATTATCAAATCAGTAGATTAATTATGTTATATACAGACGGATCTGTAGTCCAGTGACTACAGGTTCGATTCCCCGTCTGACCATAATAAAATTAACAGTCTTTCAGATGGGACGGTAAACGGAGATCTCGTATCGGTGCTTTACACCGTGCACGTAAAAGAACCAGAGGAGACTCTGGAATGGGTCTCTGTCTGTATCATTGCACCATCCTCCAAACATCTAAAATGACTAATTTCTCCAGAAGACGTCGCTCATATGGGCAACCGGTAGCGACGATAAATAAACGTAAACACACAGATAAATGATACTTAAAAAAATATATATATATACATTTCCTGCTCATATATATATGTGTTATTAGTATACATATTTATTTTAGCTCCTTAGCGAAACATTAGAATAATCGAAACTCTAGACTTCGTTCCTGTTGGAATCCATCTCCATGAGGGAGAGAGAAGAGGCAATGTGGAGTTAAGTGTTTGCCTAAGGACATCTCCATGAGGGAGAGAGAAGAGGCAATGTGGATTTAAGTGTTTGCCTAAGGACATCTCCATGAGGGAGAGAGAAGAGGAAATGTGGATTTAAGTGGTGGCCTAAGGACATCTCCATGAGGGAGAGAGAAGAGGAAATGTAGATTTACGTATTTTGCCTAAGGACATCCCCATGAGGGAGAGAGAAGAGGAGATGTGGATTTAAGTATTTTGCCTAAAGACATCTCCATGAGGGAGATAGAAGAGGAAGTGTAGATTTAAGTATTTTGCCTAAGGACATCCCCATGAGAGAGAGAGAGAAGAGGCATTGTGGATTTAAGTGGTGGCCTAAGGACATCTCCATGAGGGAGAGAGAAGAGGCAATGTGGATTTAAGTGGTGGCCTAAGGACATCTCCATGAGGGAGAGAGAAGAGGCAATGTGGATTTAAGTGGTGGCCTAAGGACATCTCCATGAGGGAGAGGGAAGAGGCAATGTAGATTTAAGTGTTTGCCTAAGGACATCTCCATGAGGGAGAGAGAAGAGGCAATGTGGATTTAAGTGTTTGCCTAAGGACATCTCCATGAGGGAGAGAGAAGAGGCAATGTGGATTTAAGTGTTTGCCTAAGGACATCTCCATGAGGGAGAGAGAAGAGGCAATGTGGATTTAAGTGGTGGCCTAAGGACATCTCCATGAGGGAGAGAGAAGAGGCAATGTGGATTTAAGTGGTGGCCTAAGGACATCTCCATGAGGGAGAGAGAAGAGGCAATGTGGATTTAAGTGGTGGCCTAAGGACATCTCCATGAGGGAGAGGGAAGAGGAAATGTAGATTTAAGTATTTTGCCTAAGGACATCTCCATGAGGGAGAGAGAAGAGGCAATGTAGATTTAAGTATTTTGCCTAAGGACATATCCATGAGGGAGAGAGAAGAGGCAATGTAGATTTAAGTGTTTTGCCTAAGGAAATCTCCATGAGGGAGAGAGAAGAGGCAATGTGGATTTAAGTGTTTTGCCTAAGGACACCACCACAGCGGTTCTGACGGGACTCGAACTCACAACCTCTCGGTTATAAGGCCGACACCTTACCCATTGCACTACGGAGTCCCCAGTAATATGCGATAATTCTCAGATATGTTTCGTAAAATTGGCCGCAGAATCGTAATAGTCTTGGGTGCTAATCTAATGCTACATTTAGTTTATACAAATTTATTTTAGCTCGATTGCGAAACAAGTTATTTCAGCTTATATAAATCACTCTCGAGACCTCATTCCTGGTGGAATCCATCTCCACGAGGGAGAGAGAAGAGGCAACGTGGAATTTAAATGCCTTGCCTATGGGCACAATCGTAACGGCTCCAGTGGGGCTCGAACTCCGGAGCTTTCGCACCTGAAGCGAACGCTCATCTACTGCGCTATCACGAGGCTACATTTCTCATTGGACTACGACATGGTACGGTCATGTTAGTTTGACTAATTGCGCTTTGGTTTTGTATGAGTACACCCAATATAATGAATTTGAAATTAGATGACACGTGTTTCGTGCCCAGATGTTAGTAATGTTTTATATGAAATATAATCCCCAGGATATATTGAATTTGGAGTTAGACTACAGATATTCATTACATAATAAGTTTTATATTTTATATAATCACGAATGCCCACGATATTGAATTTGAAGTTAGACTACAGATATTCATTACATAATAAGTTTTATATTTTATATAAACATGAATGCCCACGATATTGAATTTGGAGTTAGACTACCGAGGTATTCATTACATAATAAGTTTTATATTTTATATCAACACGAATGCCCACGATATTGAATTTGAAGTTCGACCAGATGAGTTTCAGTCGCACTATATTTATACAGTATACATCCGCTATGTCAAAGTCGGTTATTTCGAATTATCCGGTTATCTCGAAGTCGGATCAAAGTCTCGTTTCAGACACTATAATTTTACATATCAGACACTATAATTTTACATATAACAGACTCCGTTTATATCTAATTTCGTTATGTCAAACTTCGGTTATGTCGAAGTATTTTGTTTGGTCTGACGGAATTCGACATAATGGATGTATATACAATGTAGTTTATATCATAAATAATTTCCAAATATTGACAGGAGTTTCATGCTTAATAAATTGTATGTTTTATATATATATAAAGAATTTCCAAGATATTGAATTTGAAGTTATAAATATGGCTTGTGGAAGATCGGCGATGCTACCTCCGTGCATACCAAAAATAGGGACAAACAAACAGCATTACCACTGCCCTATCACTACGCTATCACGACTGGTTACTTCTTCTGGCATGTTCATTTGTGAATAAGTTGCCACACAACACATATAGGCTTATCTCAAATAGCATGTATGGACCCAATCTTAGTGTTCGGCAATTCCGGTCCTATTGCAGTCGGGATCGTGTTAAGTCACTGCAATTATACGGAGACTCCTCTTACTTCACGTTGGTGCCGTGATTATGCGGGAAGTCTCACTTTGTAACAAATATTCAATCACAGACGACATTTTCATTTGACTGTTTAAACAAACCTTTGTTTGTACAGCCAGACAATGGACACGCGATAGTACTCGTCATTGATTGGACCGATGCAAAAGATTTATTTGCCGTTGTTTGCTTCACGCGTCCATGTTTCTATTCAATCAGACGAAGGTCTACTGTAAGCAATGCATGTTCGTGTTTTGCGGTTATTTTACGACGAGTCTGTGATTACAGACGGATCTGTAGTTCAGTGGTTAATACGCTGGACGGGTAATCCATGGATCACAGGTTCGATCCCCCGTCTGACCCTAATACAATTAACAGTCCTTCAGATGGGACATTAAACCGAGGTCTCGTGTCGGTGATTTACATCGTGCACGTAAAAGAACCAGAGGAGACTCTGGAATGAGTCTCTGTCTGTATCATTGCACTTTCTTCCAAAATCTAAAATGACTAATCTCTTCAGGAGGCGTCGCTCATTTGGGCAACCGGTAGCGACGATAAATAAACGTACTAAACAAGTCTGTAGTTCTGCACAGGCGGACGTAACAGTGGATCGGTAATATAATTGGGACTGACTAAAAATAATATAAGTTCGCCTCCGTGGTCGGGTGCGTGTGTTTAATGTTTATTTATCGTCGCTACCGGTTTGCCCATATGAGCGACGCCTCCTGAAGAGATTAGTCATTTTAGTTTTAGGAGGATAGTGCAATGATACAGACAGAGACCCAGAGTCTCCTCTGGTTCTTTTACGTGCACGGTGTAAAAGTACCGACACGACACCTCGGTTTAAAGTCCCATCTGAAATACTGTTAATTTTATTAGGGTCAGACGGGGATCGAATGGTTACGGTCGCTGACATGTTTACCACTATAACGTAATGTAGTGTGCAGTTTTCATTTATAGTCCTGACTTGAGCATAATAATAATAATAATAATATATTTATTGTTCCTCCAATATTGAAGAGTTTAACATATATACATGCAAGACAATATAAATGAACATACATATTTACATAAATGAAAATGTACAAGAATGTCATTTACAACATACATGTTTAACACAGAATCGTATGCGACAACACTCGAGTGCAGTTGGAGTTCTGATATATGTTTGTATACTCTATCCTAAGGACTGACGAAAATGAAACCATTTAGCGAGCTATTAATTAACACTATCTAAAACTACTGTCAAAAATAAACGCAACAAAATGAAAGATTGCTTTGGACCTGAATGTATAAATGACAAGACCTTTTAGTATGTAAATTTTAGTAAGTAATATTAATGAAATTTAAATTGCACAAAGCCATTATATATTAGAGATGAGGAGGAAATAATACTAATTTTAACCAAATCTAGGAAGCCAAAATTAACCTCGAGTTAACTCGAAAACGAAAGTTAAATCTAAAGTATTGGCATAGATTTAATTATTAAATATTCATTTAGTACCATAACTCTTACCGAAATCTTAACCCGAAACGAAATAGGAAGAATATGCGGCACAGACGACTATGTAATAATATAATGTTTGGTCAGTTGATATCAATAACTTACATCTCATAACCAAAACAAAAAGAAACAACTTTAAATTCTTATACGACATTGGAAATATACAACCATTTCGAAGCAATGACATCTTAAGTAATACACATACATTCACTATATAATAATACTATTCAAAATAGAACATTTACAACTTGTATAAGGCATACAAAACACAAACACATCGGATATATGAATTGCCGCAGTTGTCATAATGACTGTGTACGTTGACATTAGAAGTACGTCACATACATGATGTAACTATTGACTACTGAGTCATAAATAGTGGCCTACTATTCACTATAACTGTTTAATGCATGATGCGCCACAGAAGTTTACCAACGCTATAATGAGTCAAGCAGTATCCGTCGGTATCTGCAGCCATTGTAACATAAAACCAACACTGTTCATTTGGGCTCATGGAGAACGTCTGCGCAAACGTTTCAACGCCTTGATGCTTTATGCTAGTATCCCACAATTCAAGTTGAGCGGAACTATTTGCCGTGCAGAAACAAACCAAGTGAACAGTTAGGTCTTCAGTTAGGTGGAACCTCGATTTATAATCCAATCTGGAAGATTATGAATAATGTACGGTAGGACGGTTGATCGAACTCGCGACACTTTGATTTGCAGTCCAATGTGTTAACCACTAAACTACTGATATGGAAAGCGACTGTTTGTCTACTCTAAAATGTCATTGGGCTTGTTTCGATCCAGTTTGAGCAATATCGTTATGCATCCCATGACAGTACTGTCAACAAATGTTGGATGTCACCTTTAGTAAGCAGCCAACACTAAGCAACAAGCACCAGAATCCCTAACTGGCATTTCATTATAAATGTGACATATTTCAATCAAAGTTGTATGCAGTCCTTTCAAACTATGGCGTTAATGGGAGTTTGATGTGAGATGGTACGGTGGTCGCCAGACCGGACAAGTGGGTTTTTCCCGGGTGCTCCGGTTTCCCCCCACACGAATGACTAGATTTACGCTTTCATCCGCGCCAACGAGAGTGATTAATACAAGTTTTTTGAACTTGCTTCGCAATCGTTGTTAAATAAATAAAGTTTAATATAAACATGTTCTTACAACTTATTCCTTGAGAGAAGAGGCACTGTACCATGGCATTTAAATGCCTTGTCTACGGGCACAATCGTAACGACTATAGCTGGACAGGAACTTAATAGGAGTTTGAAGTTTCCTATAATTATTTATAAATAGGGGTTTCCGATATTCCAACTTCAGATCGTTTGGGAAGGTCGAATAATTATGTTTGAAATAGAATCTAGAAGGGATTATCGTTTGGGAAGGTCGAATATGTTTGAAATAGAATCAAGGACGGACTATCGTTTGGGAAGGTAGAATATGTTTGAAATAGAATCTAGGAGGGATTATCGTTTGGGAAGGTCGAATATGTTTGAAATAGAATCAAGGACGGACTATCGTTTGGGAAGGTAGACTATGTTTGAAATAGAATCAAGGACGGACTATCGTTTGGGAAGGTAGAATATGTTTGAAATAGAATCAAGGACGGACTATCGATTGGGAAGGTAGAATATGTTTGAAATAGAATCAAGGACGGACTATCGTTTGGGAAGGTAGAATATGTTTGAAATAGAATCAAGGACGGACTATCGTTTGGGAAGGTAGAATATGTTTGAAATATATAATCAAGGACGGACTATCGTTTGGGACGGTCGATATGTTTGAAATAGAATCAAGGAGGGACTATCGTTTGGGAAGGTAGAATATGTTTGAAAGAGAATCAAGGACGGACTATCGTTTGGGAAGGTAGAATATGTTTGAAATATAATCAAGGACGGACTATCGTTTGGGACGGTCGATATGTTTGAAATAGAATCAAGGACGGACTATCGTTTGGGAAGGTAGAATATGTTTGAAAGAGAATCAAGGACGGACTATCGTTTGGGAAGGTAGAATATGTTTGAAATAGAATCAATGACGGACTATCGTTTGTGAAGGTAGAATATGTTTGAAATATAATCAAAGAGGGACTATCGTTTGGGAAGGTCGAAATGTTTGAAATATAATCAAGGACGGACTATCGTTTGGGAAGGTAGAATATGTTTGAAATAGAATCAAGGACGGACTATCGTTTGGGAAGGTAGAATATGTTTGAAATATAATCAAGGACGGACTATCGTTTGGGAAGGTAGAATATGTTTGAAATAGAATCAAGGACGGACTATCGTTTGGGAAGGTAGAATATGTTTGAAATATAATCAAGGACGGACTATCGTTTGGGAAGGTAGAATATGTTTGAAATAGAATCAAGGACGGACTATCGTTTGGGAAGGTAGAATATGTTTGAAATATAATCAAGGACGGACTATCGTTTGGGAAGGTAGAATATGTTTGAAATAGAATCAAGGACGGACTATCGTTTGGGAAGGTAGAATATGTTTGAAATATAATCAAGGACGGACTATCGTTTGGGAAGGTAGAATATGTTTGAAATAGAATCAAGGACGGACTATCGTTTGGGAAGGTAGAATATGTTTGAAATAGAATCAAGGACGGACTATCGATTGGGAAGGTCGAATATGTTTGAAATATAATCAAGGACGGACTATCGTTTGGGACGGTCGATATGTTTGAAATAGAATCAAGGAGGGACTATCGTTTGGGAAGGTAGAATATGTTTGAAATAGAATCAAGGACGGACTATCGTTTGGGAAGGTCGAATATGTTTGAAATAGAATCTAGGACGGACTATCGTTTGGGAAGGTAGAATATGTTTAAAATAGAATCAAGGATGGACTATGTTACTACTTCTAGAAACTTGGCACCAATTAGCGTTGCATCAACAATTTCTAAAAAGTTGTTTATCATGTAATTGTGGTCATTATAAAACAATTATTACCCAAGTGTCTCCGTGAACAAATGAAATCAAAGATAGTTTTAATTTATTCGAAAATAACAAAATCTTTTGTGAATATCTTAGTCTTTGTTAGAAAAATATTAACCAGACTTTGGCCGAAAGTTTTGCCTTTTCCGTAGCCACTGCATTTGCATTCTAACCACGTGATTGGAATTTAAATAAGTTCTATAAATAGCACACTATATGCAAATTAGTAACATCGATCGTTTCCGAGCATTTCCGTGTGGCTTGTCAATGGCGGGAGTTTCAAAAAATGACATTTTTATACCCACTTAGTAAATAACAATAGCGAAGAACTTAGTTTAAACTTTATTTATTTTACAACGATTGCGAAGCAAGTGTTAACAACTTATTTTAATCACGTTCGTTGGCACGGATGAAAGCGTAGATGTGGTCATTCGTGTGGGAGGAAACCGGAGTACCCGGAGAAAACTTACCTGTCCGATCTGGCGACTACCGCGCCATCTCGCATACTTCCCGGTCCGAGGATCGAACCCGGGATGCATTGGTGCGAAGCGAGCGCGCTAAAACACTGCGCTAATCGGACAGCTGTATATCCTGTTCCAACAGACATTCTGCCTCAACGATCTAAGTGAAATGTCTCGAAGAACTGAATGTGCGTAAACCATTTCCATCATATCGTATTCATATTTAAGGTATAGAAAAACCGGACTTTCGCATATAGTGCATGCTTTCCTATATGTACATGAATACAACCAAACATGTCTTAGTAGTCACCTCTATTAAGCAGCCAACCAGTATTAAGCATATTTAAGGTATAGAAAAACCGGACTTTCGCATATAGTGCATGCTTTCCTTTATGTACATGAATACAACCAAACCTGTCTTAGTAGTCACCTCTATTAAGCAGCCAACCCGTATTAAGCATATTTAAGGTATAGAAAAACCGGACTTTCGCATATAGTGCATGCTTTCCTTTATGTACATGAATACAACCAAACCTGTCTTAGTAGTCACCTCTATTAAGCAGCCAACCCATATTAAGCAGCCAACCCGTATTAAGCAGCCAACCCGTATTAAGTAGCCAACCGTATTAAGCATCCATTTCCCAGATATGTTGTTTTATTGTACATTTGACCTATATTAAGCAGCCCACCTGTATTAAGCAGCCAGTTTCCAGATATGTTGTTTTATTATACATTTGACCTCTATTAAGCAGCCAACCCGTATTAAGCAGCCAGTTTCCAGATATGTTGTTTTATTATACATATGACCTCTATTAAGCAGCCAGCCCGTATTAAGCAGCCAGTTTCCAGATATGTTGTTTTATTATACATTTGACCTCTATTAAGCAGACAACCCGTATTAAGCAGCCAGTTTCCAGATATGTTGTTTTATTATACATTTGACCTCTATTAAGCAGACAACCCGTATTAAGCAGCCAGTTTCCAGATATGTTGTTTTATTATACATTTGACCTCTATTAAGCAGCCAACCCGTATTAAGCAGCCAGTTTCCAGATATGTTGTTTTATTATACATTTGACCTCTATTAAGCAGCAACCCGTATTAACGCCATTTCCAGATATGTTGTTTTATTATACATTTGACCTCTATTAAGCAGCCAACCCGTATTAAGCAGCCAGTTTCCAGATATGTTGTTTTATTATACATTTGACCTCTATTAAACAGCCAACCCGTATTAAGCAGCCAGTATCCAGATATGTTGTTTTATTATACATTTGACCTCTATTAAAGCAGCATTACATCGTATGAAATAAAATATATTTGAAAAATTCAAATTTTACGTATGGGTAGCAATGCTGCTACACATTCTAACATTATACTTTGTATACTTATGTTCAATTGGTAAACAATGTTTTTTGGCGATAAAACAAACTCGAAACCGAAAGTAGGCACTTGTTTACATTCGGAATGCATCGTCCGCATTTGTCCCGCATTGTCTTTTTTTAATTAAATTACTTGAGATGTTGATTCATACCTCTGTTATCTAAGTCTTTTAGTGACATGTCTACATCCCCGCGAGGGGTTCGACATTAGAGGAAGATAGATAGATAGTCTTTCATGTTCAAAATATATACGTTGTTTTCTACATCATCTGTTGTTTCACACATGCGCGCTGTGCGTGTTTACATTTCGTGTGTTGATAAACAAATTCGCGTATACGACGGCTTATATTTATTGGATTTTTATCGTTTCTGAGCTACTATTTCGATTGTTGTAAACATGCACACATTAGTATTTATATTTTACACAAAACATCCTTTATTACGATGTAATGCTACTTTAAGCAGACAACCCGTATTAAGCAGCCAGTTTCCAGATATGTTGTTTTATTGTACGTTTGACCTCTATTAAGCAGCCAACCCGTATTAAGCAGCCAGTTTCCAGATATGTTGTTTTATTGTACATTTGACCTCTATTAAGCAGCCAATCCGTATTAAGCAGCCAACCCGTATTACGCAGCCAGTTTCCAGATATTTTGTTTTATTATACATTTGACCTCTATTAAGCAGACAACCCGTATTAAGCAGCCAGTTTCCAGATATGTTGTTTTATTATACATTTGACCTCTATTAACCAGCCAACCCGTATTAAGCAGCCAGTGTCCAGATATGTTGTTTTATTATACATTTGACCTTTATTAAGCAGCCAACCCGTATTAAGCAGCCAGTTTCCAGATATGTTGTTTTATTATACATTTGACCTCTATTAAGCAGCCAACCCGTATTAAGCAGCCAAGTTTCCAGATATTTTGTTTTATTATACATTTGACCTCTATTAAGCAGCCAACCCGTATTAAGCAGCCAGTTTCCAGATATATTGTTTTATTATACATTTGACCTCTATTAAGCAGCCAACCCGTATTAAGCAGCCAGTTTCCAGATATGTTGATTTATTATACATTTGACCGCAGTCATCTGTGCTAAGCAACCATTTTCTCTGATTCCATTGATTGGCTGCTTAACTCCGGTTTGACTGTACATTTTTATTTAGTAGTTATAATTCTCATCCATATATGTTTATATTCATTTGAGAGTCATAACTGTTATTGTAGCCAATTATTGACACGACCCAATCCCAATAGAGCTATTGTCTAGGACGAAATGATCCTTAAAGCGACACTACATCAGTGAAAACACAAATTTCTACAAAATGTATATAACATATATAATGTTTTTCCAAATATTTGCCTCAAATATTGAGTATTTCAATTAATAAACAAACGTCGTATACGCGGTTTGTTGACATAACAAAATAATGTAAACATCCATGCGTAATACAACTAGTGTATCCTGAATAACACTATTTATGGTACAGATTTATCGTTAGATCTCACAGTTGTGCCTATTTATTTGTAGACTATTCTTAGTTAAATTATCTCTAAACGATATTATTATTATTAATACATCGCGTTTAGTATTGACTCCGATGACAAACAAACATCAATTCAGGAGCATGGGTGACTGTTATGTGAAATCATACTTTCAATCCACACAAACACTGTTTATTGATTCAATGTTAGTGTTCGAATATATTCGGAAGAGTTTGTAGTAGCAATTAATTTATACGTGAATACATGCATTTTATTTGCTTTTTGCAATGTAATGTCGCTTTAAGGCATAGACTGTCCCTGTCAGAAAACATATCAGATATCCTCTCTTCCGCTTCCGAATCAAATGTACGTTTTGTCTTAACATATGTGTGTGTTTTACGTTTATTTATTGTCGCTACCGGTTGCCCATATGAGCGACGCCTCCTGAAAAGATTAGTCATTTTAGAATTTTGGAGGATAGTGCATTGATACAGAAAGAGACCCAATCCAGAGTCTGCTCTGGTTCTGTTACGTGCACGGTGGGTGTACAGCACCGACACGAGAACTCAGTTTAACGTCCCATCTGAAAGACTGTTAATTTTATTAGAGTCAGACGGGGGATCGAACCTGCGATCCCTGGATTACCAGTCCAGCGTGCTACCACTGGACTACAGATCCGTCTTAACATGTACAGTTGCACCTCCATTTTATAGTCATCCAATGTGTATTGTCTGAAACAGCAATCTGACAATATATATTATCAGTTGTCCTAGCACAACCCAGTTGCTTTTTTCCCAAGATTAAATCGTATACAGCAATAATAATAAATCCTAATATAATTTCATATTGTTTTCTACGTATTTCATTGTGTGTATAATTGCAATGTATTGTATGAAAAAAATGCAATAACATATTATTAAAGTATCTGTTCTCCCAATTAGATTATAAGTATATATTATAAATCACCTGACTCTTGCTATTCTAAGTAACATGATTTGTTGGAAATACTTTCCAGAGATTTAATATGTACTTTTGATTATATTTTATAGAAATTAATATACATTTAATGCAATTTACTGATACAAATACATTCAAACCTGTGTTAGCGGTCACCTCTATTAAGCAACCAACCTCTATTAAGCAGCCAGTAACCAAACTCCCACTGTGTCAATTGGTTCAGCATTTAAGCTCTATTAAGCAGCCATCTGTGTTAAGCAGCCACTTTTTACCATAAACCCCATGAGTACCATTATATTATAAAAGCAAGAGTATACCAGTAACGTATGTGTTTTGCGTTTATTTATCGTCGCTACCGGTTTATATGAGCGACGCCTCATGAAGAGATTATTCAATTTAGTTTTTTGGAAGATAGTAATGATACAGAGAGAGAGAGAGAGAGAGAGAGAGAGAGAGAGAGAGAGAGAGAGAGAGAGAGAGAGAGAGAGAGAGAGAGAGAGAGAGAGAGAGAGAGAGAGAGAGAGAGAGAGAGAGAGAGGAGAGGAGAGAGAGAGAGAGAGAGAGAGAGAGAGAGAGAGAGAGAGAGAGAGAGAGAGAGAGAGAGAGAGAGAGAGAGAGAGAGAGAAGAGAGAGAGAGAGAGAGAGAGAGAGAGAGAGAGAGAGAGAGAGAGAGGAGAGAGGAGAGAGAGAGAGAGAGAGAGAGAGAGAGGAGAGAGAGAGGAGAGAGAGAGAGGAGAGAGAGAGAGAGGAGAGAGAGAGAGGAGAGAGAGAGAGAGGAGAGAGAGAGAGAGAGAGAGAGAGAGAGAGAGAGAGAGAGAGAGAGAGAGAGAGAGAGAGAGAGAGGAGAAGATACCCATTCCAGAGTCTCCTCTGGTTCATTTACGTGCACGGTGTAAAGCACCGACACGATACCTTGGTTTAACGTCCCATCTGAAATACTGTTAATTTTATTAGTGTCAGACGGGGGATCGAACCTGCGATCCCTGGATTACCAGTACAGCGTGCTACCATTGGACTATATATCCGTCTGTAATTTGTCATCAGAAGGAGAGTGAAGCGCGTCATAGCAACAACAGTATCATTGACCAATCATATGCTTTCAAATAAAGAACATCTAGCAACGCTACCCCTCCGATGTTTATCTACGGAGTAAACGAGGCCATGCGATAACAGAGCGGGCGGTGTATTCAGGGGCGGCTACATGATTTGGCGTTAGGGGGGCGCAACATATTTGAAGGCTAGCATCTAGGGGGGAAATTTTGAAAACAATGGATCCACCAGGTGCATTCTGGGCGTTCTGGTGTATTCTATTAATCAGGGGCGGTTTGGAACCCCTGAGAAAAATTCTGGAGCCGCGCATGAAATTTCACCAGACCAACAAGACATGCGTGACACGTGGTAGAATTAATTTAATAATGGACTTTGTATTAAAATATTTTTATATCACCGTTACTGCAAAATATATGTTTATTTTCTGAGCAATTATCTTACCTTTTCTTTGGTTTCTTTCGGAAAAAGCTACTCATCATCGTTTGAAATTTAACGCGTTTCGCAGTCGGGGCATCCATTATTGTTTTGATAGACTAGATTGACAGCATCGAGTGACGTCATCCTCTACAGAATGTCAAGTGCGGATAGTTACCGGGACGGATTTGAACATGCGACACAAACTCAAATACATGGCGGTTTGGCATATTTGTTGCAGACACCGTAGGCGCACTTTTATCAACAAATCAGTTATAAAATATATTGTACGAGTGCACCGAGAATAATTTTGCATATTATATTTTTAACGCAAAATACGGCACACTAGTTACCTATGCTCCGGCGATTATAGGGGGGCGCGCGCCGGGTGGTATTGTTGTGCGTATATCTCCATTTTCATCACAGAGCTTTATTTGTCAAAACAAACAAACAAACAAACAAACAAACAAACAAACAAACAAATAAATAAATAAACAAACACACAAGAAAACTAAATTGTCATAGCTTCATCTACATCTATCACATGACTGCGTGTATTCAGTGCAATACAGCCATCACATATTTTCTTATATCAACACACGCGTAATAACACCTGTAAGGATTCTGATTGGTCGCGACATGACATTGACAGCTTG
>CM026389.1:2428894-2453894 GCA_014843695.1 Archivesica marissinica | reverse complement strand
ATTGAAGATAGTTATACGGAGTTGATTGTAGAGATTGCATTGAAAGAAGAAGTGGAAATTGTCTTCTATAGAACCACATCTGCATAATGGTGACTGTACAATGTTCTTTAGGAAAAGACGGTGGTTCAGTGAACTACATTTAGTTCTAAGCCGTGTATGTATAAGCTGGGGTCTTGTTAATACTAAGAAAGGCCTTGCAAGAATCCAGTGTCTGGATATCTTTAACCTCGGCAGGTAAGCTGTTCCATTCACAGAGCGATATGACTGGTTCATATGATATTTACACAAGTTCAAAAATGCACTATGTCGAATATGTCGAAATGTATATAAATAGGACAATGTTATAATTTATGGAAAATGCGTATGTATAAGAGTATGTCAGAATTTATGGAAAATGCGTATGTATAAGAGTATGTCAGAATTTATGGAAAATGCGTATGTATAAGAGTATGTCAGAATTTATGGAAAATGCGTATGTATAAGAGTATGTCAGAATTTATGGAAAATGCGTATGTATAAGGGTATGTCAGAATTTATGGAAAATGCCTATATATAAGAGTATGTCAGAATTTATGGAAAATGCGTATGTATGGATTAGAGTATGTCAGAATTTATGGAAAATGCGTATGTATAAGAGTATGTCAGAATTTATGGAAAATGCGTATGTATTAGAGTATGTCAGAATTTATGGAAAATGCCTATATATGGATTAGAGTATGTCAGAATTTATGGAAAATGAATAGGCATGCCTTAATATATGGAAAATGTGTATAGATAGACCTGTGTCTGAATATATGGAAAATGAATATTAATAGAACAAGGTATTTTAGACATTGCAGTCTCGCATGTATGCTGGCAGATTATATAGTCGATCGGACAAACTTTGCCAGAAATTTACCTCCTCACCCAGTAACAACCGGAGAGACGCCATATAACAAGCTGTTGATATCACTTAAAACACGCACACAAAACACTAGTATACTGTATATATCCGTTAGTTATGACGGACCTTACTAACCCCCAACTGTATGCTTACATTTTGATACAGTCTATATCCGTTACGTCAAAGTGGGTTATGTCGAATTCCCCGGTTATCTCGTAAGTCGGATCAAAGTCAAGGTTCAGACACTAGCATTTTACATATATCTGTTTATATCGAATTTCGTTAAGCGAACCTTCGGTGTCGATGTATTTTGTTTGATCCGACGGAATTCGACATAACGATTGTAGACTGTATTTTAACTCTTTCAATGCCGAATAAATTCAGAGCATGTGCAAACAACATAGATCCAGATCAGCCGCGGCGTAGCGCCGCCTCTAATCAGGATCTATGTTGTTTGCTATTCGGACAGGTGCTTCAGCTCCACTGTTCGAAGAGCGCATGTTCTATTCTGTCCGATCGGGTTCTCTACTTTTTTACAAAGTCGCTTTTATGCGACATTGGCGCTGAAAGAGTCATATTGTGTTTATATAATTATATTGTTTTCAGTGAATCTTGTTTCGTTCTATTCGTCGTGCCTCTGGTTCATTCAGTGTTCACTCTAAACCTGTAAGTAGAAACAAACCCAGATCAACTGTTTGTACAAATGCTAATTCTACGTGTAAAAGATAAATCAGTTGGTGTGTAATTTACAAACTCGTGAGCTGTGATGATGGCACAGTATATGGAAGTATGTCACGTTTTAAATGTTCAAATTCATATCAATGTAATAATGACGTTATTACGTGGCTAGTTTCATATCAGCCTAGGTATCGACCCTCGGTAACTTGATAACAGCCTAGGTATCGACCCGAGGTAACTTGATATCAGCCTAGGTATCGACCCGAGGTAACTTGATATCAGCATAGGTATCGACCCGAGGTAACTTGATATGAGCCTAGATATCGACCCGAGGTAACTTGATATGAGCCTAGATATCGACCCGAGGTAACTTGATATCAGCCTAGATATCGACCCGAGGTAACTTGATATCAGCATAGGTATCGACCCGAGGTAACTTGATATGAGCCTAGATATCGACCCGAGGTAACTTGATATCAGCATAGGTATCGACCCGAGGTAATTTGATATCAGCCTGAGACCGAAGGTTGAAAGCTGATATCAAGCTACCGATGGTCGATACATAGGCTGATATGAAACTAGCCTGATATCATTCAATTATGGATATATTCAACATACTGTATTCAATTACATAAGCTTCATTCGATATGTTGTGACCTATATTCGGAATAATAATGAGGCCCTCAACATATATACAAATCAAATGCAATCAAAAGAAAGTTTATGGGAATCTGCTTAAAGCGACATCAAATCCAACGATCACAAAACTACATATATTACGTATAAATAGAATTGCTACTACAAATTCTTCAGAAATAATTCGAACATTAACTTACAATCAATAAACTGTGTTTTTGTTGTCTACAAACTCTAAAAAGTGAAAGTAGGATTTCATATAACGGTCAGTCACGATCTTGCATTTTAAGAAACACATTAAAGCAGCATTATATCGTAATAAAGGATGTTTTGGGTAAAATATAAATACTAATGTGTGTGTGCTTACATAAATCGAAATAGTCGCTCAGAAACGATACAATTCTAATAAAGTTAAACCGTCGTATACGCGAATTTGTTTATCAACACACGAAATGTAAACAGGCACAGCGCGCATGCGTGAAACAACAGAGGATGTAGAAAACAACGTATATATTTTGAGCATGAAAGACTATCTATCTATCTATCTTCCTCTAATGTCGAACCCCTCGCGGGGATGTAGAAATGTCCGTAAAAGACTTAGCTAACAGAGGTATGAATCAACATATCAAGTAATTTATTTAAAAAAGACAACGTGGGACAAATGGGGACGATGCATTCCGAATGTAAACAAGTGCGGACGATGTGTTCCGGTTGTAAACAAGTGCGTGACCGATCGACTCGGAAAGTTCTACTTTCGGTTTCGAGTTTGTTTTATCGCAAAAATACACTGTTTACCAAATGAACATAAGCATACAAAGTATAATGTTCGAATGTGTAGCAGCATTGCTACCCATACGTAAAAATTGAATTTTTCAAATAACTTTTATTTCATACGATGTAATGCTGCTTTAATTGTAAAATGTCACATCTAGGTGTGTATCCGCGAATAAACATCTGAATAACCAACTACCATCTACAAGCCAACCTCACATACCTAATTTTACTATCTACAAGCCAACTTCACATACCTAATTTTACCATCTGCAAGCCAACTGCATATACCTAATTTTACCATCTGCAAGCCAACTTCACATGCCTAATTTTACCATCTACAAGCCAACTTCACAGACCTAATTTTACCATCTACAAGCCAACTTCACAGACCTAATGTTATCATCTACAAGCCAACTTCACAGACCTAATTTTACCATCTACTAGCCAACTTCACAGACCTAATTTTAGCATCTACAAGCCAACTTCACAGGCATAATTTTAAAAGTCGAAGTTAGAAATATATCAAGAAACACACACATACAATTAGCCGTGTTTAGAAAATCATATTTAAATTCTTCATTAAGTATGATAAAAGTCTTCATTTAATCGCATTTCTGATCAATTTATGACTTTCTATTTTAATGATTTGTCCTAAGATATCAACTATTAATAGGTTTTCATATTATAGCGTGTTTCCTATGCTCACGTATAGCACACATGTTTGTGTAGTAGCCAATGGCATTCCCTTTAAAATCATCCTTTCGTGACAATAGTAATTAATGTAAATGCTTCCTTTACATTTTCAAGAATTTTTGACATTTTCCAATTTTAATGAATGCTCTTACCTTAGGACCTTGGTGTTTTAATTTTATTTATCGTCGCTACAGGGTGCCCATATGAGCGACGCCTCCTGAAGAGATTAGTCATTTTAGATTTTGGAGGATAGTGCAATGATACAGACACAGACCCATTCCAGAGTCTCCTCTGGTTATTTTACATGCACGGTGTAAAGCACCGACACGAGACCTCGGTTTAAAGTCCCATCTGAAAGATTGTTAATTTTATTAGGGTCAGACGGGGAATCGAACATGGACTCCCTTTGTTACCAGTCCAACGTGTTAACCACTGGACTACAGATCCGTCTGCATATGACATTTCATACAGCGTATCAACTATATAGTCGTCTGCTTCCTGGCCGGACGGATATACAGACGGATTTGTAGCCCAGTGGTAACACGCTGGACTGGTAATCCAGGGATCGCAGGTTCGATCCCCCGTCTGACCCTAATACAATTAACTGACTTTCAGATGGGACGCTAAACCGAGGTCTCGTGCCAGTGCTTTACACCGTGCACGTAAAAGAACCAGAGGAGACTCTGGAATGGGTCTCTCTCTGTATCTATCCTCCAAAAATCTAAAATGACTAATATCTTCAGTAGGCGTCGCTCATATGGGCAACCGGTAGTGACAATAAATAAACGTAAAACACACACCGGAGACTAATAAAGCCGTGTCACCATGCAATGTCTGAAAACTACGCAATTTGTTCACATGTAACCTTTTATTTTGCATGCGAAATCAAATGTTGGCTAATGCAAGATACGAACCGTATTGTGGCAAAGGAACATATTGGACCAGGAAAACATGTATAACATAATAGTCATAGAACGTTACCATGAATCTGAGGGTACGTTTACCTATACTGACACCATAAAAAACTGTGCACTTTTATAATGTGTTTGTTTATTATAGTGTCACCCCTATTTAAAGGGCCAGCCATTTATGATTTATGAAATACCTCTTTTTATGAACATCAGTACTTCCCGAATCCTATGCTTGTATGCCAGGGCCAGGCGGTAACCACTATTTACCTAGCTAGCGGCTCACCAACCGGCCATATCAGAATGAACCTAACGAGGTTCGAACTTTCGACCTCCCACTCCGTAGGTGGACACCTTAACCACTATGCCACGGAGACGGTTATATTGAGCGTTACGTTTTCGCTACAAAGTTTAGAATTATGGATTTTACTATCTTGAGTGAATAAAATAATCCTTCACACATTGCATTAATTTACCCAATATTTCGCACATCTTGATACAAAAGTTGCCTATAACATTTTGATACAAGCATTGCCTATACGTTTTCTAAAAGGGTATACATTTCTCCACTAAGGCAAGTGCACCGTTTCTTTTTTGTGTCAGTATATATTTCATCAAGGGTGACATTTCAATAAATTGAACGTACAACATTAAATGCTCGAACCCCAGTGTTCTACTCCCTAGAGCCCCTTAAAGAGAACAGGTCAAGTAGAGTCAGGTATTTATGTTTTATGCAAATTTAATATAGCTCATGTTTTTAATATCATTGGATTAACCGCTCTCGAGACCTCATTCCTGTAAGAATTCATCACCATTAGGGAGAGAGAAAACCTCATTCCTGAAAGAATTCATCGCCATGAGGGAGAGAGAAAGCCTAATTCCTGAAAGAATTCATCGCCATGAGGGAGAGAGAAAAGGCAGTCTTCGCATCTGCTTTTACCTAGAATATATCTTGACTTCCGGACCAGTGTAAACAATATGCTTTAATTAATGGTACACGGAGGTCGTGATAGCACAGTGGTATCGCTTTCGCTTCAAGTGTGAAAGGTCCGGAGTTCGCGCCCAGTTGTAGCCGTTACGAGTGTGTATTTAAATTCCACATGCCATTTCTCTCTCCCTCGTGGCGGTGGATTCCATCAGGAATAAGGTCTCCAGAGTGATTCATATATATAAGTTGTAAGAATTTGTTTCGCAATCGAGCTAATCTACATTTGTATGAATAAAAACAAAATGGTACACGAGCAACTCGTTTTCGATAGCAACATATTGGGTTTCCCCACAGTGCTGCTCATGTAGTATAGTGATAATTATACCTGCTTAGCAACAAGGGTCTTCTGTAATAACTTGTGCAGAGGAACCTGATGGTGAGTTCCCGGCAAACGTTGCTCCGAGTGATGTATTATACAAGAATGGTATCATGAATAGAAGATAGAAGAGTTTCACTGAAATCAGAGTTAATTCGTTTATTCATCATCGATACATCTTCTGCTTGACCCTTTCAACACCACATGCCTCGATATAGGCTTACAAAAAGTGCAGATCCTGATGTGAAGGCTCGCCAAAATGTGTAGATCCGGACGAGCCGTCTCATCAGGATCTGCATTTTTTGCCAGTAATATTACTATATATTATTTAGACAAAATTACCCATTTTGATAAATGAACTGGTCCAAATGTAATTTTCTTATTTATATAAATGTATTTTAGCTCGATTGTGAAACAAGTTATTTGAACTTATATAAATCACTCTCGAGACCTCATTCCTGATGGAATCCATCGCCACGAGGGAGAGAGAAGAGGCAACGTGGAATTTAAATGCCTTGCCTAAGGGCACAATCGTAACGGCTCCATAATTTTCGTATTAATGTATTGGTCTAAAAATATCATGCACCAGTCCATGTCAGTTATTTGGTGTTGAATGGGTTAATATGGATATAGTTAGTTATCATCGCCCCCTGGATACTCGGGGCTACGCCTCTAGCATTATATTAGTGTGGAAGTTGTAATAGCTAAGATTAAAGTGATATCGCGTTCACTTCATGCGCGAAATACCCGGCGTTCGCGCCCCGCTAGAGCCATAACGATTGTGCCCTTAGGCAAGGCATTTAAATTCCACGTTACTTTGTTGTTTTTTACGTTTATTTATCATCGCTACCGGTGGCCCATATGAGCGACGCCTCCTGAAGAGATTAGGTATGTATGCAGCATATACAATGTATACTATGCACAGACGGATCTGTAGTCCAGTGGTAACACGCTGGACTGGTAATCCAGGGATCGCAGGTTCGACCCCCGTCTGAACCTAATAAAATTAACAGTCTTTCAGATGGGACGTTAAACCGAGGTCTCGTGTCGGTGCTTTACACCGTGCACGTAAAAGAACCAGGGGGAGATTCTGGAATGGGTCTCTGTCTGTATCATTGCACTATCCTCCAAAATCTAAAATAACTAATCTCTTCAGGAGGCGTCGCTCATATGGGCAACCGGTAGCGACGATAAATAAACGTAAAACACACAAAGTATACTATGCAGCATATACAATGTATACTATACAGCATATACAATGTATACTATGCAGCATATACAATGTATACTATGCAGCATATACAATGTATACTATGTAGCATATACAATGTATACTATGCAGCATATACAATGTATTCTATGCACAATGTATACTATGCAGCACATACAATGTATACTATGCAGCATGTACAATGTATACTATGCAGCATATACAATGTATACTATGCAGCATGTACAATGTATACTATGCAGCATATACAATGTATACTATACAGCATATACAATGTATACTATACAGCATGTACAATGTATACTATACAGCATGTACAATGTATACTATGCACAATGTATACTATGCAGCATATACAATGTATACTATGCAGCATATACAATGTATTCTATGCACAATGTATACTATGCAGCACATACAATGTATACTATGCAGCATGTACAATGTATACTATACAGCGTATACAATGTATACTATACAGCATATACAATGTATACTATGCAGCATGTACAATGTATACTATACAGCATATACAATGTATACTATGCAGCATGTACAATGTATACTATACAGCATATACAATGTATACTATGCAGCGCATACAATGTATACTATGCAGCATATACAATGTATACTATACAGCATATACAATGTATACTATACAGCATATACAATGTATACTATACAGCATATACAATGTATACTATGCAGCATGTACAATGTATACTATACAGCATATACAATGTATACTATGCAGCATGTACAATGTATACTATACAGCATATACAATGTATACTATGCAGCGCATACAATGTATACTATGCAGCATGTACAATGTATACTATACAGCGCATACAATGTATACTATGCAGCATATACAATGTATACTATACAACATATACAATGTATACTATGCAGCGCATACAATGTATACTATGCAGCATATACAATGTATACTATACAGCATATACAATGTATGCTATGCAGCATATACAGCATGTACAATGTATACTATACAGCATGTACAATGTATACTATGTAGCATGTACAATGTATACTATACAGCATATACAATGTATACTATGCAGCATGTACAATGTATACTATACAGCATATACAATGTATACTATGCAGCGCATACAATGTATACTATGCAGCATATACAATGTATACTATACAGCATATACAATGTATGCTATGCAGCATATACAGCATGTACAATGTATACTATACAGCATATACAATGTATACTATACAGCATATACAATGTATACTATGCAGCATGTACAATGTATACTACACAGCATATACAATGTATACTATGCAGCATGTACAATGTATACTATACAGCATATACAATGTATACTATGCAGCGCATACAATGTATACTATGCAGAATATACAATGTATACTATACAGCATATACAATGTATACTATACAGCATGTACAATGTATACTATGCAGCATGTACAATGTATACTATACAGCATATACAATGTATACTATGCAGCATGTACAATGTATACTATGCAGCATATACAATGTATACTATGCAGCATGTACAATGTATACTATGCAGCATATACAATGTATGCTATGCAGCATATACAATGTATACTATGCAGCATATACAATGTATACTATGCAGCATGTACAATGTATACTATGCAGCATGTACAATGTATACTATACAGCATATACAATGTATACTATGCAGCATGTACAATGTATACTATGCAGCATGTACAATGTATACTATACAGCATATACAATGTATGCTATGCAGCATGTACAATGTATACTATGCAGCATATACATTGTATACTATACCGCATATACAATGTATACTATGCAGCATGTACAATGTATACTATGCAGCATGTACAATGTATACTATGCAGCATGTACAATGTATGCTATGCAGCATGTACAATGTATACTATGCAGCATATACAATGTATACTATACCGCATGTACAATGTATACTATGCAGCATGTACAATGTATACTATGCAGCATGTACAATGTATACTATGCAGCATATACAATGTATACTATACAGCATATACAATGTATACTATGCACAATGTATACTATACAGCATATACAATGTATACTATGCACAATGTATACTATACAGCATATACAATGTATACTATGCAGCATATACAATGTATACTGTGCAGCATATACAATGTATACTATACAGCATATACAATGTATACTATACAGCATATACCATGTATACTATACAGCATATACAATGTATACTATACAGCATATACAATGTATACTATGCAGCATATACAATGTATACTATACAGCATGTACAATGTATACTATGCAGCATGTAAAATGTATACTATACAGCATATACAATGTATACTATGCAGCGCATACAATGTATACTATAAAGCATATACAATGTATACTATACAACATATACAATGTATACTATACAGCATGTACAATGTATACTATGCAGCATATACAATGTATACTATGCACAATGTATACTATGCAGCATATACAATGTATACTATACAGCATATACAATGTATACTATGCAGCATATACAATGTATACTATGCAGCATATACAATGTATACTATACAGCATATACAATTTATACTATACAGCATATACAATGTATACTATGCAGCATATACAATGTATACTATACAGCATGTACAATGTATACTATGCAGCATATACAATGTATACTATGCAGCATATACAATGTATACTATGCAGCATATACAATATATACTATGCAGCATATACAATGTATACTATGCAGCATATACAATGTATACTATACAGCATATACAATGTATACTATGCAGCATATACAATGTATACTATGCAGCATGTACAATGTATACTATACAGCATATACAATGTATACTATACAGCATATACAATGTATACTATACAGCATGTACAATGTATACTATACAGCATATACCGCATATACAATGTATACTATGCAGCATATACAGCATATACAATGTATACTATACCGCATATACAATGTATACTATGCAGCATATACAATGTATACTATGCAGCATATACAATGTATACTATGCAGCATATACAATATATACTATACAGCATATACAATGTATACTATACAGCATATACAGCATATACAATGTATACTATGCAGCATATACAATGTATACTATACAGCATATACAATGTATGCTATACAGCATATACAGCATATACAATGTATACTATGCAGCATATACAATGTATACTATGCAGCATATACAATGTATACTATGCAGCGCATACAATGTATACTATGCAGCATATACAATATATACTATACAGCATGTACAATGTATACTATACAGCATATACAATGTATACTATGCAGCATATACAATGTATACTATACAGCATATACAATGTATACTATACAGCATATACAGCATGTACAATGTATACTATGCAGCATATACAATGTATACTATGCAGCATATACAATGTATACTATGCAGCATATACAATGTATACTATGCAGCGCATACAATGTATACTATGCAGCATATACAATATATACTATACAGCATGTACAATGTATACTATGCAGCATATACAATATATACTATGCAGCATATACAATGTATACTATACAGCATATACAATGTATACTATACCGCATGTACAATGTATACTATGCAGCATATACAATGTATACTATACCGCATATACAATGTATACTATGCAGCATATACAATGTATACTATACCGCATATACAATGTATACTATGCAGCATATACAATGTATACTATACCGCATATTCAATGTATACTATGCAGCATATACAGCATATACAATGTATACTATACCGCATATACAATGTATACTATACAGCATATACAATGTATACTATGCAGCATATACAATGTATACTATACAGCGCATACAATGTATACTATGCAGCATATACAATGTATACTATGCAGCATATACAATGCATACTATACAGCGGATACAATGTATACTATGCAGCATATACAATGTATACTATACCGCATATACAATGTATACTATGCAGCATATACAATGTATACTATGCAGCATATACAATGCATACTATACACAATATACAATGTATACTATGCACAATGTATACTATGCACAATGTATACTATACTGTAAACCTTGGTTATCAATTAATTAACAATGATTCTGATAAATTACGTTTATCCTACCGCAACATGTGGTTTAACAGGGAACAACAGTAAAAACAAAGGATTCCCACTAAAACGATCAATATACATTTCGGGATAAATCGGACCTTTTCTGTCAAGGGAGGTAATACAACCCAGCAATATCTCTACAATTGTTGCACCACACTTAATAACTTTAATGAAATTCATGGTTGTTGTTGTTGTTGTTGTTGTTGTTGTTGTTGTTGTTGTTGTTGTTGTTGTTGTTGTTGTTGTTGTTGTTGTTGTTGTTGTTGTTGTTGTTGTGTTGTTGTTGTGTTGTTGTTGTGTTGTTGTTGTGTTGTTGTTGTGTTGTTGTTGTGTTGTTGTTGTTGTTGTTGTTGTTGTTGTTGTTGTTGTTTTTTGTTGTTGGTGTTGTTGTTGGTGTGTGTTGGAATTGATGGTTGTTGTTGTTGTTGTTGTTGTTGTTGTTGGTGTTGTTGTGGTGTTGTTGTTGCTGTTGCTGTGGTGTTGTTGTTGTTGTTGTTGTTGTTGTTGTTGTTGTTGTGTTGGTGTTGTTGTTGTTGTTGTTGTTGTTGTTGTTTGTTGGTGTTGTTGTTGTTTGTTGTGGTGGTTGTGGTGGTGGTGGTGGTGGGGTGGTGGTGGTGGGGTGTGGGGTGGGGTGGTGGTGGTGGTGGTGGTGGTGTGTTGTTGTGTTGGTTTGGGTGTTTGTTGGTTGTTGTTGTTGTTGTTGTGGGGTGGTGTGGTGGTGGTGTGGGTGTTGTTGTTGGTGGTGGTGGTGTTGTTGGTGGTGTTGGTGTTGTTGTTGTTGGTGTTGGTGTTGTTGTTGTGGTGTGGTGTGGGGTGGTGGTGGTGGTGTTGTTGGTGTTGTTGGTGTTGTTGGTGTTGGTGTTGGTGGTGTTGGTGTTGTTGTTGTTGGTGTTGTTGGTGTTGTTGTTGTTGTTGTTGGTGGTGGTGGTGTTGTTGGTGTCGTCGTCGTCGTCGTCGTCGTCGTCGTCGTTGTCGTTGTCGTTGTCGTTGTTGTTGTTGTTTCTTTACATTTGAACTGATACTGGTACATTTTGCTGTAACTTACCTATTCCATATCTATTCGGTGCATCCTCTATGTATATATGCCTTAGTCTGACATTCGGTCTACTTTCATCCACTACAACGGGGATCAGCAGATTTGGGTCGCGTGGGTCAGGGATGTATATGGTACCCACGATGACCACCAGATGCAGTACTACAAACAACGTCGTCAGCCGCATGCTAATATCGAATAAATATGTAAACAGTATAGGCATAGCTGTCAATTGCAATACTATATAAACCAACATGTCTTACTTTACCCTATCTACCAAACACAAAGAGTATTTACCACAGGCACAAGACACACATTTTTATTATTGGCCCAAAAAAATGCGTGTAAACATTATTTACTATATGAACATAGGCCAAACAAATGTGTGTCTTGTGCATGTGGTATTTACCTTAGGTACGATTTACGCAATTCAAAATATTCACACACCAAAAATAAGAATTGGATGCAGCTAATGGCGGGGGAATGAATCAGCCATTATATCGCCTAAAATGGCGAGTTGTGCTTTCCCTGTGACTCATTTTATGTGTTTAACTTCATTGTGTGTTCTATCAGTGATATTTTGGTAGCAGTTTCATATGCAATGTGTGTGTTTTACGTTTATTTATCGTCGCTACCGGTTACCCATATGAGCGACGCCGCCTGATGAGATTAGTCATTTTAGATTCTTAGAGGATAGTGCAATGATACAGACATAGTACCATTCCAGAGTCTCCTCTGGTTCTTGTATGTGCACGGTGTACAGCACCGACATGAGACCTCGGTTAACGTCCCATCTGAAAGACTGTTAATTGTATTAGGGTCAGACGGGGGATCGAACCTGCGATCCCTGGATTACCAGTCCAGCGTTTTACCACTGGGCTACAGTCTGTAAGAAAAAAAACAGTTTTTTTAGAGGAGCCCTATCAACAGCCTGGGTGATAAGGCGACTACCCATCTGTTATTGGAGGAGGACCCCCCCCCCCATTTGACCCTCGGGACCTCGGTTTAAAGTCCTAGTTCAAATACTATTAATAAGGAGGATAGTGCACTGGCCACTAGTTCATACGGAAACGTGTGTAGGATCGTATATGTCTCGGATCATGCATGTCTCGGATCATATATGTCTCGGATCATATATGTCTCGGATCATATATGTCTCGGATCATACATGTCTCGGATCATATATGTCTCGGATCATACATGTCTCGGATCATACATGTCTCGGATCATACATGTCTCGGATCATATATGTCTCGGATCATATATGTCTCGGATCATATATGTATCGGATCATATATGTCTCGGATCATATATGTCTCGGATCATACATGTCTCGGATCATATATGTCTCGGATCATATTCGTGGTACGATGGCATAATGGCACGCGACCTAAACATATTTAATTGATACCAATTTATTTTAGCTCGATTGCGAAGCAAGTTCTTACAACTTATATTAATCACACTCGATACCTCACTCCTGATGGAATCCATCTCCAAACATATTTGTCACAGCTGAGGTGCTGTGACATTTGTGACCGAGTTGCATTCCTTAGTTGGCATGATATCAGATTTGTCACACATCATTCTTTTATTTGGGTACTATTATATATTAAATTATGTGTCGATTGTTCCCAGCAGGGAGTGTGTTTTACGTTTATCTATCGTCGTTACCGGGTTGCCCATATAAGCGACGCCTCCTGAAGAGATTAGTCATTTTAGAGTTTTGGAGGATAGAGCAATGAGAGAGAGAGAGAGAGAGAGAAGTTCTTTTACGTGCACGGTGTAAAACACCGACACGAGACCTCGGTTTAACGTCCCATCTGAAGGACGGTGGTTGTACATGGGTGCCGGCCTGTGCCTAAAATGCTGCTGGGCGGGGCACCAGGGGTCTTCCTCCACCATTAATAGAGAGTCGCCATATGACCTAACTTGTTAGTGGGACCTTAAACCCCAGAAACAAGCAAACGAAATATTTATCAAAAATGGAGTTAGAATTTTTATTTTTCACACAACAAAATATTAAGTTGAATTATACTAAACCTGTTGCAATCCTAGTTTTACACACAACTATAACCCATATTATTCTACACATGTATACACGGAAGCTGGACTGGGTTTATGAACTATAGGAAATGACCGTACAGCAATAACGATGCATAGTAAATGTCTAATCTACATTAAGAGAGTAATTTATAGTACATATTTGCGAGTGTGATGTGAGATATGTTTACATGTAACGAAATTAGAATTTACTGGACGTTATTGATTTTTGCGGAGAATTTGTTCTTTAAAAATACGAACGCAATGCAATCGAGCACGCCGATTATATAAACATATCGTCATATAATGACTTCATCTCATAATCGCATCTTCCCCGATGGAGGGTTCTAAGCAGATTTCAGAATAGAATCGCGGGCTTCACGCATGTCACTAAACAAATGGAGACTCTGTGGAGGAATATATACTATGTCCGCATATTTACCGATGAGTTCGAGCCCCGCAAGTGGCGGTTTCCTTAGGCAATACAAGACTCTTTGATGAACATGCCACACATCTATGTTACCTCGATTGCGAAACAAGTTATTATACTCTTCTCTAATCGTTCTCGAAACCATGGTGGACTCCCATCACACTGAAGGAGAGAAGTGGTAGCCACCGAGTACTATCTCTCGACCAGAACCAACTCTCGACCAGAACCAACTCTCGACCAGAACCAACTCTCGACCAGAACCAACTCTCGAATATGTTTCATATTTTACCCGATTTCAGCATACATAGACCATTATATTCACAACATTCTTAGGGACAGTTAAATTCTTTGCTGGCCATGAATATGTTGGCATCACTTTAAATTCCGGCGTTGCAGACGACTATTTTAGAAGTGTAGTTGTGTATATGGGTATAAAGAATACTAGTACATACAAGTTTGCATTTTCAATATTAATTCGGATGTCTTGTTGTTTTTATTCAACTGGATTTGAGGGTATTTGGGTATATTTGAGGGGATTTGGGTAGATTTAAGTGGATGTGTGCGTTTCATTCTGCCTCACTCTTATGTTTGTGTTGATGTTTAGTTTATTTAATCTATTTTACTTAACAAGATTAAACGTATATTAAGACATTGCTAAATAAATGATGTCTTCGAAATCTTGCATCAGATTGTATATTTAGCACAAATCACCACGCCATAAGTCGAGAACTGGTTCTTTGAAATCTTGTATAAGATTGTATATTTAGCACAAATCACCACGCAGGATATAAGTCGAGAACTGGTTCTTTGAAATCTTGTATAAGATTGTATATTTAGCACAAATCACCACGCAGGATATAAGTCGAGAACTGGTTCATTGAAATATTGTATCAAATTGTATATTTAGCACAAATTACCTCGCAGGATATAAGTCGAGAACTGGTTCATTGAAATATTGTATCAAATTGTATATTTAGCACAAATTGCCTCGCAAGATATAAGTCGAGAACTGGTTCTTTGAAATCTTGTATCAAATTGTATATTTAGCACAAATTGCCTCGCAAGATATTTGTCAAGAACTGGTTCTTTGAAATCTTGTATCAAATTGTATATTAAAGCACAAATTGCCTCGCAGGATATAAGTCGAGAACTGGTTCCATAAATATTTACATTGATCTCATCCTCAAATACATTCGTCTAAGTGCGTGCATTATTTTTAAAGCGGTGTACATTATCTTCACAGGAACATGAAGAATAATTTAAACCATATCTACTGAGAAGTCGAATAGTTCAGTCAACATTATGTGTTTACGTTTATTTATCTTCGATACCGGTTGCACATATGAGTGACGCCTCATGAAGAAAATAGTAATTTTAGATTATGGGAGATATTGCAATGATACAGACATAGACCCATTCAATAGTCTCCTGTGGTTATTTTACGTGCATGGTGTAAAGCGCCGACACGAGAGTCAGACCTCGGTTTATAGTTTCGCCCGAAAGACTATGATATGAGTCATTTTAGTATTGAATATCGGGGAATCCGACATTCGATCCATAGATTTCAAGTCCACCGTGTTAACCACTGGATCACTGATCCGCTACTATCGATCTGGGTGTGTGTTTTACGTTTATTTATCGTCGCTACCGGGTGCCCATATGAGCGACGCCTCCTGAAGAGGTTAGTTATTTTAGATTTTTTGAGGATAGTGCAATGATACAGACAGAGACCCATTCCAGAGTCTCCTCTGGTTCTTTTACATGCACGGTGTACAGCACCGACACAAGACCTCGGTTTAAATTCCTATCTGAAATACTGTTCATTTTATTAGGGTCAGACGGGGGTCGAACCTGCGATCCCTGGTTTACCAGTACAACGTGTTACCATTGGACTACAGATCCGTATGTATGTCGATCTGGTCGTAATGAATTTAGTTTTATATACGATTGACGACGGTAGAGGCAAAGACGACAATGGCGGTGTGGATCCTTGTTTAGGAGCTGTTCGGAAAACAACGTTTGGTGGCTTGCTTACTATCAGAAAAGTTGATAATGAATCGTTCTATGAATAATGTAAGTACAATCACACGCATGTAACAGCAATCGTATTAGTAACTGATATTGAAAAGATGTTTGTATTCTGGATCGGAAGTTTTCATCTCTTCTCCTGCTATCTTACTTTCAAACCTAACTCCTCTCAATATAAAAATAAATAAATGCATTTGTATATATACTATATTAGTATGTAGTATCTATATATTGTGGTCATATATATCAGGTGCGAAAGGTCCGGAGTTCGAGCCCCGCTGGAGCCGTTACGAGTGTGTCCTTAGGCAAGGCATTTAAATTCCTCATTGCCTCTTCTCTCTCCTTCATGGCGATGGAGTCCATCAGGAATGAGGTCTCGAGAGTGATTAATATAAGTTGAAAGAACTTGTTTCGCAATCGAGCTAAAATAAATTTGTTCAAAAAAAGTATCTATAGATTATTGTAAAAATAAAATAACTGTAATTTATATTATATGTTTGCATATGTAATTGTTAATTATATTATGAAAAAATAAACGGGCTACTCCTGGTAGCTCGAAACGAAAACGTATATCTAAATCAAAGAAACACGCATATTGTGTAACTACCAACATGTGAGATGCGGTTAAATGTCAAAGAACTGTCAAACAGGTGAGCTTAACCAATGTTAGTAAAATATAGGTGCATTATCTCTGGCTTACGTTAACAAGACATTCGCTAGTACGTTTGTCATGTCCGTAACGTACTTGGTAATAAACAACCCGACGTAATGGTGACTTAATTGATATACTGTTATTCAATTAGGGTCCAGTCGTGAGCTATAATGCACCAAGTGCATTCATGACAATGTATTTGAAACGAGCTGGAAAAAAGTGTTACGAAACACTGTCATAATTCAGAATGTGATGATTTTGTTTTACGAACGATTGAAGGATTGTCTAATGCGTGTAATGAGTTGCACTCAACATGCCATCTATGAAACTGGTCAACAGTAGGTCGGTGGTCCCGGATTGTTGACAGGTGTTTTAGAATTTCGCGCAGTGTGTTTTCGTGTAGGATGCTGTTTGTATGTGTTCATATTCGTTATGTATGTCACAGTTATCAACAGAACTTATTAACTCTGCTTCAATCATTTAGTTCTTGTTAGTTATTGAAGGAAATGAAATAGTGTGGAACTAATGTGTTTAGTAGATGCTTAGCAAGTTGTGTTATTTTAAACGTAAATGGACAATACACATGTTTTAATGTCGTAAGAAATTAGTAATTATTTGAATGCTACATAGTCCAACATAACATGTGCGATACGATTGACCAATTCACACAAGGTGAATCGTATGGAAAACAATGGAAAAGTCGGTTTCAAAACAAGGTGTGTATACTGGTCTACTTAACGTAATCATATTTTTGTTTAGTTTATACATTGTACACATTTATTTTAGCTCGATTGCGAAACAAGTTCGTTCAACTTATATTAATCACTCTCAGACATCATTCCTGGAATCTATCGCCACGAGGGAGAGAGAAGAGACAACGTGGAATGTAAATGCCTTGCCTTTGGGCACAATCGTAACGGCTCCAGCGGGGCTCGACCTCTGGACCGTTCGCACCTAGAGCGAACGCGCATCCACTGTGCTATTACGACCATATTTTTGTTTAAACATAGTTTATTTCAAACCAGATATAAAAATATACAGTTTACACACAATTTAGATACATGAATGAAAAGGGATTAGAACCGAAAGCTATTATAGCTTATAGAGGTCTTCTCCTATAGTATGGTACTTAATGCAATTGCGATATGACAGTGCTGTACTACATTTTTTTCTACAATATGGCATATTTTGTTTTCAGAGGGTTATTTTATTAATAATTGACTGGTAATTATACCAGTATATATATAGTATATATATATATATATATATATATATATAGATATATATATATAAAATTACCAATAAATTATTAATAAAATGACCCTCTGAAAACGAAATATATATATACATATATACATGTTCACAATACACACACATATTGTGCTAGGGTGGTTACGGGCACCATGCTTCAAATCACTTGTAGGTTCAAATTTCACTGAGGTGTCGAATTATTTCCTGTGATGAAGCTATCCAGCTTGCTTGCGGAAGGTCGGTGGTTCTATCTCGTTGCTCCATCCGTGTCTGAAATGCTACCGGGAGAGGGACCCATGGGGTATTCCTCCACCTAGAGTAGCCGGAGAGCCGCCGCAGGACCAACGGCTTAAGTCCTACGGCGGCTCTCCAGGCGGCTTAGGGAAACAGAACAACAAATTTGCGAAATTTTAATTCCAAGTGAAAACTTATATAATTAGAAAATATAAAACTGGCCACCCTTCTAAGCTTCACTTTCGCATTTAATGATACAAGTTAATTAGTTGAATTGCTATACCCCCGTATAACTGGCTGCGGACGGATAACTTGGTGGACATTTAGACAATGCAAGGACAGTAACTCTGATGTTACTTAGTTTATACAAATTTATTTTAGCACGATTGCGAAACAAGTTCTTACAATTTATATTAATCACTCTCGAGACCTCATTCCTGATGGAATCCATCGCAACGAGGGAGAGAGAAGAAGCAACGTGGAATTTAAATGCCTTGCCTAAGGGCACAATCGTAACGGCTCCAGCGGGGCTCGAACTCCGGACATTTCGCACCTGAAGCGAACGCGCATCCACTGCGCTATCACGACTTCTGATGTTACCTGGTCGTTCCCGACGAAAAGCGCACGTGGTCAGAATACTATGGTGATACATATTTTCAAGTTACATAAAATTCCACACGTTGGTTACTGAGAAGCGGACGACTAACTTGTGGAATATTACTCAATTAACTCTGGTGTTACTGACCGAATCCCGACTACAATCACGGGTGCACCGCCACATAAATGGACACACGGACGGACGATGCCAAATAAATATGGGTACGTTAGTCGGCTGGCTTGCTGAGAGTCTGTAGTTTTACACAGGGATCGATCTTCCATCAATAGTTGTAGCTGGAGGGTCGCAACACGACCTGTTACGTGATGTTGATGCGACCTCAAACCCCGATAACACAAACACATTTACAAATGGCCCAGTGGGATTCGAACCTACAACAGTGAGGAGGGGGGAATGTATTTTGAAGTCAATGACCGTAACCACTCGACAACAGAGGAGCGAATCAAGTATTCAAAGCTTTATAATAGCAATAAGCAATACATTCAAATGCTATAACACGCTGGACTGGTAATCCAGGGGTCGCAGGTTCGAACCCCCGTCTGACCCTAATAAAATTAACAGTCTTTCAAATGGGACATTAAACCGAGGTCTCGTGTCAGTGCTTTACACCGTGCACGTAAAAGAACCAGAAGAGACTCCGGAATGGGTCTCTCTCTGTATCATGCACTTTCCTCCAAAATCTAAAATGACTAATCTCTTCAGGAGGCGTCGCTCATATGGGCAGCCGGTAGCGACGATAAATAAACGTAAAACACACGCAATCAAATGCTATGAAAGATAGTTTGACAAGTTTTTGACAAGTTTTTGACAATATTTTATTTTTCAATTCCTTTAGGCTAAACAGCACATGAGGACACTATCTGCATGATATAGAGGAACACTGAATTAACAAATAAATATAGTCAATATTCCATATAGAGTACATGTTAATAACTGATTGAATTCAATGGAGAAGGTTACAGAGTTAATTTGAAATGTTTAAATGTACACAGTGAATAAAAAATGCGTGCCATATATATAATATATACGTATATATATCCATGGATATTATATATAATATAATATATAATATAAACATATACATACACACATATATATATACACACATACACACACATATACACACACATATACACACACACATACACACACATATGCGCACACATATACACACACACATACACATATACACACACATATACACACACATACACACACATATACACACACTATACACACACATACACACACATATCACACACATATACGCACACATATACACACACATATACACACATATACACACATATACACACACATATACACACATATACACACACATATACACACACATATACACACACATATACACACATATATACACACACATATACACACATATACACACATATACACACATATACACACACATATACACACACATATACACACATACACACATATATACACACATATACACACACATATACACACACATATACACACATATATACACACACATATACCACACATTACACACACATACACACACATATACACACACATACACACACATATACACACATACACACACATATACACACACATACACACACATACACACACACATACACACATATACACACACACATACACACATACACACACACACACATACACACACATATACGCACACATATACGCACACATATACCACATACACACACATATACACACATACACACATATACACACACATATACACACACATACACACATATACGCACACATTACACACACAATATACACCATACACACATATACACACACTATACACACATATACACACACATACACACATATATACGCACACATATACACACACATATACACACATATACACACATATACACACACATACACACATATATACGCACACATATACACACACATACACACATATCACAATATACACACACACACACATACACCCACATACACACATATACACACACATACACACATATACGCACGGAATATGGATTTTGAGCAGCATGCATATATAATGTATAATAGGTTATATATAATTTCCAAGAATAAGATTAATTTGACCCGTTTCTGTTTACAATCCAGTTCATGCATATTCACATTGCTTTTACGATATCATGATATATTTACATAATGTACAATTATATGTGAAAATATGTTACCAACAAAAAACATTGAATATGAATTATGAGCACTGAAAGGCTCCACAGGAGTTAACGAGAGGAGTAAATGTTGATATGGGGACTGTCAGTGGACCACAATAACTGACAAGTGGTAGTCTCACTTTAATGGATTTATATGTAAACTTACTACTTACTTCAGCGGCATCGCTTCTTTTTGACACTTGTGACCTTGTAATGACCCGTTGGGCGCCATGCAGATGGCCATTTATATAAAATAACAATTTACCTATATACTAGTTTTTTTATTCTCCAGATTGAAAGTCCAACTTATTTTAATTTTATTTAAAGCAGCATTACATCGTATGAAATAAAAGATATTTGAAAAATTCAATTTTTACGTATGGGTAGCAATGCTGCTACCCATTCTAACATTATACTTTGTATGCTTATGTTCATTTGGTAAACAGTGTTATTTGCGATAAAACAAACTCGAAACCGAAAGTAGAACTTTCCGAGTCGATCGGTCACGTACTTGTTTACAACCGGAACTTGTTTGCATTCGGAATGCATAGTCCCCATTTGTCCCGCGTTATCTTTTTTAATTAAATTACTTGATATGTTGATTCATAGCTCTGTTAGCTAAGTCTTTAGGGATATTTCTACATCCCCGCGAGGGGTTCGACATTAGAGGAAGATAGATAGATAGTCTTTCATGTTCAAAATATATACGTTGTTTTCTACATCCTCTGTTGTTTCAAGCATGCGCATTGTGCGTGTTTATATGGCGTGTGTTGATAAACAAATTCGCGTATACGACGGTTTAAATTTATTGGAATTTTATCGTTTCTGAGCGACTATTTCGATTTTTGTAAACACACACATATTAGTATTTATATTTTACCCAAAACATACTTTATTACGATATAATGCTGCTTTAAGTTTATTTAACACATCGCTATCGGTTGCCCTTTTTTAAATTTAAATTTATTTAACGTCGCGACCGGTTTCCCATTTGAGCGACGGGCAGTTTACCTAACAACACCTTTCCTGGGCAGGCTCCAGTGGTTAACCAGTACTTGGTGCACCAAACTCCGTAAGAAACTGCCAACTTTTTCATATAAATGAGACACGGTCTGAGCGGGGCTCGAACCCGTGACCATCAGAGATGATAGGTTACAGTGGTATACAAGTCAGAGACCATAACCACTCGACCACGGAGGCGGACGGTTGGCCATTTGAGCGACGGGCAGCTTACATAGCGATACCTTTCCCGGACAGGCTCCATCAGTAAACCAGTACTTGGTGCACAAACATCCATAAGAAGCGGCCAACGTTTTCATATAAAAAGATACGGTATGCACGGAGCTCGAACCCGGGACCATCAATGATGATATGTTACAGTGGTATACAAGTTAACGACCGTAATTCCTACGCAAATATATCATAGAAAGCCAGCATTTATTGGTATTGTTTAGGTAAATATATTTCCATAAAAGGGAGGTAATTTATATACAAATAATAACTTCACGATAATCAGTTAATTTTGATCGATCTAAAATATGTGGCTTAGATGAGGCCGTTTGCTGCATAGTTAATGTAGTTGCAAATCACTTGTCCCTCACCACTGAATTCGAATCCCACTGTAGATGTAGAATTATTGAATGTGAGTACGCTATCCAGCATGCTTCCGGACGGTCGGTGGTTCTACGCGGGTGCACGTTCACACCTGCGTTACTGGATAGGCGCAGTATGACCTTAACTGTCGGTACGACTTTAACGCCACCATCACCAAACCCTAAAATTGTTTTTAATGAAATAAAGACAATCAGTATTTTCACTGGTTTCTTTGTTATTTCCGGAGTAGTTTTAGTTTATACAAATTTATTTTAGCTCGATTGCGAAACAAGTTCTTATAACTTATGTTAATCACTCTCGAGGAGTAGTTTTGTTCACGAAGGATGATCGAAGAAATAGCATGATAGCCCAGTGGTAGAGTGGTGACAGTGCAGTGGTAGAGTGGTGACAGTGCAGTGGTAGAGTGGTGACAGTGCAGTGGTAGAGTGGTGACAGTGCAGTGGTAGAGTGGTGACAGTGCAGTGGTAGAGTGGTGACAGTGCAGTGGTAGAGTGGTGACAGTGCAGTGGTAGAGTGGTGACAGTGCAGTGGTAGAGTGGTGACAGTGCAGTGGTAGAGTGGTGCAGTGCTGTGGTAGAGTGGTGGCAGTGCAGTGGTAGAGTGGTGCAGTGCAGTGGTAGAGTGGTGACAGTGCAGTGGTAGAGTGGTGACAGTGCAGTGGTAGAGTGGGGCAGTGCAGTGGTAGAGTGGTGACAGTGCAGTGGTAGAGTGGTGACAGTGCAGTGGTAGAGTGGTGACAGTGCAGTGGTAGAGTGGTGACAGTGCAGTGGTAGAGTGGTGACAGTGCAGGGTAGGGGTGACAGTGCAGTGGTGGTGGTGCAGTGCAGGGAGATGTGACAGTGCAGTGGTAGAGTGGTGGCAGTGCAGTGGTAGAGTGGTGGCAGTGCAGTGGTAGAGTGGTGACAGTGCAGTGGTAGAGTGGTGACAGTGCAGTGGTAGAGTGGTGACAGTGCAGTGGTAGAGTGGTGACAGTGCAGTGGTAGAGTGGTGACAGTGCAGTGGTAGAGTGGTGGCAGTGCAGTGGTAGAGTGGTGGCAGTGCAGTGGTAGAGTGGTGACAGTGCAGTGGTAGAGTGGTGGCAGTGCAGTGGTAGAGTGGTGACAGTGCAGTGGTAGAGTGGTGACAGTGCAGTGGTAGAGTGGTGACAGTGCAGTGGTAGAGTGGTGACAGTGCAGTGGTAGAGTGGTGGCAGTGCAGTGGTAGAGTGGTGACAGTGCAGTGGTAGAGTGGTGACAGTGCAGTGGTAGAGTGGTGACAGTGCAGTGGTAGAGTGGTGGCAGTGCAGTGGTAGAGTGGTGACAGTGCAGTGGTAGAGTGGTGACAGTGCAGTGGTAGAGTGGTGACAGTGCAGTGGTAGAGTGGTGGCAGTGCAGTGGTAGAGTGGTGGCAGTGCAGTGGTAGAGTGGTGACAGTGCAGTGGTAGAGTGGTGGCAGTGCAGTGGTAGAGTGGTGACAGTGCAGTGGTAGAGTGGTGACAGTGCAGTGGTAGAGTGGTGACAGTGCAGTGGTAGAGTGGTGACAGTGCAGTGGTAGAGTGGTGACAGTGCAGTGGTAGAGTGGTGACAGTGCAGTGGTAGAGTG
>CM026389.1:2392353-2427894 GCA_014843695.1 Archivesica marissinica | reverse complement strand
ACAACACTGGTCATGTACTACATGTACTAGACAACACTGGTCATGTACTACATGTACTAGACAACACTGGTCATGTACTACATGTACTAGACAACACTGGTCATGTACTACATGTACTAGACAACACTGGTCATGTACTACATGTACTAGACAACACTGGTCATGTACTACATGTACTAGACAACACTGGTCATGTACTACATGTACGAGACAACACTGGTCATGTACTACATGTACGAGACAACACTGGTCATGTACTACATGTACTAGACAACACTGGTCATGTACTACATGTACTAGACAACACTGGTCATGTACTACATGTACTAGACAACACTGGTCATGTACTACATGTACTAGACAACACTGGTCATGTACTACATGTACTAGACAACACTGGTCATGTACTACATGTACTAGACAACACTGGTCATGTACTACATGTACTAGACAACACTGGTCATGTACTACATGTACTAGACAACACTGGTCATGTACTACATGTACTAGACAACACTGGTCATGTACTAACACTGGTCATGTACGAGACAACACTGGTCATGTACTACATGTACTAGACAACACTGGTCATGTACGAGACAACACTGGTCATGTACGAGACAACACTGGTCATGTACTACATGTACTAGACAACACTGGTCATGTACTAGACAACACTGGTCATGTACGAGACAACACTGGTCATGTACGAGACAACACTGGTCATGTACTACATGTACTAGACAACACTGGTCATGTACGAGACAACACTGGTCATGTACTACATGTACGAGACAACACTGGTCATGTACTACATGTACTAGACAACACTGGTCATGTACTAGAAACACATGTACTAGACAACACTGGTCATGTACTACATGTACTAGACAACACTGGTCATGTACTACATGTACGAGACAACACTGGTCATGTACGAGACAACACTGGTCATGTACTACATGTACTAGACAACACTGGTCATGTACGAGACAACACTGGTCATGTACTACATGTACGAGACAACACTGGTCATGTACTACATGTACTAGACAACACTGGTCATGTACGAGACAACATGGCATGTACGAGACAACACTGGTCATGTACTACATGTACTAGACAACACTGGTCATGTACTAGACAACACTGGTCATGTACGAGACAACACTGGTCATGTACTAGACAACACTGGTCATGTACTACATGTACTAGAGAGACAACACTGGTCATGTACTAGACAACACTGGTCATGTACGAGACAACACTGGTCATGTACTAGACAACACTGGTCATGTACTAGACAACACTGGTCATGTACTAGACAACACTGGTCATGTACTACATGTACTAGACAACACTGGTCATGTACTACATGTACTAGACAACACTGGTCATGTACTACATGTACTAGACAACACTGGTCATGTACTACATGTACTAGACAACACTGGTCATGTACTACATGTACTAGACAACACTGGTCATGTACTACATGTACTAGACAACACTGGTCATGTACTACATGTACTAGACAACACTGGTCATGTACTAGACAACACTGGTCATGTACTACATGTACGAGACAACACTGGTCATGTACTACATGTACTAGACAACACTGGTCATGTACTACATGTACTAGACAACACTGGTCATGTACTACATGTACTAGACAACACTGGTCATGTACTACATGTACTAGACAACACTGGTCATGTACTACATGTACTAGACAACACTGGTCATGTACTACTGTACAGAAACACTGGTCATGTACTACATGTACGAGACAACACTGGTCATGTACTACATGTACGAGACAACACTGGTCATGTACTACATGTACTAGACAACACTGGTCATGTACTACATGTACTAGACAACACTGGTCATGTACTACATGTACTAGACAACACTGGTCATGTACTACATGTACGAGACAACACTGGTCATGTACTACATGTACTAGACAACACTGGTCATGTACTACATGTACTAGACAACACTGGTCATGTACTACATGTACTAGACAACACTGGTCATGTACTAGACAACACTGGTCATGTACGAGACAACACTGGTCATGTACTACATGTACTAGACAACACTGGTCATGTACTACATGTACTAGACAACACTGGTCATGTACTACATGTACTAGACAACACTGGTCATGTACTACATGTACTAGACAACACTGGTCATGTACTACATGTACTAGACAACACTGGTCATGTACTAGACAACACTGGTCATGTACTACATGTACTAGACAACACTGGTCATGTACTACATGTACTAGACAACACTGGTCATGTACTACATGTACGAGACAACACTGGTCATGTACTAGACAACACTGGTCATGTACTACATGTACTAGACAACACTGGTCATGTACTACATGTACTAGACAACACTGGTCATGTACTACATGTACTAGACAACACTGGTCATGTACTACATGTACGAGACAACACTGGTCATGTACTAGACAACACTGGTCATGTACTACATGTACTAGACAACACTGGTCATGTACTACATGTACAGACAACACTGGTCATGTACAGACAACACTGTCATGTATACATGTACTAGACAACACTGGTCATGTACTACATGTACTAGACAACACTGGTCATGTACTACATGTACGAGACAACACTGGTCATGTACTACATGTACGAGACAACACTGGTCATGTACTACATGTACTAGACAACACTGGTCATGTACGAGACAACACTGGTCATGTACTACATGTACTAGACAACACTGGTCATGTACTACATGTACTAGACAACACTGGTCATGTACTACATGTACTAGACAACACTGGTCATGTACTACATGTACTAGACAACACTGGTCATGTACTACATGTACTAGACAACACTGGTCATGTACTACATGTACTAGACAACACTGGTCATGTACTACAGACAACACTGGTCATGTACTACAACAACACTGGTCATGTACGAGACAACACTGGTCATGTACTAGATATGTACTAGACAACACTGGTCATGTACTACATGTACGAGACAACACTGGTCATGTACTACATGTACGAGACAACACTGGTCATGTACTACATGTACTAGACAACACTGGTCATGTACTACATGTACTAGACAACACTGGTCATGTACTACATGTACTAGACAACACTGGTCATGTACTACATGTACTAGACAACACTGGTCATGTACTACATGTACTAGACAACACTGGTCATGTACTACATGTACTAGACAACACTGGTCATGTACTACATGTACTAGACAACACTGGTCATGTACGAGACAACACTGGTCATGTACTACATGTACTAGACAACACTGGTCATGTACGAGACAACACTGGTCATGTACTACATGTACTAGACAACACTGGTCATGTACTACATGTACTAGACAACACTGGTCATGTACTACATGTACTAGACAACACTGGTCATGTACTACATGTACTAGACAACACTGGTCATGTACTAGACAACACTGGTCATGTACTAGACAACACTGTCATGTACGAGACAACACTGGTCATGTACTACATGTACTAGACAACACTGGTCATGTACTACATGTACGAGACAACACTGGTCATGTACTACATGTACGAGACAACACTGGTCATGTACTACATGTACGAGACAACACTGGTCATGTACTACATGTACGAGACAACACTGGTCATGTACTACATGTACGAGACAACACTGGTCATGTACTACATGTACTAGACAACACTGGTCATGTACGAGACAACACTGGTCATGTACTACATGTACTAGACAACACTGGTCATGTACTACATGTACTAGACAACACTGGTCATGTACTACATGTACTAGACAACACTGGTCATGTACTACATGTACTAGACAACACTGGTCATGTACTACATGTACTAGACAACACTGGTCATGTACTACATGTACTAGACAACACTGGTCATGTACTACATGTACGAGACAACACTGGTCATGTACTAGACAACACTGGTCATGTACTACATGTACTAGACAACACTGGTCATGTACGAGACAACACTGGTCATGTACTACATGTACTAGACAACACTGGTCATGTACGAGACAACACTGGTCATGTACTACATGTACTAGACAACACTGGTCATGTACTACATGTACGAGACAACACTGGTCATGTACTACATGTACTAGACAACACTGGTCATGTACTACATGTACTAGACAACACTGGTCATGTACTACATGTACGAGACAACACTGGTCATGTACTACATGTACGAGACAACACTGGTCATGTACTACATGTACTAGACAACACTGGTCATGTACTACATGTACGAGACAACACTGGTCATGTACTACATGTACGAGACAACACTGGTCATGTACTACATGTACGAGACAACACTGGTCATGTACTACATGTACGAGACAACACTGGTCATGTACTACATGTACGAGACAACACTGGTCATGTACTACATGTACTAGACAACACTGGTCATGTACTACATGTACTAGACAACACTGGTCATGTACTACATGTACGAGACAACACTGGTCATGTACTACATGTACGAGACAACACTGGTCATGTACTACATGTACGAGACAACACTGGTCATGTACTACATGTACGAGACAACACTGGTCATGTACTACATGTACTAGACAACACTGGTCATGTACGAGACAACACTGGTCATGTACTACATGTACTAGACAACACTGGTCATGTACTACATGTACTAGACAACACTGGTCATGTACTACATGTACTAGACAACACTGGTCATGTACTACATGTACTAGACAACACTGGTCATGTACTACATGTACTAGACAACACTGGTCATGTACTACATGTACTAGACAACACTGGTCATGTACTACATGTACTAGACAACACTGGTCATGTACTACATGTACGAGACAACACTGGTCATGTACTACATGTACTAGACAACACTGGTCATGTACGAGACAACACTGGTCATGTACTACATGTACTAGACAACACTGGTCATGTACGAGACAACACTGGTCATGTACTACATGTACTAGACAACACTGGTCATGTACTACATGTACGAGACAACACTGGTCATGTACTACATGTACGAGACAACACTGGTCATGTACTACATGTACGAGACAACACTGGTCATGTACTACATGTACGAGACAACACTGGTCATGTACTACATGTACGAGACAACACTGGTCATGTACTACATGTACGAGACAACACTGGTCATGTACTACATGTACTAGACAACACTGGTCATGTACTACATGTACGAGACAACACTGGTCATGTACTACATGTACGAGACAACACTGGTCATGTACTACATGTACTAGACAACACTGGTCATGTACTACATGTACTAGACAACACTGGTCATGTACTACATGTACGAGACAACACTGGTCATGTACTACATGTACGAGACAACACTGGTCATGTACTACATGTACGAGACAACACTGGTCATGTACTACATGTACGAGACAACACTGGTCATGTACTACATGTACTAGACAACACTGGTCATGTACTACATGTACTAGACAACACTGGTCATGTACTACATGTACGAGACAACACTGGTCATGTACTACATGTACTAGACAACACTGGTCATGTACTACATGTACGAGACAACACTGGTCATGTACTACATGTACGAGACAACACTGGTCATGTACTACATGTACTAGACAACACTGGTCATGTACTACATGTACGAGACAACACTGGTCATGTACTACATGTACTAGACAACACTGGTCATGTACTACATGTACTAGACAACACTGGTCATGTACGAGCAACACTGGTCATGTACGAGACAACACTGGTCATGTACTACATGTACTAGACAACACTGGTCATGTACGAGACAACACTGGTCATGTACGAGACAACACTGGTCATGTACTACATGTACTAGACAACACTGGTCATGTACTAGACAACACTGGTCATGTACGAGACAACACTGGTCATGTACGAGACAACACTGGTCATGTACTACATGTACTAGACAACACTGGTCATGTACGAGACAACACTGGTCATGTACTACATGTACGAGACAACACTGGTCATGTACTACATGTACTAGACAACACTGGTCATGTACGAGACAACACTGTCATGTACGAGACAACACTGGTCATGTACTACATGTACTAGACAACACTGGTCATGTACTAGACAACACTGGTCATGTACGAGACAACACTGGTCATGTACGAGACAACACTGGTCATGTACTACATGTACTAGACAACACTGGTCATGTACGAGACAACACTGGTCATGTACTACATGTACGAGACAACACTGGTCATGTACTACATGTACTAGACAACACTGGTCATGTACGAGACAACACTGGCCATGTACGAGACAACACTGGTCATGTACTACATGTACTAGACAACACTGGTCATGTACTAGACAACACTGGTCATGTACGAGACAACACTGGTCATGTACTAGACAACACTGGTCATGTACTACATGTACTAGAGAGACAACACTGGTCATGTACGAGACAACACTGGTCATGTACGAGACAACACTGGTCATGTACTAGACAACACTGGTCATGTACGAGACAACACTGGTCATGTACTAGACAACACTGGTCATGTACTACATGTACTAGACAACACTGGTCATGTACTACATGTACTAGACAACACTGGTCATGTACTACATGTACGAGACAACACTGGTCATGTACTACATGTACTAGACAACACTGGTCATGTACTACATGTACTAGACAACACTGGTCATGTACTACATGTACTAGACAACACTGGTCATGTACTACATGTACTAGACAACACTGGTCATGTACTACATGTACTAGACAACACTGGTCATGTACTACATGTACTAGACAACACTGGTCATGTACTACATGTACTAGACAACACTGGTCATGTACTACATGTACGAGACAACACTGGTCATGTACTACATGTACTAGACAACACTGGTCATGTACGAGACAACACTGGTCATGTACTACATGTACTAGACAACACTGGTCATGTACGAGACAACACTGGTCATGTACTACATGTACTAGACAACACTGGTCATGTACTACATGTACGAGACAACACTGGTCATGTACTACATGTACGAGACAACACTGGTCATGTACTACATGTACTAGACAACACTGGTCATGTACTACATGTACGAGACAACACTGGTCATGTACTACATGTACGAGACAACACTGGTCATGTACTACATGTACTAGACAACACTGGTCATGTACTACATGTACTAGACAACACTGGTCATGTACTACATGTACGAGACAACACTGGTCATGTACTACATGTACGAGACAACACTGGTCATGTACTACATGTACGAGACAACACTGGTCATGTACTACATGTACGAGACAACACTGGTCATGTACTACATGTACTAGACAACACTGGTCATGTACGAGACAACACTGGTCATGTACTACATGTACTAGACAACACTGGTCATGTACTACATGTACTAGACAACACTGGTCATGTACTACATGTACTAGACAACACTGGTCATGTACTACATGTACTAGACAACACTGGTCATGTACTACATGTACTAGACAACACTGGTCATGTACTACATGTACTAGACAACACTGGTCATGTACTACATGTACGAGACAACACTGGTCATGTACTACATGTACTAGACAACACTGGTCATGTACGAGACAACACTGGTCATGTACTACATGTACTAGACAACACTGGTCATGTACGAGACAACACTGGTCATGTACTACATGTACTAGACAACACTGGTCATGTACTACATGTACGAGACAACACTGGTCATGTACTACATGTACGAGACAACACTGGTCATGTACTACATGTACTAGACAACACTGGTCATGTACTACATGTACGAGACAACACTGGTCATGTACTACATGTACGAGACAACACTGGTCATGTACTACATGTACTAGACAACACTGGTCATGTACTACATGTACGAGACAACACTGGTCATGTACTACATGTACGAGACAACACTGGTCATGTACTACATGTACGAGACAACACTGGTCATGTACTACATGTACGAGACAACACTGGTCATGTACTACATGTACTAGACAACACTGGTCATGTACTACATGTACGAGACAACACTGGTCATGTACTACATGTACGAGACAACACTGGTCATGTACTACATGTACTAGACAACACTGGTCATGTACTACATGTACTAGACAACACTGGTCATGTACTACATGTACTAGACAACACTGGTCATGTACTACATGTACTAGACAACACTGGTCATGTACTACATGTACTAGACAACACTGGTCATGTACTACATGTACTAGACAACACTGGTCATGTACTACATGTACGAGACAACACTGGTCATGTACTACATGTACTAGACAACACTGGTCATGTACGAGACAACACTGGTCATGTACTACATGTACTAGACAACACTGGTCATGTACGAGACAACACTGGTCATGTACTACATGTACTAGACAACACTGGTCATGTACTACATGTACGAGACAACACTGGTCATGTACTACATGTACGAGACAACACTGGTCATGTACTACATGTACTAGACAACACTGGTCATGTACTACATGTACGAGACAACACTGGTCATGTACTACATGTACGAGACAACACTGGTCATGTACTACATGTACGAGACAACACTGGTCATGTACGAGACAACACTGGTCATGTACTACATGTACTAGACAACACTGGTCATGTACTACATGTACTAGACAACACTGGTCATGTACTACATGTACGAGACAACACTGGTCATGTACTACATGTACGAGACAACACTGGTCATGTACTACATGTCGAGACAACACTGGTCATGTACTACATGTACTAGACAACACTGGTCATGTACGAGACAACACTGGTCATGTACTACATGTACTAGACAACACTGGTCATGTACTACATGTACTAGACAACACTGGTCATGTACGAGACAACACTGGTCATGTACTACATGTACTAGACAACACTGGTCATGTACTACATGTACGAGACAACACTGGTCATGTACTACATGTACTAGACAACACTGGTCATGTACTACATGTACTAGACAACACTGGTCATGTACTACATGTACTAGACAACACTGGTCATGTACGAGACAACACTGGTCATGTACGAGACAACACTGGTCATGTACTACATGTACTAGACAACACTGGTCATGTACTAGACAACACTGGTCATGTACGAGACAACACTGGTCATGTACGAGACAACACTGGTCATGTACTACATGTACTAGACAACACTGGTCATGTACGAGACAACACTGGTCATGTACTACATGTACGAGACAACACTGGTCATGTACTACATGTACTAGACAACACTGGTCATGTACGAGACAACACTGGTCATGTACGAGACAACACTGGTCATGTACTACATGTACTAGACAACACTGGTCATGTACTAGACAACACTGGTCATGTACGAGACAACACTGGTCATGTACGAGACAACACTGGTCATGTACTACATGTACTAGACAACACTGGTCATGTACGAGACAACACTGGTCATGTACTACATGTACGAGACAACACTGGTCATGTACTACATGTACTAGACAACACTGGTCATGTACGAGACAACACTGGCATGTACGAGACAACACTGGTCATGTACTACATGTACTAGACAACACTGGTCATGTACGAGACAACACTGGTCATGTACGAGACAACACTGGTCATGTACTACATGTACTAGACAACACTGGTCATGTACTACATGTACTAGACAACACTGGTCATGTACTACATGTACGAGACAACACTGGTCATGTACTACATGTACTAGACAACACTGGTCATGTACTACATGTACTAGACAACACTGGTCATGTACTACATGTACTAGACAACACTGGTCATGTACTACATGTACTAGACAACACAATTAAATACATGATCAGTATGAATAAGAAATGTCGAGGCTTAGACTAAACAGTGGTTTGTGTGTGTAGTAAATATGATAAGATCATGACTAAAGTTAATGGTATTAAGAGCCACCTGTTGCAACAGATTTGCTAAAGTTAATGGTATTAAGAGCCACCTGTTGCAACAGTTTTGCTAAAGTTAATGGTATTAAGAGCCACCTGTTGCAACAGTTTTGCTAAAGTTAATGGTATTAAGAGCCACCTTTTGCAACAGTTTTGCTAAAGTTAATGGTATTAAGAGCCACCTTTTGCAACAGTTTTGCTAAAGCTAATGGTATTAGGAGCCACCTTTTGCAACAGTTTTGCTAAAGTTAATGGTATTAAGAGCCACCTTTTGCAACAGTTTTGCATGTAGTCACGCGTGAGCATTTAGGGTCTCGTATCTCGTTATGTAACGTTAGAGGCACCTCGTTGCCCAAACCCCACCATCCATGATGGTGTGCTTTGTGTGCCTGCCATGTATGGTGATTGTGCATCAAGAGTTATCCATTTCCGTCCCAGTTGTATACATCGAGGTATTGACGTAGCTAATCATCACAGCGCGAGAACATGTCGCGTACAACATATAGGTCAAGGTCACAGGAATGGTTTCCGCTAAATAGCTTCGTAATATATGAAAGCATTATTAAATAACTGAACTAGTCATAGCATAGCTGCACAACTATCATCATGGCACAACCCTACGTATCGCGTGCAATACTGCGGGTAAAGTTCACTTGTTACTTTGAAATCACTTATCACAGGTCATCATTATAGCATAACAGTTTATATGCACCGCCGAGCCACGGCAACGATATAATGACATAGCATTTTATATGCACCGCCGAGCCACGGCAACCATATAATGATATAGCATTTTATATGCACCGCCGAGCCACGGCAACCATATAATGATATAGCATGTTATATGCACCGCCGAGCCACGGCAACCATATAATGACATAGCATTTTATATGCACCGCCGAGCCACGGCAACCATATAATGATATAGCATTTTATATGCACCGCCGAGCCACGGCAACCATATAATGATATAGCATTTTATATGCACCGCCGAGCCACGGCAACCATATAATGATATAGCATTTTATATGCACCGCCGAGCCACGATATAATGATATAGCATTTTATATGCACCGCCGAGCCACGGCAACCATATAATGATATAGCATTTTATATGCACCGCCGAGCCACGGCAACCATATAATGATATAGCATTTTATATGCACCGCCGAGCCACGGCAACCATATAATGATATAGCATTTTATATGCACCGCCGAGCCACGATATAATGATATAGCATTTTATATGCACCGCCGAGCCACGGCAACCATATAATGATATAGCATTTTATATGCACCGCCGAGCCACGGCAACCATATAATGATATAGCATTTTATATGCACCGCCGAGCCACGGCAACCATATAATGATATAGCATTTTATATGCACCGCCGAACCACGACAACCATATAATGATATAGCATTTTATATGCACCGCCGAGCCATGATATAATGATATAGCATTTTATATGCACCGCCGAGCCACGACAACGACATAATGACATAGCATTTTATATGCACCGAACAGACGGATATGTAGTCCAGTGGTAACACGCTGGACTGGTAATCCAGGGATCACAGGTTCGATCCCCCGTCTGACCCTAATAAAATTAACAGTCTTTCAGATGGGACGTTAAACCGAGGTCTCGTGTCGGTGCTTTACACTGTGCACGTAAAAGAACCAGAGGAGATTCTGGAATGGGTCTCTGTCTGTATCTTGCACTATCCTCCAAAATCTAAAATAACTAATCTCTTCAGGAGGCGTCGCTCATATGGGCAGGCACATAGCTAGGCCTAAATATGGATTACGCACCATTCTAGGGGCGTCCGGGGGCATGCCCCGCCCGGGGATGTTTTCCGCTATATGGTCTCAGGTGACTTTTGCCTACTACCAGCAACAATCAATATCTGTTGGCATTTCGTTCATGTATGCGTTCTAGTGAATGATCAATGCCAGTGTCCCCCCTCACGGCCCAGTTGTTATTGCATTTTTCGCATTTATTTCATTTTCAGGAACTGTCAAAATTAATCTTACGCACATGCGTACATGCGTAAGCCTAGCTACGCGCCTGATGGGCAACCGGTAGCGACGATAAATAAATGTAAAACACACACATATGCACCGCCGAGCCACGGCCACGACATAATGACATAGCATTTGATATGCACCGCCGAGCCACGGCAACCATATAATGACATAGCATTTGATATGCACCGCCAGCCACGGCAACCATATAATGACATAGCATTTGATATGCACCGCCGAGCCACGGCAACCATATAATGACATAGCTAAATGGCTTATCATAGCTTATGCAAATTAATTTTCATTCGATTGCGAAACAAGTTCTTACAACTTATATTAATCACACTCTCGAGATCTCATTCCTGATGGAATCCATCGCCACGAGGGAGTGAGAAGAGTCAATGTGGACGTTAAATGCCTTGTCTAAGGGCACAACCGTAACTGCTCCAGCGGGGCTCGAACTCGGGAAGGGTGGCGGCTGCCGCACCTGAAGCGGCCGCGCTACCACTGCGCTATCACGAACATCCTACATAAAGATGATTAAAGAAAGTAATTCTCTAAGATTGGAAGATTCTTATGTGTGGATATTCTAATATATATTTACACGAAAGTGAGTACGTCATGCGTGCATAGTACTAACGATTCATTCACTTAACACCTGCAGTTCCTATCGCGATATATACCTGAATATGTGAATGGTTAAAAAATCTTTTCAGATTTGTAAATGAGGAATCTTGGGACATATGCAGGACACACTATTAGCCGTCAACACTTCTCTGACGGACACCGTGTCCTTAGAAGTAGCACTTCCTTCTGTCTGTGTAACTATATTGATAATGAACTATCTTTCTCACTTATACTTTCCCATATAAGTCACATACTCTTCTACATTTTAGTGGCGGGGAAAGTTAATGTGTGTACGTCTTTGTGAGCTCTAAAGTCGCACCAACAGCTTAGCTGGTATGGTGACTCTCCAGCTATTAACATGGGATTCGAACATGCAGCTCTTAACATGGGATTCGAACATGCAGCTCTTAACATGGGATTCGAACATGCAGCTCTTAACATGGGATTCGAGCATGCAGCTCTTAACATGGGATTCGAGCATGCAGCTCTTAACATAGGATTCGAACATGCAGCTCTTAACACCCCCGTTGGGATTCGAATCTAGATATAACACACCCCCATTGGGATTCGAATCTAGATATAACACACCCCCATTGGGATTCGAATCTAGATATAACACACCCCCATTGGGATTCGAATCTAGATATAACACACCCCCATTGGGATTCGAATCTAGATACACCACACCCCATTGGGATTCGAATCTAGATATAACACACCCCCATTGGGATTCCAATCTAGATATACCACACCCCATTGGGATTCCAATCTACATATAACACACCCCCATTGGGATTCCAATCTACATATAACACACCCCCATTGGTATTCCAATCCCATGGTAAGATTAGAGGAACATATGTCTCAAGGTCCTCACAAAAGCTTCAGTTTTAACACATTAGATGACGTCACTGCGATGATTAGTTAATGGGATGGGGTGATATTACAAAGTGTTACAACCATTTTGTACGCCATTAGACGTATACAAATAATTTTCAGTCTTTTTTTTTTTTAATTTTTTTTTTATTACTTTATTCCGAGTCGATATACGATTCCATTAATTCAAAATAACTGAACATTTTCAGGATATATTTAGATACCTCCTAATATTTTAAGAAAAACTAGTATATTATTGCATGTATTGTTATGCCCCCGGAGGTATATAGTTTTACGCACCGTCCATCCGTACGTCAGAGTAAATATTTCCAGTCTGGGATGTAAATATTTCGGTTATGGCGGCGGGGTCATTCATCACCTATTGTGATATTTCTTATTTCCTCGATAATTACACGAGGGTTCATATGTTAAATGCGTCTACACGTTTCTCAAAAAATGGCGCGTGTCTAAAAAAGTTGGATCTTCCAAATTGTGTATAAAAGTTAATCATCCAAATTATTCAATATACTTGGGAGCAAATGAACACTCTTTGAATATGCTTAATAACCATCTTCTGTAATTCTACTCTCATGTCATACTCGAGGATACTTTGTGTTTGAAGACGTTCACACATATATTGAAACTTGGCAACCTGCTTCGATATTGAATCTTGGCAACCTGCTTCGATATTGAATCTTGGCAACCTGCTTCGATATTGAATCTTGGCAACCTGCTTCGATATTGAATCTTGGCAACCTGCTTTGATATTGAATCTTGGCAACCTGCTTCGATATTGAATCTTGGCAACCTGCTTCGATATTGATACTTGGCAACCTGCTTCGATATTGAATCTTGGCAACCTGCTTCGATATTGAATCTTGGCAACCTGCTTTGATATTGAATCTTGGCAACCTGCTTCGATATTGAATCTTGGCAACCTGCTTCGATATTGATACTTGGCAACCTGCTTCGATATTGAAAAAATGGCAACCTGATTTGCTGTTGAACACTAAAATGTATTCATTAAATTTAAGGTTTATGGCAAATCTTTTCTTTAAATTTAAAGTGTATGGCAACACGATTTTTAAGGCATGTTTACCAATTCTGTATGATGAATAGTATTATAGTGCATTTATTAGCACAACTACAACATGTAATATTGTGGGCAATACAATTTATTTAAAAACACGTGCTGAAAAACGGCATTGTTTGGTCCAATTAATGAATGCAATGCGATTCAATTAGTGTGGGCGACTCAAATGTAAAGACATTAGTTTTTAAGTCCAAAGATGTTTCAGTATTTACCCAAGAGTTGGCCGTCCTGATAATACAGGTAAGTGACTACGTTTCTATTTTGCACCCGGTCTCAGGGAGGCAGTTTGTGTTTCGACCGGCCGTCCGTCCGTTATAGATTTATATTTCGATAGCGATTTTATTTCGATGGATTTGCCGATAATGTATTTTTATTTATTAGCGTAATACGATTGTTGTAATAGTTGCAGGAACCAAATATTGTTTTGCAAGGGGTGGGGTAGTAGCATGGGGATGGGCGGGCTTGTTTTGCAATGGAGGGTAGTAGCTTGGGGATGGACGGGCTTGTTTTGCAATGGAGGGTAGTAGCGTGGGAAAGGGCGGGCTTGTTTTGCAATGGAGGGTAGTAGCTTGGGGATGGGCGGGCTTGTTTTGCGATGGAGGGTAGTAGCTTGGGGATGGACGGGCTTGTTTTGCAATGTAGGGTAGTAGCGTGGGAAAGGGCGGGCTTGTTTTGCTATGGAGGGTAGTAGCTTGGGTATGGGCGGGCTTGTTTTGCGATGGAGGGTAGTAGCTTGGGGATGGACGGGCTTGTTTTGCAATGGTGGGTAGTAGCGTGGGAAAGAGCGGGCTTGTTTTGCAATGGAGGGTAGTAGCTTGGGGATGGGCGGGCTTGTTTTGCAATGGAGGGTAGTAGCTTGGGGATGGACGGGCTTGTTTTGCAATGGAGGGTAGTAGCTTGGGAATGGGCGGGCTTGTTTTGCAATGGAGGGTAGTAGCGTGGGAATGGGTGGGTTATCTTCGGGACCAACACTATACGTACATATATATGGACGTTCGTCTATAATAAGGCACATGAGACGACACAATGTAATGCATCGTGTTTTAATCGCATATTCTAGACCATCGTGCGAAAACCTACTGCTATGTTGGTGCATATTTGAAAGATTCATATGAGATGGTTGTCAGTATGTAATGGTATGTAATAGTACAATACCGATACCTCGCGTATTTTGGGTTTGTTTTGGATCGCCACCTGGACTCCACACTGAATACCACACCGCATGCAGATACAGCACAAGTTTGAGGATATTCACTTCGTCCTGATACCCGTAAGTTAACTTTTTCTATATGTTATGCCCTCCGTCTCGGCTAGCGAGCCGGAAGGTGAATTGTTTTCAACGTAATGAAAGTTGTTTATAAATCCATTCGTCCTGATACATTGTACGTTAACGTTTGTTTTATGCCCCCTCACCTTCTCGGCTAGCGCCGGGAGGTGTTTTATGCCCTCTCACCGTGTCGGCTAGAGCCTGGAGGTGTTGTATGCCCTCTCACCGTCTCGGCTAGCGCCGGGAGGTGTTTTATGCCCTCTCACCGTCTCGGCTAGCGCCGGGAGGTGTTTTATGCCCTCTCACCGTCTCTGCTAGCGCCGGGAGGTGTGTTATGCCCTCTCACCGTCTCTGCTAGCGCCGGGAGGTGTTTTATGCCCTCTCACCGTCTCTGCTAGCGCCGGGAGGTGTGTTATGCCCTCTCACCGTCTCGGCTAGCGCCGGGAGGTGTTTTATGCCCTCTCACCGTCTCGGCTAGCGCCGGGAGGTGTTTTATGCCCTCTCACCGTCTCTGCTAGCGTCGGGAGGTGTTTTATGCCCTCTCACCGTCTCGGCTAGCGTCGGGGGTGTTTTATGCCCTCTCACCGTCTCGGCTAGCGCCGGGAGGTGTTTTATGCCCTCTCACCGTCTCGGCTAGCGCCGGGAGGTGTTTTATGCCCTCTCACCGTGTCGGCTAGCGTCGGGAGATGTTTTATGTCCTCTCACCGTCTCGGCTAGAGCCGGGTGGTATGTTATGCCCTCTCACCGTGTCGGCTAGAGCCGGGAGGTGGGTGTATCTTGTTCAACCTACTATCCGTATGAAAGCATGTGTTCTGACAATACGGTATGTATCGGCTACTCAGTTCATGTCAATCGTCTCGGGGGAGGGGGTGTCGCTAACGTGATTTCGCTGTTAATTCAACGCCTGCAGATATATTGGATAAGCGCGTGTTTTTTAGAACCATGACCATGAATGCATGTTTTTAATATTCATTCATTCGTCATGGTTTATCGCGCGTTTCTGAGTTTGTTTTGGATCGCCACCTGGACTCCCTCACTGAATACCACACCGCATGCAGATACAGCACAAGTTTGAGGATATTCACTTCGTCCCGGTACCTGTAAGTTGACGTTGTGTCCGTTTTGTGCTAACTACACGTGTATACTCTTTGTTACTGTCAACTACACGCTTAATACTATTTGCTGTTAACGTCTAGTTCTTGTTTTTATTTTGCGAGCCATTCATTATGTATATTCATTAAATGACGAATGTTTGGACAGAAAATTAGTCATTGTTTATTTTCCATACATGTGCCAAAAAAATACAATGGGAGGCTGTCGCTGTTCCGCCAATAGCATTAGTAAGTATGCATGCGAACAGGTCCCGCGATAGTGACCTTTGAACTGTCTCTAGTAAATTCATAGTTGCTTGCAATAGTTGTTATACATTGTTTATACTAGCAGTTTATACTAGCAGTAGTTTATACTAGCAGTTTATACTAGCAGTTTATACTAGCAGTAGTTTATACTAGTAGTTTATACTAGCAGTTTATACTAGCAGTTTATACTAGCAGTTGATACTAACGTTTCATGTTTAGTTGTTGTTGTGTTGCATTGGCCCAAGTTCATGGTGTTTGTCTAACCGACGAGTCCCGCAAGCACTGTATGGGCCCACTAACCTAACTGGGACGAAACACACCCGACGGTCGCATTTCTGCCTGCATATTTCTATAGACAAAATTTTAATACTATTTCTATACATTTAAAATGTTATAGTGGTGAAGCGCATAACTTTAACTAGTGATAGAAAGATTCAACTTAGTACCAAATAGTTGCTATTATTAAGTATGCGTTTTACGGAACTTGGTGGTATTTCAGAATGTTAGCCACAGTTTGGTACCAAGTTTATCTTTCTATCACTAGTTCTATCATTAATAGTTCTTGACCTATCTTTCTATCACTAGTTCTATCATTAATAGTTCTTGACCTATCTTTCTATCACTAGTTCCATCATTAATAGTTATTGACCTATCTTTCTATCACTAGTTCCATCATTAATAGTTCTTGACCTATCTTTCTATCACTAGTTCCATCATTAATAGTTCTTGACCTATCTTTATATCACTAGTTCTATCATTAATAGTTCTTGACCTATCTTTCTATCACTAGTTCTATCATTAATAGTTCTTGACCTATCTTTCTATCACTAGTTCTATCATTAATAGTTCTTGACCTATCTTTCTATCACTAGTTCTATCATTAATAGTTCTTGACCTATGTGTTTTCTCAGTACTGTGTTCGATTTTGTTGTGGTATTAAATCAGTCCAGCTGTATGGACGATTTTGACTGTCTGGGGTGTCTTAGAGATTTAATAACCAAATCAGTGTCGAGACGTATTGTGTTTGCCTTTGCCGTCTGTCCGATTTTGCATTGTACTCTCATCTCTAAAATCCATTGCTGGATTTTCAACAAAGTCGCACAATTATTTGTTGTTGCTTGTCTTACCAAACCATTATCAGTAGCATCAGTACTAACAGCAGCAACGGCAGAATACTCTGAAAGCGACGGCTTTAAACGCGTTCGCTTCAGGTACGAAAGGTCCGGAGTTCGAGACCCGCTGGAGCCGTTAGACAATGCATTTAAATTCCACGTTGCCTCTTCTCTCTCTCTCCCTCGTGTCGATGTATTCCACCAGGAATGAGGTCTCGATAATGATTAATAGAACTTGTTTTGCAATCGAGCTATGATTAATAGAACTTGTTTTGCAATCGAGCTAACATTGTAGCAATGTATGCAATTGTGATTGTGACATTATCGAATGGTATCTGCCGGATACAATCGCCCTTAATAATAAAACGTCTAGTGTTTATTTCATTGCAGGTCAAAATATAATGGTGTGGATTTATACAGACTATAGTCCTTCATATCCAATTCCATAATTCCATGAACTATAATATAACGGTGTGGATTTATACAGACTATAGTCCTTCATATCCAATTCCATGAACTATAATATAGCGGTGTGGATTTATACAGACTATAGTCCTTCATATCCAATTCCATGAACTATAATATAACGGTGTGGATTTATACAGACTATAGTCCTTCATATCCAATTCCATAATTCCATGAACTATAATATAATGGTGTGGATTTATACAGACTATAGTCCTTCATATCCAATTCCATAATTCCATGAACTAAAATATAATGGTGTGGATTTATACAGACTATAGTCCTTCATATCCAATTCCATAATTCCATGAACTATAATATAATGGTGTGGATTTATACAGACTATAGTCCTTCATATCCAATTCCATAATTCCATGAACTATAATATAGCGGTGTGGATTTATACAGACTATAGTCCTTCATATCCAATTCCATGAACTATAATATAGCGGTGTGGATTAATACAGACTATAGACCTTCATATCCATAATTCCATGAACTATAATATAGCGGTGTGGATTTATACAGACTATAGTCCTTCATATCCAATTCCATGAACTATAATATAGCGGTGTGGATTTATACAGAATATATAGTCGGCAACTGTACACACATACACGTAAATACGCACGCACTCGTGCACACATGCACATACACACGTGCAGATACGTACACGTGCACATACACACGTACAGGAAGAAGAAGAAGAATGCTTTATTAAGACTTAAACTTTACAGTTTCTCGTCTGTAACATTTAAACATATTTACAATATATATAGTACAATATTATGATATATGCAATCATGATGAGGATGGACAAATGATGTAATGATTATGGACATACATGGAAACAGGAACGTACACGTACAGGAACAATGATTATTTAAATTATTTCTGTTTATATCACGCACATATTTAAATTATTTCTGTTTATATCAAGCACAGTCACTTATTACATATTTTACATATTTCACTTATTCTGCAGGCCGACGGGCATATGTACGGAACATTGGATGGGATGAACACAAATAAACCATCTGATCTAGCAGCTGGTAACCAAATCCATCAGTGTCCAGCGTCATCGGAACATCAACCCAGAGCAAACCAGAGCAAACCAGTACACCGGTGCCATTTAGAAAATTCACAACAGGACATTAGTATTATATTATAGTACTTTACATACTTTACAGCATTATAGACAGCTTCAATATGGGGTCATTCCGGTGTGAGAATCATGTGTACATCAACAGTATAATTATATAGAACGATGAACTACGGGAAATTCCAGGGCGATGACATTGCGTACTTCAGCACTGTAGAACGATGCAATACGGGGAATTCCCGAGCGATGATCCTGCGTACTTCAGCACTGTAGAACGATGCAATACTAGGGAATTCCCGGGAGAGGATCCTGCGTACTTCAGCACTGTAGAACTATGCAATACTAGGGAATTCCCGGGCGATGATCCTGCGTACTTCAGCATTGTAGAACGATGCAATACTAGGGAATTCCCGGGCGAGGATCCTGCGTACTTCAGCGCTATAGAACAATGTAATACGGGGAATTCCTGGGCGAGGATCCTGCGTACCTCACATTATAGAACAATGTAATACGGGGAATTCCCGGGCGATGCTCATGCGTACTTCATTATAGAACTATGTAATACTAGGGAGTTCCCGAACGATGATCCTGCGTACTTCATTATAGAACTATGTAATACGGGGAATCCCCGAACGATGATCCTGCGTACTTCATTATAGAACTATGTAATACGGGGAATTCCCGAACGATGATCCTGCGTACTTCATTATAGAACTATGTAATACGGGGAATTCCCGGGCGAGGATCCTGCGTACTTCATTATAGAACTATGTAATACTAGGGAATTCCCGGGCGATGATCCTGCGTACTTCATTATAGAACAATGTAATACTAGGGAATTCCCGGGCGATGATCCTGCGTACTTCATTATAGAACAATGCAATACGGGGAATTCCCGGGCGATGCTCCTGCGTACTTCATTATAGAACTATGTAATACGGGGAATTCCCGAACGATGATCCTGTGTACTTCATTATAGAACTATGTAATACGGGGAAATATCCGGGCGAGGATCCTGTGTATTGTAATAATATATATATAGAACTATAAACTGTAAGCGGAAAGAGGGTGCTCCCCGGCACTTAATACACATAATTGACACCCTTCTGTGGTGCCTCAAAAAACAAAATGAAAAAGTAAAGAAGATATGTTCAGAATCGTGCACAAAATGCAAAGGTAATCTTTGAATGCATCCGACGCCTATACCGATGCCCGGTGTATGCATAGCAATGTACATGTAGACTACCACACACGCTCACTAAATGAATATACAGTCACACATGTATAAAGAAACCACCTAAAGGCAAGGGCAAACAACGGTCTCTAAGCAGGGGAAAACCTCCTTCTATAACATTACTAACTGCAACTGAAAAAGTGATATGGTATGTAATAGACGTGAGACCTGGTTGTTCTAGACGCGAGACCTGGTTGTTCTAGACGCGAGACCTTGTTGTTCTAGACGCGAGACCTGGTTGTTCTAGACGTGAGACCTGGTTGTTCTAGACGTGAGACCTGGTTGTTCTAGACGTGAGACCTGGTTGTTCTAGACGTGAGACCTGGTTGTTCTAGACGTGAGACCTGGTTGTTCTAGACGTGAGACCTGGTTGTTCTAGACGTGAGACCTGGTTGTTCTAGACGTGAGACGTGGTTGTTCTAGACGTGAGACCTGGTTGTTCTAGACGTTTCTAGACGTGAGACCTGTTTGTTCTAGACGTGAGACCTGGTTGTTCTAGACGTGATACCTGGTTGTTCTAGACGTGAGACCTGGTTGTTCTAGACGTGAGACCTGGTTGTTCTAGACGCGAGACCTGGTTGTTCTAGACGTGAGACCTGGTTGTTCTAGACGTGAGACCTGGTTGTTCTAGACGTGAGACACTGGTTGTTCTAGACGTGAGACCTGGTTGTTCTAGACGTGAGACCTGGTTGTTCTGAGCAAGTTTGACTGTAGTTACTTTATACACGCATACCTAACGCATTTTATCTCGGCTATCTGCGTATATTTTCTAACATCATAAGCTGCCCGCGTATATTTTCTAACATAAGCTGCCCGTGTATATTTTCTAACATAAGCTGCCCGCGTATATTTTCTGATATAAGCTATCGGCGTATATTTTCTGATACCATAAGCTGCCCGCGTGTATTTTTTAATATCGTAAGCTGCCCGCGTATATTTTCTGATATCGTAAGCTGCCCGTGTATATTTTCGGATATCGTAAGCTGCCCGTGTATATTTTCGGATATCGTAAGCTGCCCGTGTATATTTTCGGATATCGTACGCTGCCCGTGTATATTTTCGGATATCGTAAGCTGCCCGTGTATATTTTCGGATATCATAAGCTGCCCGCGTATATTCTACCCATAATGAGACGTAAAATACAGGAAATAACACGTCTAATGCATTTCATTAGCGAGTTTTAATTTGTTCTCAAATTTCTTGGGGAACTATAATAATTACGCTAATATATCGCGTGTACTTAGCCACTTCCTGCGTATTCCATACAGACCGGAAATAGATTGGAAGCAATTAGTTCCAACGAGAATCGACTGGTCTTTTCGTCTGAACAGGGCACGCATTTGTGGACGAGCTTTATGCAGATAGTATGCGGTTGTTAATATTTTGCGAAACGGTGAACGGGAACCAGCATTATTATTACTGTAATGATGTCCGCTTATTAGTTTAAATAATTCAAATTATGTCTTGGCAATTTAATCTCGTTATGTTTTACGGGTATATGTATCTACATAATAGTATTGTCATTATGTAGGCATGATGTCGGTATACTGCTATTGTATTTGGTGGATATATATACACTCCGACAAAAGTTAAGCACCACCTGACTTGTTTCAATAATATGTTTTCTAATAATGAACTTATTTCAAATCGGTTTGCTGTTTTCGGTACCTGTACACGCATAGTGAAACGGGTACAGGTTATTGATGTATTTTTATGTATATGTATATATATGACAGGGTGTGTAAAGTGTCGCGTGTACTTTTCAACATTTGTGTTTGGGAACGAATGCTGATGTTTGTGAGTGTAGAGTTTTAAGTTTTATTTTCATGCAGACCCGGTTGTTTTAGCCATGGAACGGTAGCAGCGTGTTCGTCAAACTGGCAATGTTACAGACGTCCACGTGCAGGTAGACCTTGCAAAACGACGCCGAGAGAGGACCGGCTCATATCCAGACGGGCGCGGCAATATTCCGAAACATATAGGGTGGTGCTTAACTTTTGTCAGAGTGTATATAGAGTATAAAAATATGATTAGTGTAAAACGAGGGATCGAATCTACGATATCTTGATTGGCAGTCCAACGTGTTTACTAACCACTGGACTACTGCCCGTCTGAGAAGTCGGCTAAATATACCATAGACTGCGTCTCAAACCTGGACTACTACCCGTCTGAGAAGTCAGCTAAATATACCATAGACTGCGTCTCAAACCTGGACTACTGACCCGTCTGAGAAGTCAGCTAAATATACCATAGACTGCGTCTCAAACCTGGACTACTGACCCGTCTGAGAAGTCAGCTAAATATACCATAGACTGCGTCTCAAACCTGGACTACTGACCCTTCTGAGAAGTCAGCTAAATATACCATAGACCGCGTCTCAAACCTGGACTACTGCCCGTCTGAGAAGTCAGCTAAATATACCATAGACTGCGTCTCAAACCTGGACTACTGCCCGTCTGAGAAGTCAGCTAAATATACCATAGACTGCGTCTCAAACCTGGACTACTGCCCGTCTGAGAAGTCAGCTAAATATACCATAGACTGCGTCTCAAACCTGGACTACTGACCCGTCTGAGAAGTCAGCTAAATATACCATAGACTGCGTCTCAAACCTGGACTACTGACCCGTCTGAGAAGTCAGCTAAATATACCATAGACTGCGTCTCAAACCTGGACTACTGACCCGTCTGAGAAGTCAGCTAAATATACCATAGACTGCGTCTCAAACCTGGACTACTGACCCGTCTGAGAAGTCAGCTAAATATACCATAGACTGCGTCTCAAACCTCGATGAAACCACTTGTAATAGTGTTCAAAGAATAAAGGAATTAATTCCAACAAATGACATATATATATATGGTGTGTTACATAAACTTAAAACACTGTCGTGCGTCATACCTTTATACTTCGGTCCATTATTATTAATAGTGGAAGTCGTGATAGCGCAGTGGATGCGCGTTCGCTTCAGGGGCGAAAGGTCCGGAGTTCGAGCCCTGCTGGAGCCGTTACGATTGTGCCCTAAGGCAAGGCATTTAAATTCCACGTTGCCTCTTCTCTCCCTCGTGGCGTTGTATTCCATCAGGAATGAGGTCTCGAGAGTGATTAACATAAGTTATAAGAACTTGTTTCGCAATCGAGCTCAAATAAATTTGTATAAAGTAAAGTAAAGTGTTTGTTTATTATAGATCACCCCTATTTAAAGGGCCAGTCATTTCTGACTTATGAGACACCTCTTTTTATGAACATCAGTACTTCCCGAATCCTATGCTTGTATGCCAGGCGCCAGGCAATCGGTAACCATTATTTAACTAGCTGGCGGCTCACCAACCGGCCATATCAGAACGAACCCCTGACGAGATTCGAACCTTCGACCTCCCGCTCCGTAGGCGGACGCCTTAACCACTGGGCCACAGAGATATATGTTAACACGGGATACCTTTAAATCGACGGACATGAACCCAGGCTATCCCCAATGGACAGACCTAACACATTCTTAATTCCATTCATTCTTGCAGACAAAGAGTCGCAAGATGCTCGTGGGCAACCCACGTCGTCGTTTAAAGCTATATATGTGTTCCTAACGAGTTACTATTTCGTGTAATTGTTATCATTATAACGCTTTTATACCGAAGTTTCTCGTTATAAAGAAATTAAATAGAGCACATTTAAAATGTACTCGTAATAAATAAAATCGTTTGCGACTATCGTAGCATAGTATTTCTTAACTCTTTCAACACCAAGTAACTGACATGGACTGATCCATGATATTCTTAGACCAATAAATGAATAAGAAAATTACATTCGGACCAGTTCATTTATCAAGATGGGTAATTGTGTCTAAAATTAGTAATACTACTTGCAAAAAGTGCATATCCTGATGAGACGGCTCGTCACGAGCCGGCTCATCTGGATCTACACTTTTTGTAAGCCTATATAGAGGTATGTGGTGTTGAAAGGGTTAATTGTATATTATTCTGAATTTGACCGAATTCGTGTTTGCGTGCTATATCGGCTACCCATATTAGTAATTATATATGTTGATGCAATGACACAGAGATCCATTCCAGAGTTTCCTCTGGTTCTTTTACGCACACGATATAAAGCATCGACACGAGACCTCGGTTTAAAGTCCCATCTAAGAATGTTCATATTATTATGGTCAGACGGGGGATCGAACCTGGGATCCCTTTTTATTCGCATTGCAACATGTTTATTCACAACAAATGACACTACTACAAAATAAAGGATACGAATGAAGGATAAATATAATATAATTTCGCAGGTTCTCCTCCTTGTGTAGATTTATTTACATTGTATTTCGCAGGTTCTTCTCCTTGTTTAGATTTATTTACATTGTATTTCGCAGGTTCTTCTCCTTGGTTAGATTTATTTACATTGTATTTCGTAGGTTCTTCTACTTGGTTAGATTTATTTACATTGTATTTCGCAGGTTCTTCTCCTTGTTTAGATTGATTTACATTGTATTTCGCAGGTTCTTCTCCTTGTTTAGATTTATTTACATTGTATTTCGCAGGGTCTTCTACTTGGTTAGATTTATTTACATTGTATTTCGTAGGTTCTTCTACTTGGTTAGATTTATTTACATTGTATATCGTAGGTTCTTCTCCTTGTTTAGATTTATCTACATTGTATTTCGCAGGTTCTTCTCCTTGTTTAGATTTATTTACATTGTATTTCGTAGGTTCTTCTACTTGTTTAAATTTATTTACATTGTATTTCGCAGGTTCTTCTCCTTGTTTAGATTTATTTACATTGTATTTCGCAGCTTCTTCTACTTGTTTAGATTTATTTACATTGTATTTCGCAGGTTCTTCTACTTGTTTAGATTTATTTACATTGTATTTCGCAGGTTCTTCTCCTTGTTTAGATTTATTTACATTGTATTTCGCAGGTTCTTCTCCTTGTTTAGATTTATTTACATTGTATTTCGCAGGTTCTTCTACTTGTTTAGATTTATTTACATTGTATTTCGCAGGTTCTTCTCCTTGTTTAGATTTATTTACATTGTATTTCGCAGGTTCTTCTCCTTGTTTAGATTTATTTACATTGTATTTCGCAGGGTCTTCTACTTGGTTAGATTTATTTACATTGTATTTCGTAGGTTCTTCTACTTGGTTAGATTTATTTACATTGTATTTCGCAGGTTCCTCTCCTTGTTTAGATTTATTTACCTTGTATTTCGCAGGTTCTTCTCCTTGTTTAGATTTATTTACATTGTATTTCGCAGGTTCATCTCCTTGTTTAGATTTATTTACATTGTATTTCGCAGGTTCTTCTACTTGAATATATTTATTTACATTGTATTTCGCAGGTTCCTCTCCTTGAATAGATTTATTTACATTGTATTTCGCAGGTTCTTCTCCTTGTGTAGATTTATTTACATTGTATCTCGCAGGTTCTTCTCCTTGTTTAGATTTATTTACATTGTATTTCGCAGGTTCTTCTCCTTGTGTAGATTTATTTACATTGTATTTCGCAGGTTCTTCTCCTTGGGTAGATTTATTTACATTGTAGTTCGCAGGTTCTCCTCCTTGTGTAGATTTATTTACATTGTATATCGCAGGTTCTTCTCCTTGATTAGATTTATTTACATTGTATTTCGCAGGTTCTTCTCCTCCTTGTTTAGATTTATTTACATTGTATTTCGCAGGTTCTTCTCCTCCTTGTTTAGATTTATTTACATTGTATTTCGCAGGTTCTTCTCCTCCTTGTTTAGGTTTATTTACATTGTATTTCGCAGGTTCTTCTCCTTGGTTAGATTTATTTACATTGTATTTCGCAGGTTCTTCTCCTCCTTGTTTATATTTATTTACATTGTATTTCGCAGGTTCCTCTCCTTGTTTAGATTTATTTACATTGTATTTCGCAGGTTCTTCTCCTTGTTTAGATTTATTTACATTGTATTTCGCAGGTTCTTCTACTTGGTTGGATTTATTTACATTGTATTTCGCAGGTTCTTCTTCTTGGTTAAATTTATTTACATTGTATTTCGCAGGTTCTTCTCCTTGGTTAGATTTATTTACATTGTATTTCGCAGGTTCTTCTACTTGTTTAGATTTATTTACATTGTATTTCGCAGGTTCTTCTCCTTTTTAGATTTATTTACATTGTATTTCGCAGGTTCTTCTACTTGATTAGAATTATTTACATTGTATTTCGCAGGTCCTTCGTCTTGTTTAGATTTATTTACATTGTATTTCGCAGGTTCCTCTCCTTTTTAGATTTATTTACATTGTATTTCGCAGGTTCTTCTCCTTGGTTAGATTTATTTACATTGTATTTCGCAGGTTCTTCTACTTGATTAGATTTATTTACATTGTATTTCGCAGGGTCTTCTACTTGATTAGATTTATTTACATTGTATTTCGCAGGTTCTTCTACTTGATTAGATTTATTTACATTGTAGTTCGCAGATTCCTCTCCTTGGCTAGATTTATTTACATTGTAGTTCGCAGATTCTTCTCCTTGATTAGATTTATTTACATTGTATTTCGCAGGTTCCTCTCCTTTTTAGATTTATTTACATTGTATTTCGCAGGTTCTTCTTGGGTAGATTTATTTACATTGTATTTAGCAGGTTCTTCTACTTGATTAGATTTATTTACATTGTATGTCGCAGATTCTTCTTCTTGGGTAGATTCATTTACATTGTATTTCGCAGGTTTTTGTACTTGTTTAGATTTATTTACATTGTATTTCGCAGGTTCATCTCCTTGTTTAGATTTATTTACATTGTATTACGCAGGTTCTTCTACTTGTTTAGATTTATTTACATTGTATTTCGCAGGTTCTTCTCCTTGTTTAGATTTATTTACCTTGTATTTCGCAGGTTCTTCTACTTGTTTAGATTTATTTACATTATATTTCGCAGGATCTTCTCCTTGGGTAGATTTATTTACATTGTATCTCGCAGGTTCTTCTCCTTGTTTAGATTTATTTACATTGTATTTCGCAGGGTCTTCTCCTTGTGTAGATTTATTTACATTGTATTTCGCAGGTTCTTCTCCTTGGGTAGATTTATTTACATTGTAGTTCGCAGGTTCTCCTCTTGTGTATTTTTTTTTTGGTTTTTTTGTTGTTTTTTTTGTTTTGGGTTTTTTTGTGTTTTTTTGTTTTGGTTTTTTTTTGTTTTTTTTGTTTTGGGTTTTTTTGTTGATTTATTTACATTGTATTCGCAGGTTCTTCTCTTGTTTAGATTTATTTACATTGTATTTCGCAGGTTCTTCTCCTTTTTAGATTTATTTACATTGTATTTCGCAGGTTCTTCTCCTTGTTGATTTATTTACATTGTATTTCGCAGGTTCTTCTCCTTGGTTAGATTTATTTACATTGTATTTCGCAGGTTCTTCTACTTGATTAGATTTATTTACATTGTATTTCGCAGGTTCTTCTCCTTTTTAGATTTATTTACATTGTATTTCGCAGGTTTTTCTACTTGATTAGAATTATTTACATTGTATTTCGCAGGTCCTTCTTCTTGTTTAGATTTATTTACATTGTATTTCGCAGGTTCCTCTCCTTTTTAGATTTATTTACATTGTATTTCGCAGGTTCTTCTTGGTTAGATTTATTTACATTGTATTTCGCAGGTTCTTCTACTTGATTAGATTTATTTACATTGTATTTCGCAGGTTCTTCTACTTGGTTAGATTTATTTACATTGTATTTCGCAGGTTCTTCTACTTGTTAGATTTATTTACATTGTATTTCGCAGTTCTCTCCTTGTTATTTATTTACATTGTATTTCGCATTCTTCTACTTGTTTAGATTTATTTACATTGTATTTCGCAGGTTCTTCTACTTGGTTAGATTTATTTACATTGTATTTCGCAGGTTCTTCTCCTTGTTTAGATTTATTTACATTGTATTTCGCAGGTTCTTCTCCTTGTTTAGATTTATTTACATTGTATTTCGCAGGTTCTTCTACTTGTTTAGATTTATTTACATTGTATTTCGCAGGTTCTTCTCCTTGTTTAGATTTATTTACATTGTATTTCGCAGGTTCTTCTCCTTGTTTAGATTTATTTACATTGTATTTCGCAGGTTCTTCTCCTTGTTTAGATTTATTTACATTGTATTTCGCAGGTTCTTCTACTTGTTTAGATTTATTTACATTGTATTTCGCAGGTTCTTCTACTTGTTTAGATTTATTTACATTGTATTTCGCAGGTTCTTCTCCTTGTTTAGATTTATTTACATTGTATTTCGCAGGTTCTTCTACTTGTTTAGATTTATTTACATTGTATTTCGCAGGTTCTTCTCCTTGTTTAGATTTATTTACATTGTATTTCGCAGGTTCTTCTACTTGTTTAGATTTATTTACATTGTATTTCGCAGGTTCTTCTCCTTGTTTAGATTTATTTACATTGTATTTCGCAGGTTCTTCTACTTGTTTAGATTTATTTACATTGTATTTCGCAGGTTCTTCTCCTTGTTTAGATTTATTTACATTGTATTTCGCAGGTCTTTTTAGATTTATTTACATTATTTCGCAGGTTCTTCTCCTTGTTTAGATTTATTTACATTGTATTTCGCAGGTTCTTCTCCTTGTTTAGATTTATTTACATTGTATTTCGCAGGTTCTCTCCTTGTTTAGATTTATTTACATTGTATTTCGCAGGTTCTTCTCCTTGTTTAGATTTATTTACATTGTATTTCGCAGGTTCTTCTACTTGTTTAGATTTATTTACATTGTATTTCGCAGGTTCTTCTACTTGTTTAGATTTATTTACATTGTATTTCGCAGGTTCTTCTACTTGTTTAGATTTATTTACATTGTATTTCGCAGGTTCTTCTCCTTGTTTAGATTTATTTACATTGTATTTCGCAGGTTCTTCTACTTGTTTAGATTTATTTACATTGTATTTCGCAGGTTCTTCTCCTTGTTTAGATTTATTTACATTGTATTTCGCAGGTTCTTCTCCTTGTTTAGATTTATTTACATTGTATTTCGCAGGTTCTTCTCCTTGTTTAGATTTATTTACATTGTATTTCGCAGGTTCTTCTCCTTGTTAGATTTATTTACATTGTATTTCGCAGGTTCTTCTCCTTGTTTAGATTTATTTACATTGTATTTCGCAGGTTCTTCTCCTTGTTTAGATTTATTTACATTGTATTTCGCAGGTTCTTCTCCTTGTTATTTATTTACTTGTATTTCGCAGGTTCTTCTACTTGTTTAGATTTATTTACATTGTATTTCGCAGGTTCTTCTACTTGTTTAGATTTATTTACATTGTATTTCGCAGGTTCTTCTACTTGTTTAGATTTATTTACATTGTATTTCGCAGGTTCTTCTCCTTGTTTAGATTTATTTACATTGTATTTCGCAGGTTCTTCTACTTGTTTAGATTTATTTACATTGTATTTCGCAGGTTCTTCTCCTTGGTTAGATTTATTTACATTGTATTTCGCAGGTTCTTCTCCTTGTTTAGATTTATTTACATTGTATTTCGCAGGTTCTTCTACTTGTTTAGATTTATTTACATTGTATTTCGCAGGTTCTTCTCCTTGTTTAGATTTATTTACATTGTATTTCGCAGGTTCTTCTACTTGTTTAGATTTATTTACATTGTATTTCGCAGGTTCTTCTACTTGTTTAGATTTATTTACATTGTATTTCGCAGGTTCTTCTCCTTGTTTAGATTTATTTACATTGTATTTCGCAGGTTCTTCTCTTGGTTAGATTTATTTACATTGTATTTTGCAGGTTCTTCTACTTGTTTAGATTTATTTACATTGTATTTCGCAGGTTCTTCTACTTGATTAGATTTATTTACATTGTATTTCGCAGGTTCTTCTACTTGATTAGATTTATTTACATTGTATTTCGCAGGTTCTTCTACTTGTTTAGATTTATTTACATTGTAGTTCGCAGATTCTTCTCCTTGGTTAGATTTATTTACATTGTATTTCGCAGATTCTTCTCCTTGGTTAGATTTATTTACATTGTATTTCGCAGGTTCTTCTCCTTGTTTAGATTTATTTACATTGTATTTCGCAGGTTCTTCTCCTTGTTTAGATTTATTTACATTGTATTTCGCAGGTTCTTCTCCTTGTTTAGATTTATTTACATTGTATTTCGCAGGTTCTTCTCCTTGTTTAGATTTATTTACATTGTATTTCGCAGGTTCTTCTACTTGTTTAGATTTATTTACATTGTATTTCGCAGGATCTTCTCCTTGGGTAGATTTATTTACATTGTATTTCGCAGGTTCTTCTCCTTGTTTAGATTTATTTACATTGTATTTCGCAGGTTCTTCTCCTTGTTTAGATTTATTTACATTGTATTTCGTAGGTTCTTCTACTTGGTTAGATTTATTTACATTGTATTTCGCAGGTTCTTCTCCTTGTTTAGATTTATTTACATTGTATTTCGCAGGTTCTTCTCCTTGTTTAGATTTATTTACATTGTATTTCGCAGGTTCTTCTACTTGTTTAGATTTATTTACATTGTATTTCGCAGGTTCTTCTCCTTGTTTAGATTTATTTACATTGTATTTCGCAGGTTCTTCTACTTGTTTAGATTTATTTACATTGTATTTCGCAGGTTCTTCTACTTGTTTAGATTTATTTACATTGTATTTCGCAGGTTCTTCTACTTGTTAGATTTATTTACATTGTATTTCGCAGGTTCTTCTACTTTTAGATTTATTTACATTGTATTTCGCAGGTTCTTCCTTGTTTAGATTTATTTACATTGTATTTCGCAGGTTCTTCTCCTTTTTAGATTTATTTACATTGTATTTCGCAGGTTCTTCTCCTTGTTTAGATTTATTTACATTGTATTTCGCAGGTTCTTCTCCTTGTTTAGATTTATTTACATTGTATTTCGCAGGTTCTTCTCCTTGTTTAGATTTATTTACATTGTATTTCGCAGGTTCTTCTCCTTGTTTAGATTTATTTACATTGTATTTCGCAGGTTCTTCTACTTGTTTAGATTTATTTACATTGTATTTCGCAGGTTCTTCTACTTGTTTAGATTTATTTACATTGTATTTCGCAGGTTTCTCTTGTTTAGATTTATTTACATTGTATTTCGCAGGTTCTTCTCCTTTTTAGATTTATTTACATTGTATTTCGCAGGTTCTTCTTGTTTAGATTTATTTACATTGTATTTCGCAGGTTCTTCTACTTGTTTAGATTTATTTACATTGTATTTCGCAGGTTCTTCTACTTGTTTAGATTTATTTACATTGTATTTCGCAGGTTCTTCTACTTGTTTAGATTTATTTACATTGTATTTCGCAGGTTCTTCTACTTGTTTAGATTTATTTACATTGTATTTCGCAGGTTCTTCTCCTTGTTTAGATTTATTTACATTGTATTTCGCAGGTTCTTCTACTTGTTTAGATTTATTTACATTGTATTTCGCAGGTTCTTCTCCTTGTTTAGATTTATTTACATTGTATTTCGCAGGTTCTTCTCCTTGTTTAGATTTATTTACATTGTATTTCGCAGGTTCTTCTCCTTGTTTAGATTTATTTACATTGTATTTCGCAGGTTCTTCTCCTTGTTAGATTTATTTACATTGTATTTCGCAGGTTCTTCTCCTTGTTTAGATTTATTTACATTGTATTTCGCAGGTTCTTCTCTTGTGTAGATTTATTTACATTGTATTTCGCAGGTTCTTCTCCTTGGTTAGATTTATTTACATTGTATTTCGCAGGTTCTTCTCCTCCTTGTTTAGATTTATTTACATTGTATTTCGCAGGTTCTTCTACTTGTTTAGATTTATTTACATTGTATTTCGCAGGTTCTTCTCCTTGTTTAGATTTATTTACATTGTATTTCGCATGTTCTTCTACTTGGTTGGATTTATTTACATTGTATTTCGCAGGTTCTTCTCCTTGTTTAGATTTATTTACATTGTATTTCGCAGGTTCTTCTCCTTGGTTAGATTTATTTACATTGTATTTCGCAGGTTCTTCTCCTTGTGTAGATTTATTTACATTGTATTTCGCAGGTTCTTCTCCTTTTAGATTTATTTACATTGTATTTCGCAGGTTCTTTCTTGTTTTGATTTATTTACATTGTATTTCGCAGGTTCTTCTTCTTGTTTAGATTTATTTACATTGTATTTCGCAGGTTCTTCTCCTTGTGTAGATTTATTTACATTGTATTTCGCAGGTTCTTCTCCTTGTTTAGATTTATTTACATTGTATTTCGCAGGTTCTTCTCCTTGTTTAGATTTATTTACATTGTATTTCGCAGGTTCTTCTACTTGTTTAGATTTATTTACATTGTATTTCGCAGGTTCTTCTCCTTGTTTAGATTTATTTACATTGTATTTCGCAGGTTCTTCTACTTGTTTAGATTTATTTACATTGTATTTCGCAGGTTCTTCTCCTTGTTTAGATTTATTTACATTGTATTTCGCAGGTTCTTCTACTTGTTTAGATTTATTTACATTGTATTTCGCAGGTTCTTCTCCTTGTTTAGATTTATTTACATTGTATTTCGCAGGTTCTTCTACTTGTTAGATTTATTTACATTGTATTTCGCAGGTTCTTCTCCTTTGTTAGATTTATTTACATTGTATTTCGCAGGTTCTTCTCCTTGTTTAGATTTATTTACATTGTATTTCGCAGGTTCTTCTCCTTGTTTAGATTTATTTACATTGTATTTCGCAGGTTCTTCTCCTTGTTTGATTTATTTACATTGTATTTCGCAGGTTCTTCTCCTTGGTTAGATTTATTTACATTGTATTTCGCAGGTTCTTCTCCTTGGTTAGATTTATTTACATTGTATTTCGCAGGTTCTTCTCCTTGTGTAGATTTATTTACATTGTATTTCGCAGGTTCTTCTCCTTTTTAGATTTATTTACATTGTATTTCGCAGGTTCTTTTACTTGATTTGAATTATTTACATTGTATTTCGCAGGTCCTTCTTCTTGTTTAGATTTATTTACATTGTATTTCGCAGGTTCCTCTCCTTTTTAGATTTATTTACATTGTATTTCGCAGGTTCTTCTTGTGTAGATTTATTTACATTGTGTTTGGCAGGTTCTTCTCCTTGTTTAGATTTATTTACATTGTATTTCGCAGGTTCTTCTCCTTGTTTAGATTTATTTACATTGTATTTCGCAGGTTCTTCTCCTTGTTTAGATTTATTTACATTGTATTTCGCAGGTTCTTCTACTTGTTTAGATTTATTTACATTGTATTTCGCAGGTTCTTCTACTTGTTTAGATTTATTTACATTGTATTTCGCAGGTTCTTCTACTTGTTTAGATTTATTTACATTGTATTTCGCAGGTTCTTCTACTTGTTTAGATTTATTTACATTGTATTTCGCAGGTTCTTCTCCTTGTTTAGATTTATTTACATTGTATTTCGCAGGTTCTTCTACTTGTTTAGATTTATTTACATTGTATTTCGCAGGGTCTTCTACTTGGTTAGATTTATTTACATTGTATTTCGCAGGTTCTTCTACTTGTTTAGATTTATTTACATTGTATTTCGCAGGTTCTTCTCCTTGTTTAGATTTATTTACATTGTATTTCGCAGGTTCTTCTACTTGTTTAGATTTATTTACATTGTATTTCGCAGGTTCTTCTCCTTGTTTAGATTTATTTACATTGTATTTCGCAGGTTCTTCTCCTTGTTTAGATTTATTTACATTGTATTTCGCAGGTTCTTCTCCTTGGTTAGATTTATTTACATTGTATTTCGCAGGTTCTTCTCCTTGTTTAGATTTATTTACATTGTATTTCGCAGGTTCTTCTCCTTGTTTAGATTTATTTACATTGTATTTCGCAGGTTCTTCTCCTTGTTTAGATTTATTTACATTGTATTTCGCAGGTTCTTCTACTTGTTTAGATTTATTTACATTGTATTTCGCAGGTTCTTCTCCTTGTTTAGATTTATTTACATTGTATTTCGCAGGTTCTTCTACTTGTTTAGATTTATTTACATTGTATTCGCAGGTTCTTCTCCTTGTTAGATTTATTTACATTGTATTTCGCAGGTTCTTCTCCTTGTTTAGATTTATTTACATTGTATTTCGCAGGTTCTTCTACTTGTTTAGATTTATTTACATTGTATTTCGCAGGTTCTTCTCCTTGGTTAGATTTATTTACATTGTATTTCGCAGGTTCTTCTCCTTGTTTAGATTTATTTACATTGTATTTCGCAGGTTCTTCTACTTGTTTAGATTTATTTACATTGTATTTCGCAGGTTCTTCTCCTTGTTTAGATTTATTTACATTGTATTTCGCAGGTTCTT
>CM026389.1:2359221-2391353 GCA_014843695.1 Archivesica marissinica | reverse complement strand
CTTCTACTTGTTTAGATTTATTTACATTGTATTTCGCAGGGTCTTCTACTTGGCTATATTTATTTACATTGTATTTCGCAGGTTCTTCTCCTTGTGTAGATTTATTTACATTGTATTTCGCAGGTTCCTCTACTTGTTTAGATTTATTTACATTGTATTTCGCAGGTTCTTCTACTTGTTTAGATTTATTTACATTGTATTTCGCAGGTTCTTCTCCTTGTTTAGATTTATTTACATTGTATTTCGCAGGTTCTTCTCCTTGTTTAGATTTATTTACATTGTATTTCGCAGGTTCTTCTCCTTGTTTAGATTTATTTACATTGTATTTCGCAGGTTCTTCTACTTGTTTAGATTTATTTACATTGTATTTCGCAGGTTCTTCTCCTTGGCTAGATTTATTTACATTGTATTTCGCAGGTTCTTCTCCTTGTGTAGATTTATTTACATTGTATTTCGCAGGTTCCTCTACTTGTTTAGATTTATTTACATTGTATTTCGCAGGTTCTTCTACTTGTTTAGATTTATTTACATTGTATTTCGCAGGTTCTTCTACTTGTTTAGATTTATTTACATTGTATTTCGCAGGTTCTTCTCCTTGTTTAGATTTATTTACATTGTATTTCGCAGGTTCTTCTACTTGTTTAGATTTATTTACATTGTATTTCGCAGGTTCTTCTCCTTGTTAGATTTATTTACATTGTATTTCGCAGGTTCTTCTACTTGTTTAGATTTATTTACATTGTATTTCGCAGGTTCTTCTACTTGTTTAGATTTATTTACATTGTATTTCGCAGGTTCTTCTCCTTGTTTAGATTTATTTACATTGTATTTCGCAGGTTCTTCTCCTTGTTTAGATTTATTTACATTGTATTTCGCAGGTTCTTCTACTTGTTTAGATTATTACATTGTATTTCGCAGGTTTTTCTCCTTGGTAGATTTATTTACATTGTATTTCGCAGGTTCTTCTACTTGTTTAGATTTATTTACATTGTATTTCGCAGGTTCTTCTACTTGTTTAGATTTATTTACATTGTATTTCGCAGGTTCTTCTCCTTGTTTAGATTTATTTACATTGTATTTCGCAGGTTCTTCTACTTGTATAGATTTATTTACATTGTATTTCGCAGGTTCTTCTCCTTGTTTAGATTTATTTACATTGTATTTCGCAGGTTCTTCTCCTGTTTAGATTTATTTACATTGTATTTCGCAGGTTCTTCTACTAAAACAACCACCACAAAACAACCACCCTTGTTAGATTTATTACATTGTATTTCGCAGTTCTCCTTGTTTAGATTTATTTACATTGTATTTCGCAGGTTCTTCTCCTTGTTTAGATTTATTTACATTGTATTTCGCAGGTTCTTCTACTTGTTTAGATTTATTTACATTGTATTTCGCAGGTTCTTCTCCTTGTTTAGATTTATTTACATTGTATTTCGCAGGTTCTTCTACTTGTTTAGATTTATTTACATTGTATTTCGCAGGTTCTTCTCCTTGTTTAGATTTATTTACATTGTATTTCGCAGGTTCTTCTCCTTGTTTAGATTTATTTACATTGTATTTCGCAGGTTCTTCTACTTGTTTAGATTTATTTACATTGTATTTCGCAGGTTCTTCTACTTGTTTAGATTTATTTACATTGTATTTCGCAGGTTCTTCTCCTTGTTTAGATTTATTTACATTGTATTTCGCAGGTTCTTCTCCTTGTTTAGATTTATTTACATTGTATTTCGCAGGTTCTTCTACTTGTTTAGATTTATTTACATTGTATTTCGCAGGTTCTTCTACTTGTTTAGATTTATTTACATTGTATTTCGCAGGTTCTTCTACTTGTTTAGATTTATTTACATTGTATTTCGCAGGTTCTTCTACTTGTTTAGATTTATTTACATTGTATTTCGCAGGTTCTTCTCCTTGTTTAGATTTATTTACATTGTATTTCGCAGGTTCTTCTACTTGTTTAGATTTATTTACATTGTATTTCGCAGGTTCTTCTACTTGTTTAGATTTATTTACATTGTATTTCGCAGGTTCTTCTCCTTGTTTAGATTTATTTACATTGTATTTCGCAGGTTCTTCTCCTTGTTTAGATTTATTTACATTGTATTTCGCAGGTTCTTCTCCTTGTTTAGATTTATTTACATTGTATTTCGCAGGTTCTTCTACTTGTTTAGATTTATTTACATTGTATTTCGCAGGTTCTTCTCCTTGTTTAGATTTATTTACATTGTATTTCGCAGGTTCTTCTACTTGTTTAGATTTATTTACATTGTATTTCGCAGGTTCTTCTACTTGTTTAGATTTATTTACATTGTATTTCGCAGGTTCTTCTACTTGTTTAGATTTATTTACATTGTATTTCGCAGGTTCTTCTCCTTGTTTAGATTTATTTACATTGTATTTCGCAGGTTCTTCTACTTGTTTAGATTTATTTACATTGTATTTCGCAGGTTCTTCTCCTTGTTTAGATTTATTTACATTGTATTTCGCAGGTTCTTCTACTTGTTTAGATTTATTTACATTGTATTTCGCAGGTTCTTCTACTTTTAATTTATTTACATTGTATTTCGCGGTGTTTAGATTTATTACATTGTATTTCGCAGGTTCTCTACTTGTTTAGATTTATTTACATTGTCAGTTTTCTTCTACTTGTTTAGATTTATTTACATTGTATTCGCAGTTCTTCTACTTGTTTAGATTTATTTACATTGTATTTCGCAGGTTCTTCTACTTGTTTAGATTTATTTACATTGTATTTCGCAGGTTCATCTCCTTGTTTAGATTTATTTATATTGTATTTCGCAGGTTCTTCTACTTGTTTAGATTTATTTACATTGTATTTCGCAGGTTCTTCTCCTTGTTTAGATTTATTTACATTGTATTTCGCAGGTTCTTCTACTTGTTTAGATTTATTTACATTGTATTTCGCAGGTTCTTCTACTTGTTTAGATTTATTTACATTGTATTTCGCAGGTTCTTCTACTTGTTTAGATTTATTTACATTGTATTTCGCAGGTTCTTCTACTTGTTTAGATTTATTTACATTGTATTTCGCAGGTTCTTCTACTTGCTTAGATTTATTTACATTGTATTTTGCAGGTTCTTCTACTTGTTTAGATTTATTTACATTGTATTTCGCAGGTTCATCTCCTTGTTTAGATTTATTTATATTGTATTTCGCAGGTTCTTCTACTTGTTTAGATTTATTTACATTGTATTTCGCAGGTTCTTCTACTTGTTTAGATTTATTTACATTGTAGTTCGCAGATTCTTCTCCTCGGTTAGATTTATTTACATTGTATTTCGCAGGTTCTTTTCGTTGGTTAGATTTATTTACATTGTATTTCGCAGGTTCAGATGGTTACAATACAATTAATTAAATAAATAATTGTGTTCGATTTAGAGTATTTATATGCAGTCAACATCAATTATGTCAAAGTCGAATATATCGAATAAGACGGTTATCTCGAAGTTGGATCAAAATCCCGTTTCGGACACTTATCATTGTACATATAACTGGATCTGAAATTTCGTTAAGTCAAACTTCGTTTATGTCGAAGTATTTTGTTCTGTCCGACGGAATTCGACATAACGGGTGTAGACTGTATGACATGAATGAATAATTGGATAAGAGGGAGATAGATTGAGGGAGAATAGAAGTTCAATATCCACAATACAATAATAATCCATGTTCTCTCGTAATGAATATAAAAGTATGTACGGTTGTAAAATATAGATGCATGTTCTAGACCCCTTTAGGCTAGAGTTGCCAATGAGGTTATTAGTGAGATTAATGTCGGAAGATGCTAAGTGATGATATGTTTGTTATGCAAACGTGTTAACTGTCTACTGACCCGTATGTTGCTATTATTGTGTGTTTTTACGAGCGACGCCTCCTGAGGAGATTAGTCATTTTAGATTGTTCGATGATTGTGCAATTCTACAGAGATCAATTGCAGAGTCTACTCTGTTTCTTTTACGTTAACGGTGTACAGCACAGACACGATACCTCAGTTTTAAAGTCCCTACTGAAAGACTTAATTTTATTAGGGTCAGACGGGGGATCGATCCCTGGATTACCAGTCCAACGTGTTAACCACTGGACTACAGATCCGTCTGTGCTAATATTGTTGCGAAGTAATCCGTTGATGTACGGGTCTCGAATGGGCGATATCGTAAATATATCACTGTTACCAGTTCCACGCACAAATCACAGCTAAAATTACCAGTTCCACACACGTATCACAGCTACACTTACCAGTTCCACACACAAATCACAGCTACAATTACCAGTTCCACACGCAAATCACAGCTGATGGTACCAGTTCAACACAAAAATCACAGCTAATATTACCAGTTCCACACGCAAATTACAGCTAAGATTACCAGTTCCACACGCAAATCACAGCTAAAATTACCAGTTCCACTCGCAAATCACAGCTAAAATTACCAGTTCCACACGCAAATCACAGCTAATAGTACCAGTTCAACACAAAAATCACAGCTAAAATTACCAGTTCAACACATAAATCACAGCTACAATTACCAGTTCCACACACAAATCACAGCTACAATTATCAGTTCCACACACAAATCTCAGCTAAAATTACCAGTTCCAAACACGAATCACAACTAAAATTACCAGTTCCACACGCAAATCACAGCTAAAATTACCAGTTCCACTCGCAAATCACAACTAAAATACCAGTTCCACACACGATTCACAGCTGATATTACCAGTTCCACGCACGAATCACAGCTAATATTACATGTTCCACTCGCAAATCACAGCTAAAATTACCAGTTCCACACACGAATCACAGCTAATATTACCAGTTCCACACGCAAATCACAGCTAAAAACCACAACAAACAAACACACACAATTACCAGTTCCACACGCAAATCACAGCTACAATTACCAGTTCCACACACGAATCACAGCTAATATTACCAGTTCCACACACAAATCACAGCTAATATTACCAGTTCCCACACGAATCACAGCTAATATTACCAGTTCCACACGCAAATCACAGCTAATATTACCAGTTCCACACGTAAATCACAGCTAAAATACCAGTTCCACACACGAATCACAGCTAATAATACCAGTTCCACACGCAAATCACAGCTGATATTACCAGTTCCACACGCAAATCACAGCTAAAATTACCAGTTCCACACGCAAATCACAGCTGATATTACCAGTTCCACACACGAATCACAGCTAATATTACCAGTTCCACACGCAAATCACAGCTAAAATTACCAGTTCCACACGCAAATCACAGCTAAAATTACCAGTTCCACTCGCAAATCACAGCTAAAATTACCAGTTCCACACGCAAATCACAGCTAATATTACCAGTTCAACACACAAATCACAGCTAAAATTACCAGTTCAACACACAAATCACAGCTACAATTACCAGTTCCACACACAAATCACAGCTACAATTATCAGTTCCACACACAAATCACAGCTACAATTATCAGTTCCACACACGAATCACAGCTAAAATTACCAGTTCCACACGCAAATCACAGCTAAAAGTATCAGTTCCACACACGAATCACAGCTAAAATTACCAGTTCCACACACAAATCACAGCTAAAAGTATCAGTTCCACACACGAATCACAGCTAAATTTACCAGTTCCACACACAAATCACAGCTAAAAGTATCAGTTCCACACACGAATCACAGCTAAAATTACCAGTTCCACACGCAAATCACAGCTAAAATTACCAGTTCCACTCGCAAATCACAGCTAAAATTACCAGTTCCACACGCAAATCACAGCTAAAATTACCAGTTCCACACACGAATCACAGCTGATATTACCAGTTCCACACACGAATCACAGCTAATATTACCAGTTCCACTCGCAAATCACATCTACAATTACCAGTTCCACACACGAATCACAGCTACAATTACCAGTTCCACACGCCAATCACAGCTAAAATTACCAGTTCCACACACAAATCACAGCTAAATTTACCAGTTCCACATACGAATCACAGCTACAATTACCAGTTCCACACACGAATCACAGCTAAAATTATCAGTCGGTTGTAACGATCGATAGGATTGTTTCATAATGTTGAATCATAAGGAGTGAGGAAGCTATCCAGCTGGCTTCCGGAAGTTCGGTAGCTCTAGCCGGAAGCCCGGTCGTACCTGCAATACTGCTCGGAGGTGCACCCGGGGTTTACATCCACCAATAGATTCGCCATATGATCTGAGCTGTTTCGGCTCTAAACCACAAGAGGAGCAAACAAGTTGAGAGTCGCCATATTATCTGAGCTGTTTCGGCTCTAACCCACAAGAGGAGCAAACAAGTGGTCTTTATTCGTAATACAGTCAAATGTGTCTTAAGCAGCCAGCCAAGGGAATCGCAGAAAGTGGTTGCTTTGCACATGTGGTTGCTTAAAGCGACATTACATCAGTGAAAAAGCAAATTTCTATGTATTTCCAAATATTTGCCTCAAAAACTGAGTATTTCAACTAATAAACAAACGTCGTATACGAGGTTTGTTGACATAACAAAATAATGTAAATATGGCCGACATCCATGCGTAATACAACTAGTGTATCCTGAATGACACTATTTATGGTACAGATTTACCGTTATATCTCATATTTGTGCCTATTTATTTTTAGACTATTCTTAGTTAAATTATCTCTAAACGACATTATCTCGCTTTTAGTATTGACTCCGATGACAAACAAACGTCAATTCAGGAGCATGGATGACCGTTATATGAACTCGTACTTATACCACACAAACACTGTTTATTGATGCAAGGTTAGTGTTCGAATGTATTCAGAAGAATGCGTAGTAGTAATAAGTGATAAAAATTAATTTTATTTGATGTAGTGTCGCTTTAATAATGTATAACTGTATAATAAATCAACATATCTGGAAACTGGCTGCTTAATACAGAGTGGCTGCTTAATAGGAGACCACTAACACTGGGTTGACTGTAGTCTTGACCTCGTATGTAACAAACTCATTATCGTTGATCTGTATGACATGTGTGTGAATAGCTAAGTGCACATTCACAACAGCCACTTCATACGAATTACTTACATGATTGGCTCCGTCGTCGTTGTGGCGAAGAACGAATTAAATGCTTCGTCTGCGGTTATGCATGTTTCAGTGTTTGTCGCTTCATTTGTATTTCTCAGTAAAACGTTCACTTCTGACATCACATACACTGTGTAAAGGTATTCAAATATGAGTAAGTAAACAGAAATAAAAACAGTTGAATGCCTCGATGTGGCACTGGATGCCTCGAGGAGGCACTGCTCTATGTGTGAATGACGCCGACCACTATGTAGTATTCTTCCGCCAAATAATAAGCGGCTATTAGTTTGTTTCCGTGAATGATCGAATTACCGAATGAACATTGAAAGCATTATAATTCACTTAAAGCGACACTACATCGATGAAAACGCAAATGTCTGCAGAATGTAATTTCCTATTATATGGTATAATTTATTTTCCAATATTTGCCTCAAAAACTGAGTATTTCAACAAATAAACAAACGTCGTATACGCGGTTTGTTGAATTCATGCGTAATACAATGCGTGTATCCTGAATAACACGATTTATCGTACATATTTACCGTTATATCTCACATTTGTGCATATGCATATTTCTGTGTAGACTAATCTTAGTAAATTATCTCTAAACGAAAATATCGCGCACTTAGTATTGACTCCAATGACAAACAAATGTCATTTCAGGAGCATGGATGACCGTTATATGAAATCCTACTTTCACTTTTGAAAGTTTGTAGACAACCAAAAAAACGTGTTTATTGATTCAATGTTAGTGTTTATTGATTCAATGTTAAGTGTTCGAATGTATTCAGAATAATTTGTAGTAGCAATGCATTTATATACGAACACACGATTTGCTTTTTGCGATGTAATGTCGCTTTAAGCAAATAAATATTCATTATTTTATACTGGAAAAAGTTTCATCATAGAAAAGGATGCAACCATTCGATAAATGACACTAGAATGTCGTGTTTATAGCGACGCCTCCTGAGGAGATTAGTCATTTTAGATTGTTCGATGATTGTGCAATTCTACAGAGATCAATTGCAGAGTCTACTCTGTTTCTTTTACGTTAATGGTGTACAGCACAGACACTATACCTCAATTTTAAAGTCCCTACTGAAAGACTTAATTTTATTAGGGTCAGACGGGGGATCGATCCCTGGATTACCAGTTCAACGTGTTAACCACTGGACTACAGATCAGTCTGTGCTAATATTGTTGCGAAGTAATCCGTTGATGTACGGGTCTCGAATGGGCGATATCGTAAATATATCACTGTTACCAGTTCCACGCACAAATCACAGCTAAAATTACCAGTTCCACACACGTATCACAGCTACACTTACCAGTTCCACACACAAATCACAGCTACAATTACCAGTTCCACACGCAAACCACAGCTAAATTACCAGTTCCACACGCAAATCACAGCTAAAATTACCAGTTCCACTCTCAAATCACAGCTAAAATTACCAGTTCCAATCGCAAATCACAGCTAAAATTACCAGTTCCACACACGAATCACAGCTAAAATTACCAGTTCCACTCGCAAATCACAGCTAAAATTACCAGTTCCACACGCAAATCACAGCTAAAATTACCAATTCAACACATAAATCACAGCTACAATTACCAGTTCCACACACAAATCACAGCTACAATTATCAGTTCCATACACAAATCTCAGCTAAAATTACCAGTTCCACACACGAATCACAGCTAAAAGTATCAGTTCCACACACAAATCACAGCTACAATTACCAGTTCCACACACAAATCACAGCTACAATTACCAGTTCCACACGCAAACCACAGCTAAATTACTAGTTCCACACGCAAATCACAGCTAAAATTACCAGTTCCACTCTCAAATCACAGCTAAAATTACCAGTTCCAAACGCAAATCACAGCTAAAATTACCAGTTCCACACACGAATCACAGCTGATATTACCAGTTCCACACACGAATCACAGCTAAAATTACCAGTTCCATTCGCAAATCACAGCTAAAATTACCAGTTCCACACACGAATCACAGCTAATATTACCAGTTCCACACGCAAATTACAACTAAAATTACCAGTTCCACACGCAAATCACAGCTGATAGTACCAGTTCAACACAAAAATCACAGCTAATATTACCAGTTCCACACGCAAATTACAGCTAAAATTACCAGTTCCACACGCAAATCATAGCTACAATTACCCGTTTCACACACAAATCACAGCTAAAATTACCAGTTCAACACACAAATCACAGCTAAAATTACCAGTTCAACACACAAATCACAGCTACAATTACCAGTTCCACACGCAAATCACAGCTAACATTACCAGTTCTACATACGAATCACAGCTAACATTACCAGTTCCACACACGAATCACAGCTAAAATTATCAGTCGGTTGTAACGATCGATAGGATTGTTTCATAATGTTGAATCATAAGGAGTGAGGAAGCTATCCAGCTGGCTTCCGGAAGTTCGGTAGCTCTAGCCGGAAGCCCGGTCGTACCTGCAATACTGCTCGGAGGTGCACCCGGGGTTTACATCCACCAATAGAGTCGCCATATGATCTGAGCTGTTTCGGCTCTAAACCACAAGAGGAGCAAACAAGTTGAGAGTCACCATATTATCTGAACTGTTTCGGCTCTAAACCACAAGAGGAGCAAACAAGTTGAGAGTCGCCATATTATCTGAGCTGTTTCGGCTCTAACCCACAAGAGGAGCAAACAAGTGGTCTTTATTCGTAATACAGTCAAATGTGTCTTAAGCAGCCAGCCAAGGGAATCGCAGAAAGTGGTTGCTTTGCACATGTGGTTGCTTAAAGCGACATTACATCAGTGAAAAAGCAAATTTCTATGTATTTCCAAATATTTGCCTCAAAAACTGAGTATTTCAACTAATAAACAAACGTCGTATACGAGGTTTGTTGACATAACAAAATAATGTAAATATGGCCGACATCCATGCGTAATACAACTAGTGTATCCTGAATGACACTATTTATGGTACAGATTTACCGTTATATCTCATATTTGTGCCTATTTATTTTTAGACTATTCTTAGTTAAATTATCTCTAAACGACATTATCTCGCTTTTAGTATTGACTCCGATGACAAACAAACGTCAATTCAGGAGCATGGATGACCGTTATATGAACTCGTACTTATACCACACAAACACTGTTTATTGATGCAAGGTTAGTGTTCGAATGTATTCAGAAGAATGCGTAGTAGTAATGCATGCACAAGTGATAAAAATTAATTTTATTTGATGTAATGTCGCTTTAATAATGTATTATTAGAGGCACTGCTCTATGTGTGAATGACGCCGACCACTATGTAGTATTCTTCCGCCAAATAATAAGCGGCTATTAGTTTGTTTCCGTGAATGATCGAATTACCGAATGAACATTGAAAGCATTATAATTCACTTAAAGCGACACTACATCGATGAAAACGCAAATGTCTGCAGAATGTAATTTCCTATTATATGGTATAATTTATTTTCCAATATTTGCCTCAAAAACTGAGTATTTCAACAAATAAACAAACGTCGTATACGCGGTTTGTTGAATTCATGCGTAATACAATGCGTGTATCCTGAATAACACGATTTATCGTACATATTTACCGTTATATCTCACATTTGTGCATATGCATATTTCTGTGTAGACTAATCTTAGTTAAATTATCTCTAAACGAAAATATCGCGCACTTAGTATTGACTCCAATGACAAACAAATGTCATTTCAGGAGCATGGATGACCGTTATATGAAATCCTACTTTCACTTTTGAAAGTTTGTAGACAACAACAAAACTTGTTTATTGATTCAATGTTAGTGTTTATTGATTCAATGTTAAGTGTTCGAATGTATTCAGAAGAATTTGTAGTAGCAATGCATTTATACACGAACACACGATTTGGTGTTCGAATGTATTCAGAAGAATTTGTAGTAGCAATGCATTTATACAGGAACACACGATTTGCTTTTTGCGATGTAATGTCGCTTTAAGCAAATACATATTCTTTATTTTATGCTGGAAAAAGTTTCATGATAGAAAAGGATGCAACCGTTCGATAAATGACGCTAGAATGTCGTGTTTATACACCCATAAATTACGACAAACGGCATCTGACGTTACCGGCAGATTGTGCCAGAAAACATTCGCGTCAACATGCAGCGGCTAGGTACCACACGTGCAAATCGGTGAGATATAAAATGTGCTCTTCCACTGCTTTCAGCAAGTGGAATAACCCATTTTATTCATGGAAAACATAAAGTAATACAGTATGTGCCCTTTCGAGGAGTAATATAGGCACGGACGGGCACCCGGGTAGAACCACCGACTATCCGCAAGATTCGAACCTACAAGGGCGAGGGGCAAATGATTTGAACTTTGACGAACGTAACCACTCTGCCACCATAAAATATTGCTATACATGTATTACCAGAATTACATATCGACCACTAATTTCTGTCGTGACGTTACTCACGTTGTTAGGAGAAAGGAAATTGCCCGGATGCAAAGTTCCTCTCGCAGTGGTTGGACGAGGGAATTATGGTATTAAACCGGAAGCAGTACCATCAATTTAAATGGCTCTGGTTGGGATTTATTTATGGAATTTGATCAAATAAAGGGCAATAACTCTGGAAATACTAGTTATGACCTGACCACAAGTACAATTGGTTACTGAGAAGTGGCTCTGGACGGTCTGGATATTTAGCCAATTAAAGGGCAATCATTCTGGAAAGTCTAGGTATGACTTAACCAAAAGTACCATAGGTTACGGAGAAGTGGCTCTGGACGGTCTGGATATTTAGCCAATTAAAGGGCAATAATTCTGGAAAGTCTAGGTATGACTTAACCAAAAGTACCATTGGTTATGAAGAAGTGGCTCTGGACGAACTGGATATTTAGCCAATTAAAGGGCAATCATTCTGGTGTTACTGGGTCTATCTCCACGAAAAGTGCTCGTCCACCACCACACTATGGTGACTATTGGGCAGACAAATTTTAATTTTTTAAATATTAGTTATTTCATGTGTCATTAGCTTCCACCCTGGGTTACCCATCAACGCATGTACGGACGCACGCACGGACGGACGGACGGACGGACGCAAGGACGAACGACGCCAACTCGATAGCTGTCGCCGAAATACCTGAAGGGGGAGAGGCCGGGGGGGGGGGGGTAAAGATATATATTGTCGAGCTTGATATCTTTTGTCATTATTGGTAGGTGGGTGGGGTACGATATAACATTTGTTTCTGGTTCTTGTATTCATTATGGAGACTTCAAAGCCTGTGGTGTAAATGTAGCATGAAACATGAATCACAAGTTAAATCGGTTGTATCGCGTTTAACAGTAGATATATTTGGTTAGTATTGGAATGATATGAATCGCTATTCGACTAAGTAAGTTTACGACCACGTTCAATGCTCTAGGGGCCACCAGTCAAATTTTCTGCGCAATTTCCAATTTCCTATTCGGCTGTGCCATCCCCCCAAAGCATTATAAATGTCCCATCCATTCCGACGGCCATATTGCTTCATCGTTCATGATTATTAAAGATGGCACTTAACCTATACACCCGTGAGAATATCGTATGCCACTAGAAATATGAACAATGTGACTGCGTTTCGTCTATTAAGGGACTATGGCGTCTAAATGTGCTAGATATTGACGCAAAATACCGTTGTTCGTCTATTAAGGGGCTATGGCGTCTAAAATGTGCTAGATGTTACGCAAAACAATGTTTTTCGTCTATTAAGGGGCTATGGCGTTTAAAATGTGCAAGATATTGACACAAAACACTGCTTTTCGTCTATTAAGGGACCATGGCGTCTAAAATGTACCAGTTATTGACGCAAAACCATGATTTTCGTCTATTAAGGGGCTATGGCGTCTAAAATGTGCTAGATATTACGCAAAACAATGTTTTTCGTCTATTAAGGGACTATGGCGTCTAAATTGTGCTAGATATTGACGCAAAACAATGCCTTTCGTCTATTAAGGGGCTATGGCGTCTAAAATGTGCTAGATATTGACGCAAAACAATGTTTTTCGTCTATTAAGGGACTATGGCGTCTAAAATGTGCTAGATATTGACGCAAAACAATGCTTTTTGTCTATTAAGGGACTATGGCGTCTAAAATATGCTAGATAGTGACGCTAAACAATGCTTTTCGTCTATTAATGGGCTATGGCGTCTCTAAAATGTGCAAGATATTGACACAAAACACTGCTTTTCGTCTATTAAGGGACCATGGCGTCTAAAATGTACCAGATATTGACGCAAAACAATGCTTTTCGTCTATTAAGGGGCTATGGCGTCTAAAATGTGCTAGATATTGACGCAAAACAAACACGTTGATAAGCAATTGTCGTCACTACGCTTCTATTTATTAAATTAAATATTGGCCCCAACTATACGATGTTTAGAAACACGGACGCTCGATATATTGTGCCTTGTCAGTCATATAAATATACTTTTAACACCGATATCATTAATTACAGACGGATCTTACGGATTACTGATAATCCAGGGATCGCAGGTTCGGACCCCCCCCCCCCCGTCTGACCCTTTTATTAACAGTATTCCAGTATTAACTTGTCTCGTGTCGGTGCTTTACATCATGCACGTAAAAGAACAAGAGGATACTCTGGAATGGGTGTCTTGTCTGTACCATTGCACTAATCTTCAAAATCTAAAATGACTAATCTCTTCAGGAGGTGTCGCTCATATGGGAAACCGGTAGCGACGATAAATAAACGCAAAGACACGTACATTCCTCGTGGAATCCATTGCCATGAAATAGCGGCATGTGGAGCGTCTTGCACGAGGACACAATGCCAGTGGTTCTGGTGGATCTCTAACTTGCAAACCCACCCATCGATTACAAAGCTGGCACCGTACACAATCCAACATTGTGGTTTCACGCCGATTATTACTATTGTGGCGTCCGTGGTCCAGTGGTAGAGCGTCGGATTTGGAATCGAACGGTCCCGGGTTCGATACTCGGTCATGCCACGTATGTAGTGTCATTGAGCAAGGCACCTCACACACATTGCTTAGTAGTGGTTAATCGCTTAGGTCGGCTAAGCCTGCCCAGGAAACATGTCTAAGTCCCCGCGAGGGGTTTGACATTAAAGGAACATGCATACATATACCATGGGCCTACTGATATTCAGGCACCTAATGTTTGAATGTGAATAACTTCTAGTTAAGTCACTTTTATAGTAAAAATAATATTACTATATAAAGTGATCATTCTTACATTTAATACGCTTGACAAAACTCCGATTGCATAACTTTTTAAAATAAAATCACAAATTTCGCTCGCATGTGAATTCAAAATGGCGTCAAAAATATAACCTCACTTTCAGCCACCAGTCAAATTTGATGTCCCAGAAATGTGTTTTCCAGTATTGTCACATGATTGACACGTGACCTTGTAAAGTCAAGCATTAGACTATTCGCAAATTATGCGATGGAAACTAGTTTGTGTTTGTGCTCCGTTGGATTGGGGGTCGTTTGTGTGCTTTTGACATGTGATGTTATGGATTCGGCCTGAGTCGTTGTTACATAACTTACTCCGCCGGAGTCGTTGTTACATAACTTACTCCGCCTGAGTCGTTGTTACATCACTTACTCCGCCAGAGTCGTTGTTACATAACTTACTCCGCCGGAGTCGTTGTTACATAACTTACTCCGCCGGACTCGTTTCATCACTTTTCCTGTGGGCCGGATGTGTTTCTTGCCTAAGAGCACGAGTTTTTTCATATATGTTTTGGTAACTATATAAAGTGAAGGTACACACAGTGCAGGGGTGTTGTTGAGAACGGGATTGTTGAAGACAAACGAAATTGATAAATAAACGAAATTATAACAAATTGAACGTTGTTAAAAGTGAATAAATAATGGAGTGGTGTTTGTTTGGTGTTTAAAATAATTCCAGTGTGGTGAAAGATTTAGAATAAACTGGTGGGCCTTTTTGGTACCTTACTAGTGGTCCGTTTTGGTACCCTTAAAAGTGGGCCGTTTTAACCCGGGCCTTTTAGGATCGGGCCGTTTTGGAAGTGGGCCTTTTTGACCCGATACCCATTAGACTATTAGCGTTACAACATTAAACAAATATTTGGTCCGCCTCCGTGGTCGAGTGGTTAAGGTCGCTGACTTGTATACCACTGTAACCTATCATCACTGATTCGAGCCTCGCTCAGACCGTGTCTCATTTATATGAAAAAGTTGGCAGTTTCTTACGGAGGTTGGTGCACCCAAGTACTGGTTAACCATTGGAGCCTGCCCAGGAAAGGTGTTGTTAGGTAAACTGCCCGCCGACGATATAGCCCAAAATAGTGCTGATGAAGGCGTAAAACCCGAAATATTACATAACATTAAACAAATATTTCTATCGCTGTGTAAGGGGTAGTTAGGATACTGGTTCAACGTAATATGTGAAATATGTATATAAACAGAAAACCAATAAAATAAACACGATATAGGTGATCCAGGTAGTTGGTATCGACGACTAGGTATAATGAGATACAATCATTCAGTCAAAATAAAAGCGTGTTTCACTATATCTTGGTGTAGTGGTATCGCCCTCAATATCGCGTTGCATTTATATCGACCAGGTATAATGAGATACACTCACTTAGTCATAATAAAAGCGTGTTTCACTATATCTTAGTGTAATGGTATCGTCCTCAATATCGCGTTGTATTTATATACGTGAATGAGACTTACGAAAAACATCAATATTTTACATAAAATTATTTTCGAAATAAATGGTGAATAATGATCTGTTTCTGCTTATTTTAGTGTTTGGCAGTGTTAGCGTCTACCAAATAATCCAAGTACCTGCTATTGATAGCGATGACGTCATCTGCAAATAAGTTCGAAAACGGGTGATGTCCACAAATACTATTGACTATAGTGACATTGCAATTATTCCGTTAATTCGTGATATTCAGCTTTGACATTTGCATCTTTAAATTTATGTGTTTGCTTGTCAGTAATGGAATATTGATAGTGTGCGTACACCTGGTAGGAACCTAGCAAATGATGACACGACTCCAACGCAAATATTATTTCTACGCAGACGCTATTTCTGGAGAAAATATTAATTATGCGATTACATTCGTTCAGTGTTACTATTAAATGTACTTTTCGACTATGCCAGTACTTTTAGCGGATCAGTGGTCAACACGCTGTACTTGTAATTCACGGGTCTTAGGTTGGATCGCCCGCTATACCCTGCTACCCTAGGTATCATATCATAGTATCTCGGATGAGACGTTAAACCGAGGTCTCGCGGCTGTGCTTTACACCGTGCACGTAAAAGAACCAGAGGAGAATCTGGAATTAGGTCTATGTTTGCATCATTCAGCACAATTCATCCACAAATATATAACGAATTAATCTCTTCATGAGGCGTAGCTCATATGGGCAACCGGTAGCGACGATAGATAAACGTAAAACACACACACAGCAACATTAGTTAAATGTTGGACATGAATATGACTAGCATAGGTACTATTAACCATCAGAAGTTCTACGCCTATTTGTGGCCGTGTGGTTACGATAGTTAAATGCACATAATTTACCATTCATCGTAGCCTGGTAAAGCGTTGATAGTTTGCCTTATATATATATATTTATTTATTTAACACCCAAACCGTAAGTGAGGCGTAATGGTTCTGATATCAATATGTCGTTTTGCCAGAAGTTAATAATCGAGACTGAAACCCAGTAGGTTCGAACCCCACAGGGGTGTCGAATTATTTCATATTTCCACAAATTATAACAGAGAATCGGCATATGACGTAAACTATTGGTGCGACGTTAAACCACACAACCAAACTGTTGGTGCGACGTTAAGGTGCGACGTTAAACCACACAACCAAAATGTTGGTGCGACGTTAAACCACACAACCAAAATGTTGGTGCGACGTTACACCACACAACCAAAATGTTGGTGCGACGTTAAACCACACAACCAAACTGTTGGTGCGACATAAAATCACAAAGTCAAACTGTTGGTGCGACGTAAAACCACAAAGTCAATGTACAACGTTAAACCACAAAACCAAACTGTTGGTGCGACGTTAAACCACACAACCAAAATGTTGGTGCGACGTTAAACCACACAACCAAAATGTTGGTGCGACGTTAAACCACACAACCAAAATGTTGGTGCGACGTTACACCACACAACCAAAATGTTGGTGCGACGTTAAACCACACAACCAAACTGTTGGTGCGACATAAAATCACAAAGTCAAACTATTGGTGCGACGTTAAACCACAAAGTCAAACTGTTGGTGCGACATAAAATCACAAAGTCAATGTACAACGTTAAACCACAAAACCAAACTGTTGGTGCGACGTAAAACCACAAAGCCAAACTATTGGTGCGACGTAAATCCACAAAGTCAATGTACAACGTTAAACCACAAAACCAAACTGTTTGTGCGACGTTAAACCACAAAGTCAAACTATTGGTGCGACGTTAAACCACAAAGTCAAACTGTTGGTACGACGTAAAACCACAAAGCCAAACTATTGGTGCGACGTAAATCCACAAAGTCAATGTACAACGTTAAACCACAAAACCAAACTGTTTGTGCGACGTTAAACCACAAAGTCAAACTGTTGGTGCGACGTTAAACCACAAGCCAAACTGTTTGTGTGACGTTAAACCACAAAGCCAAACTGTTTGTGCAACGTTAAACCACAGTCAAACTGTTTGTGCGACGTTAAACCACTAAGTCAAACTGTTGGTGCGACGTTAAACCACAAAGTCAAACTGTTGGTACAACGTTAAACCACAAAGTCAAACTGTTGGTACAACGTTAAACCACAAAGTCAAACTGTTGGTACAACGTTAAACCACAAAGTCAAACTGTTGGTGCAACGTTAAACCACAAAGTCAAACTGTTGGTACAACGTTAAACCACAAAGTCAAACTGTTGGTACAACGTTAAACCACAAAGTCAAACTGTTGGTACAACGTTAAACCACAAAGTCAAACTATTGGTGCGACGTAAAACCACAGTCAAACTATTGGTGCGACGTTAAACCAGAAAGCCAAACTGTTGGTACAACGTTAAACCACAAAGTCAAACTGTTTGTACAACGTTAAACCACAAAACCAAACTTTTTTTAAGCTACGCCTCTTTCGTACAATTCAAATTATTTTAAAAGACACAATTAAAACATCTACAGGGAAATTCTACAAACAAGGATGAACTATATAGATCATACTATATTAATGGCAGACACTCGTTATAACATTGTAGTGTCACAAAAGTGCTGAACGACATTTCACGGTGATCAGATAAATGTTCGACTTTAGATTCCATATTTTGTTCTTGGGTACGTTCAATTATCCTGCCAATTCTTTTTTTAAAAACAAACACGGAAAATTGTGTCGCCAGCAGGGTTACTACTCTGTCTGCATTTTTTCTGCGCCACTCTGGAGCTCTACGAGCCATATAGATCACAGACAAATATTTGACAAAACATGTTTGACAGTTTCCCTTTACTTAACTATCTCCTTTATGGACAATCCACCTTCACGTAACCGACCAACTCCTACATTGGTGTGACCCCTGTAAACCATCGTATTCAATAAAAGTACTTCAAAGACAAATAAACAACAACAGTAATATATTCATATCAAAATGTTTGCATTCTATTTTGGATATAGCGCTTGGGATGACCATCTGGATATAGCACTTGGGATGACCATCTGGATATAGCACTTGGGATGACCATCTGGATATAGCACTTGGGATGACCATCTGGATATAACACTTGGGATGACCATCTGGATATAACACTTGGGATGACCATCTGGATATAGCACTTGGGATGACCATCAGGATATAGCACTTGGGATGACCATCTGGATATAGCACTTGGGATGACCATCTGGATGTAGCACTTGGGATGACCATCTGGATATAACACTTGGGATGACCATCTGGATATAACACTTGGGATGACCATCTGGATATAGCACTTGGGATGACCATCAGGATATAGCACTTGGGATGACCATCTGGATATAGCACTTGGGATGACCATCTGGATGTAGCACTTGGGATGACCATCTGGATATAACACTTGGGATGACCATCTGGATATAACACTTGGGATGACCATCTGGATATAGCACTTGGGATGACCATCAGGATATAGCACTTGGGATGACCATCTGGATATAGCACTTGGGATGACCATCTGGATGTAGCACTTGGGATGACCATCTGGATATAACACTTGGGATGACCATCTGGATATAACACTTGGGATGACCATCTGGATATAGCACTTGGGATGACCATCAGGATATAGCACTTGGGATGACCATCTGGATATATAACACTTGTGATGACCATCTGGATAATAACACTTGTGATGACCATCTGGATTATAACACTTGGGATGACCATCTGGATATAGCACTTGGGATGACCATCTGGATATAGCACTTGGGATGACCATCTGGATATATAACACTTGGGATGACCATCTGGATATATACACTTGGGATGACCATCTGGATATATAACACTTGGGATGACCATCTGGATATAGCACTTGGGATGACCATCTGGATATAGCACTTGGGATGACCATCTGGATATAACACTTGGGATGACCATCTGGATATAACACTTGGGATGACCATCTGGATATAGCACTTGGGATGACCATCTGGATATAGCACTTGGGATGACCATCAGGATATAACACTTGGGATGACCATCTGGATATATAACACTTGGGATGACCATCTGGATATAGCACTTGGGATGACCATCTGGATATAGCGCTTGGGATGACCATCTGGATATAGCACTTGGGATGACCATCTGGATATAGCACTTGGGATGACCATCTGGATATAGCACTTGGGATGACCATCTGGATATAGCACTTGGAGATGACCATCTGGATATAGCACTTGAGATGACCATCAGGATATAGCACTTGAGATGACCATCTGGATATAGCACTTGAGATGACCATCTGGATATAGCACTTGGGATGACCATCTGGATATTGCACTTGGGATGACCATCTAGATATAGCACTTGCGATGACCATCTGGATATTGCACTTTGGAAGACCATCTGGATATAGCACTTGGGATGACCATCTGGATATTGCACTTTGGATGACCATCTGGATATAGCACTTGGGATTACCATCAGGATATAGCACTTGGGATGACCATCTGGATATAGCACTTGGGATGACCATCTGGATATGCACTTGGGATGACCATCTGGATATAGCACTTGGGATGACCATCTGGATATAGCACTTGGGATGACCATCTGGATATAGCACTTGGGATGACCATCTATATAGCACTTGGGGTGAACATCTGGATATAGCACTTGGGGTGACCATCTGGATATATCACTTGGGGTGACCATCTATATAGCACTTGGGATGACCATCTGGATATAGCACTTGGGATGACCATCTGGATATAGCACTTGGGGTGACCATCTGGATATAGCACTTGGGATGACCATCTATATAGCACTTGGGGTGACCATCAGGACATAGCACTTGGGATGACCATCAATATAGCACTTGGGGTGACCATCTATATAGCACTTGGGATGACCATCTGGACATAGCACTTTGGGTGACCATCAGGATATAGCACTTGGGGTGACCATCTGGATATAGCACTTGGGATGACCATCTGGATATAGCACTTGGGATGACCATCTGTATATAGCACTTTGGGTGACCATCAGGATATAGCACTTCGGGTGACCATCTGGATATAGCACTTGGGATGACCATCTGGATATAGCACTTGGGATGACCATTTGGATATAGCACTTGGGATGACCATCTGGATATAGCACTTGAGGTGACCATCAGGATATAGCACTTGGGGTGACCATCTGGATATAGCACTTGGGATGACCATCTGGATATAACACTTGGGATGACCATCTGGATATAGCACTGGGGATGACCATCTAGATATAGCACTTGGGATGACCATCTGGATATAGCACTTGGGGTGACCATTTGGATATAACACTTGGGATGACCATCTGGATATAGCACTTGGGATGACCATCTGGATATAGCACTTGGGATGACCATCTGGATATAACACTTGGGATGACCATCTATATATCACTTGGGATGACCATCTGGATATAGCACTTGGGATGACCATCTATAGAGCACTTGGGGTGACCATCTATATAGCACTTGGGGTGACCATCTGGATATAGCACTTGGGGTGACCATCTATATAGCACTGAGTGACAATCATATAGCACTTGGGTGACATTATACACTTGGGAAACACACATCAGGATATAGCACTTGGGATGACCATCTGTATAGCACTTGGGATGACCATCTGGATATAGCACTTGGGATGACCATCTATATAGCACTTGGGGTGACCATCTGGATATAGCACTTGGGGTGACCATCTGGATATATCACTTGGGTGACCATCATATAGCACTTGGGATGACCATCTATTAGCACTGGGTGACCATCTATATAGCACTTGGGGTACCAATATAGCACTTTGACCATCTATATAGCACTTGGGTGACCATCTGGATATAGCACTTGGGATGACCATCTATATAGCACTTGGGATGACCATCTGGATATAGCACTTGGGATGACCATCTGGATATAACACTTGGGATGACCATCTGGATATAGCACTTGGGATGACCATCTATATAGCACTTGGGATGACCATCTGGATATAGCACTTGGGATGACCATCTGGATATAGCACTTGGGATGACCATCTGGATATAGCACTTGGGATGACCATCTGGATATAGCACTTGGGATGACCATCTGGACATAGCACTTGGGATGACCATCATATACACTGGTACATCTATATAGCACTTGGGATGACCATCTGGATATAGCACTTGGGATGACCATCTGGATATAGCACTTGGGATGACCATCTGGATATAGCACTTGGGATGACCATCTGGATATAGCACTTGGGATGACCATCTGGATATAGCACTTGGGATGACCATCAGGATATAGCACTTGGGATGACCATCTGGATATAGCACTTGGGATGACCATCTGGATATAGCACTTGGGATGACCATCTGGATATAGCACTTGGGATGACCATCTGGATATAGCACTTGAGGTGACCATCAGGATATAGCACTTGGGGTGACCATCTATATAGCACTTGGGATGACCATCTATATAGCACTGACCATCTATATAGCACTGTGACCATCATATAGCACTTGGGATGACCATCTGGATATAGCACTTGGGATGACCATCTGGATATAGCACTTGGGATGACCATCTATATAGCACTTGGGATGACCATCGATATAGCACTTGGGATGACCATCTGGATATATCACTTGGATGACCATCTATATAGCACTTGGGATGACCATCTATATAGCACTTGGGATGACCATCTATATAGCACTTGGGATGACCATCTGGAATAGCACTTGGGATGACCATCTATATAGCACTTGGGATGACCATCTGGATATAGCACTTGGGATGACCATCTATATAGCACTTGGGATGACCATCATATACACTTGGTGACCATCTATATAGCACTTGGGATGACCATCTGGATATAGCACTTGGGATGACCATCTGGATATAGCACTTGGGATGACCATCTGGATATAGCACTTGGGATGACCATCTGGATATAGCACTTGGGATGACCATCTGGATATAGCACTTGGGATGACCATCTGGATATAGCACTTGGGATGACCATCTGGATATAGCACTTGGGATGACCATCTGGATATAGCACTTGGGATGACCATCTGGATATAGCACTTGGGATGACCATCTGGATATAGCACTTGGGATGACCATCTGGATATAGCACTTGAGATGACCATCTGACATAAATGGCGTGATATTCTTAATAACATAAATAATTGACTGTCAATTATACAAGTTCCTTAACCTTGATTAGCAAATGAATGCAGGTACATTATTCAACATTTGCACTGTACATATACAATACTAACAATGAATAACATACTAACACTCTTAACGAATTTGAAATAATATAATAAAAATATTTAATATTTGTGTGCAAACTGGTCAACGTCCCAAAGCTGAATGATATTCCATGTAGCTTACCCACGTGATCCAATCACGCCAGTGACCACCGCTATACATAACGGAGATTTATTACAATAAGCGGGACATTAATTTTCTTCTAATTCGCCTCAGCTCAAACTAGGAAAATTATATTGAACAAAAGAAGTAAAAATTGCTCCAAATATTCTCGCCATTTCACACAATTTAACGCATTTGTCGCAATTGAATAAATGACAATACATATATATATTTATGTATCACATAATTTTGCTTATATTGGGTATAATAGTCATCTCGTAAATTCTGTGTGTGTTTTACGTTTATTTATCTCGCTACCGGTTGCTCATATGAGCGACGCCTCCTGAAGAGATTAGTCATTTTATAGGATAGTGCAATGATACAGACAGTGGCACATTCCAAAGTATCCTCTGGTTCTTTTACGTGCACGGTATAAAGCACCGACACGAGACCTCGGTTTAAAGTCCCAACTGAAAGACTGTTAATTGTATTAGGGTCAGGCGGGTCGAACCGGCAATCCCTGGATTACCAGTCCAGCGTGTTACCATGTGACTACACATCCGTCTGTCTCATAAATTCGTATATGACTATACGTTTAATATATGTATGCACGTTTTTGATATGTGCTGCGTATGCATGTACGTTTTAGATATGTGCTGCGTATGTATACATGTTGATATGTGCTGCGTATGTATACATGTTTTAGATGTGTACTGTGTATGTATGCATGTAGATATGTACTGCGTATGTATGCACGTTTTAGATATGTACTGCGTATGTGTGTATGTTTTAGATATGTACTGCGTATGTGTGTATGTTTTAGATATGTACTGCGTATGTGTGTATGTTTTAGATATGTACTGCGTATGTATGCATGTTTTAGATATGTGCTGCGTATGTGTGTATGTTTTAGATATGTACTGCGTATGTATACATGTTGATATGTACTGCGTATGTATACATGTTGATATGTACTGCGTATGTATACATGTTGATATGTGCTGCGTATGTATGCACGTTTTAGATATGTGCCGCGTATGTATACATGTTGATATGTACTGCGTATGTATACATGTTTGAGATGTGTACTGTGTACAAATACATGTAGATATGTGATGCGTATGTATACACGATTTAGATATGTACTGTGTATGTATACATGTAGATATGTGATGCGTATGTATACATGTTTTAGATATGTACTGTGTATGTATACATGTTTTAGGTATGTGCTGCGTATGTATACATGTTTTAGGTATGTGCTGTGTATGTATACATGTTTTATATATGTGCTGCGTATGTATACATGTTTTAGATATGTGCTGCTTAAGATATGCTATCTTCATAATTATCATGATCAACAATTACTGTATTTCTTATATGGTACACATCATCGGCAGCACATCGGCAGCACGGCGTGTGTGGACTGGTCATACATCGTCGGCAGCACTGTGTGTGTGGACTGGTCATACATCGTCGGCAGCACTGTGTGTGTGGACTGTCATACATCGTCGGCAGCACTGTGTGTGTGGACTGGTCATACATCGTCGGCAGCACGGCGTGTGTGGACTGGTCATACATCGTCGGCAGCACTGTGTGTGTGGACTGGTCATACATCGTCGGCAGCACGGCGTGTGTGGACTGGTCATACAACGTCGGCAGCACGCGTGTGTGGACTGGTCATACCTCGTCGGCAGCACGGCGTGTGTGGACTGGTCATACATCGTCGGCAGCACGGCGTGTGTGGACTGGTCATACATCGTCGGCAGCACGGCGTGTGTGGACTTGTCATACATCTTCGGCAGCACGGTGTGTGTGGACTGGTCATACATCGTCGGCAGCACGGCGTGTGTGGACTGGTCATACATCGTCGGCAGCACTGTGTGGACTGTCATACATCGTCGGCAGCACTGGTGTGTGGACTGGTCATACATCGTGCAGCACGGCGTGTGTGGACTGGTCATACATCATCGGCAGCACGGCGTGTGTAGACTGGTCATACATCGTCGGCAGCACGGCGTGTGTGGACTGGTCATACATCGTCGGCAGCACGGCGTGTGTGGACTGGTCATACATCGTCGGCAGCACGGCGTGTGTGGACTGGTCATACATCGTCGGCAGCACGGCGTGTGTGGACTGGTCATACATCGTCGGCAGCACTGTGTGTGTGGACTGGTCATACATCGTCGGCAGCACGGCGTGTGTGGACTGGTCATACATCGTCGGCAGCACTGTGTGTGTGGACTGGTCATACATCGTCGGCAGCACTGTGTGTGTGGACGGCCATACATCGTCGGCAGCACTGCATGTGTGGACTGGTCATACATCGTCGGCAGCACGCCGTGTGTGGACTGGTCATACATCGTCGGCAGCACGGCGTGTGTGGACTGGTCATACATCGTTGGCAGCACTGTGTGTGTGGACTGGTCATACATAGTTGTCAGCACTGTGTGTGTGGACTGGCCATACATCGTTGGCAGCACTGTGTGTGTGTGTGTGGTCTGGTCATACATCGTTGGCAGCACTGAGTGTGTGTGGACTGGTCATACATCGTCGGCAGCACGGCGTGTGTGGACTGGTCATACATCGTCGGCAGCACAGCGTTTGTGGACTGGCCATACATCGTCGACAGCATGGCGAGTGTGGACTGGTCATATATCGTCGGCAGCACTCTGTGTGTGTGGACTGGTCATACATCGTGGGTAGCACGGCGTGTGTGGACTGGTCATACATCGTGGGTAGCACGGCGTGTGTGGACTGGTCATACATCGTGGGTAGCACGGCGTGTGTGGACTGGTCATACATCGTCGGCAGCACGGCGTGTGAGGACTGGTCATACATCGTCGGCAGCACGGCATGTGTGGACTGGCCATACATCATCGGCAGCACTCTGTGTGTGTGGACTGGTCATACATCGTCGGCAGCACTCTGTGTGTGTGGACTGGCCATACATCGTCAGCAGCACAGCGTGTGTGGACTGGTCATACATCGTCGGCAGCACTGTGTGTGTGGACTGGCCATACATCGTCGGCAACACTGCATGTGTGGACTGATCATACATCGTCGGCAGCACTGTGTGTGTGGACTGGCCATACATCGTCGGCAACACTGCATGTATGGACTGGTCATACATCGTCGGCAGCACTGTGTGTGTGGACTGGCCATACATCGTCGGCAGCACTGTGTGTGTGGACTGGTTATACATCGTCGGCAGCACTGCATGTGTGGACTGGTTATACATCGTCGGCAGCACTGCATGTGTGGACTGGTCATACATCGTCGGCAGCACTGTGTGTGTGGACTGGTCATACATCGTCGGCAGCACTGTGTGTGGACTGGTTATACATCGTCGGCAGCACTGCGTGTGTGGACTGGTCATACATCGTCGGCAGCACGGCGTGTGTGGACTGGTCATACGTCGTCGGCAGCACTGTGTGTGGACTGGTCATACATCGTCGGCAGCACTGTTTGTGCGGACTGATCATACATCGTCGGCAGCACTGTGTGTGTGGACTGGTCATACATCGTTAGCAGCACGGCGTGTGTGGACTGGTCATACATCATCGGCAGCACGGCGTGTGTAGACTGGTCATACATCGTCGGCAGCACGGCGTGTGTGGACTGATCATACATCATCGGCAGCACGGCGTGTGTAGACTGGTCATACATCGTCGGCAGCACGGCGTGTGTGGACTGGTCATACATCATCGGCAGCACTGTGTGTGTGGACTGGTCATACATCGTCGGCAGCACTGTGTGTGTGGACTGGTCATACATCGTCGGCAGCACTGTGTGTGTGGACTGGTCATACATCGTCGGCAGCACTGTGTGTGTGGACTGGTCATACATCGTCGGCAGCACTGTGTTTGTGGACTGGTCATACATCGTCGACAGCACTGCGTGTGTGTGGACTGGTCATACATCGTCGGCAGCACGGCGTGTGTGGACTGGTCATACATCGTCGGCAGCATTGCGTGTGTGTGGACTGGTCATACATCGTCGGCAGCACGGCGTGTGTGGACTGGTCATACATCGTCGGCAGCACTGTGTGTGTGGACTGGTCATACATCGTCGGCAGCACGGCGTGTGTGGACTGGTCATACATCGTCGGCAGCACGGCGTGTGTGGACTGGTCATACATCGTCGGCAGCACGGCGAGTGTGGACTGGTCATACAGCGTCGGCAGCACGGCGTGTGTGGACTGGTCATACATCATCGGCAGCACTGTGTGTGTAGACTGGTCATACATCGTCGGCAGCACTGCGTGTGTGACTGGTCATACATCGTTGGGAGCACTGTGTGTGTGGACTGGTCATACATAGTCGGCAGCACTGCGTGTGTGTGGACTGGTCATACATCGTCGGCAGCACGGCGTGTGTGGACTGGTCATACATCGTCGGCAGCACGGCGTGTGTGGACTGGTCATACATCGTCGGCAGCACTATGTGTGTGGACTGGTCATACATCGTCGACAGCAGTGCGTGTGTGGACTGGTCATACATCATCGGCAGCACTGTGTGTGTGGACTGGCCATACATCGTCGGCAGCACTGTGTGTGTGGACTGGTTATACATCGTCGGCAGCACTGCATGTGTGGACTGGTTATACATCGTCGGCAGCACTGCATGTGTGGACTGGTCATACATCGTCGGCAGCACTGTGTGTGTGGACTGGTTATACATCGTCGGCAGCACTGCGTGTGTGGACTGGTCATACATCGTCGGCAGCACGGCGTGTGTGGACTGGTGATACATCGTCGGCAGCACTGTGTGTGGACTGGTCATACATCGTCGGCAGCACTGTTTGTGTGGACTGGTCATACATCGTCGACAGCACGGTGTGTGTGGACTGGCCATACATCGTCGGCAGCACGGCGTGTGTGGACAGGTCATACATCGTCGACAGCATGGCGTGTGTGGACTGGTCATACATCGTCGGCAGCACGGCGTGTGCGGACTGGTCATACAGCGTCGGCAGCACGGCGTGTGTGGACTGGTCATACATCATCGGCAGCACTGTGTGTGTGGACTGGTCATACATCGTCGGCAGCACTGCGTGTGTAGACTGGTCATACATCGTCGGGAGCACTGTGTGTGTGGACTCGTCATACATCGTTGGGAGCACTGTGTGTGGGACTGGTCATACACGTTGGGAGCACGTGTGTGTGTGGACTGGTCATACATCGTTGGGAGCACTGTGTGTGTGGACTGGTCATAGATCGTTGGCAGCACTGAGTGTGTGTAGACTGGTCATACATCGTCGGCAGCACGGCGTGTGTGGACTGGTCATACATGGTCGGCAGCACAGCGTGTGTGGACTGGCCATACATCGTCGACAGCATGGCGTGTGTGGACTGGTCATACATCGTCGGCAGCACGGCGTGTGTGGACTGGTCATACATCGTCGGGAGCACTGTGTGTGTGGACTCGTCATACATCGTTGGGAGCACTGTGTGTGTGGACTGGTCATACATCGTTGGGAGCACTGTGTGTGTGTGGACTGGTCATACATCGTTGGGAGCACTGTGTGTGTGGACTGGTCATAGATCGTTGGCAGCACTGAGTGTGTGTAGACTGGTCATACATCGTCGGCAGCACGGCGTGTGTGGACTGGTCATACATGGTCGGCAGCACAGCGTGTGTGGACTGGCCATACATCGTCGACAGCATGGCGTGTGTGGACTGGTCATACATCGTCGGCAGCACGGCGTGTGTGGACTGGTCATACATCATCGGCAGCACTGCGTGTGTGGACTGGTCATACATCGTCGGCAGCACTGCGTGTGTGGACTGGTCATACATCGTCGGCAGCACTGTGTGTGTGTGGACGGTCATACATCGTCGACAGCACTGCGTGTGTGGACTGGTCATACATCATCGGCAGCACTGTGTGTGTGGACTGGTCATACATCGTCGGAGCACTGTGTGTGTGGACTGGTCATACATCGTCGGCAGCACTGGTGTGTGTGGACTGGTCATACATCGTCGGCAGCACGGCGTGTGTGGACTGGTCATACATCGTCGGCAGCACGGCGTGTGTGGACTGGTCATACATCGTCGGCAGCACGGCGTGTGTGGACTGGTCATACATCGTCGGCAGCACGGCGTGTGTGGACTGGTCATACATCATCGGCAGCACTGCGTGTGTGGACTGGTCATACATCGTCGGCAGCACTGCGTGTGTGGACTGGTCATACATCGTCGGCAGCACTGTGTGTGTGGACGGTCATACATCGTCGACAGCACTGCGTGTGTGGACTGGTCATACATCATCGGCAGCACTGTGTGTGTGGACTGGTCATACATCGTCGGCAGTATGGCGTGTGTGGACTGGTCATACATCGTCGACAGCACTGTGTGTGTGGAGTGGCCATACATCGTCGGCAGCACGGCGTGTGTGGACAGGTCATACATCGTCGACAGCATGGCGTGTGTGGACTGGTCATACATCGTCGGCAGCACGGCGTGTGTGGACTGGTCATACATCGTCGGCAGCACGGCGAGTGTGGACTGGTCATACAGCGTCGGCAGCACGGCGTGTGTGGACTGGTCATACATCATCGGCAGCACTGTGTGTGTAGACTGGTCATACATCGTCGGCAGCACTGCGTGTGTAGACTGGTCATACATCGTCGGGAGCACTGTGTGTGTGGACTGGTCATACATCGTTGGGAGCACTGTGTGTGTGGACTGGTCATACATCGTCGGCAGCACTGCGTGTGTGTGGACTGGTCATACATCGTCGGCAGCACGGCGTGTGTGGACTGGTCATACATCGTCGGCAGCACGGCGTGTGGGACTGGTCATACATCGTCGGCAGCACGTGTGTGGACTGGCTACATCGTCCACACCACCACATCGTCGGCAGCACGCGTGTGTGGACTGGTCATACATCGTCGGCAGCACTATGTGTGTGGACTGGTCATACATCGTCGACAGCACTGCGTGTGTGGACTGGTCATACATCATCGGCAGCACTGTGTGTGTGGACTGGCCATACATCGTCGGCAGCACTGTGTGTGTGGACTGGTTATACATCGTCGGCAGCACTGCATGTGTGGACTGGTTATACATCGTCGGCAGCACTGCATGTGTGGACTGGTCATACATCGTCGGCAGCACTGTGTGTGTGGACTGGTTATACATCGTCGGCAGCACTGCGTGTGTGGACTGGTCATACATCGTCGGCAGCACGGCGTGTGTGGACTGGTGATACATCGTCGGCAGCACTGTGTGTGGACTGGTCATACATCGTCGGCAGCACTGTTTGTGTGGACTGGTCATACATCGTCGACAGCACGGTGTGTGTGGACTGGCCATACATCGTCGGCAGCACGGCGTGTGTGGACAGGTCATACATCGTCGACAGCATGGCGTGTGTGGACTGGTCATACATCGTCGGCAGCACGGCGTGTGCGGACTGGTCATACAGCGTCGGCAGCACGGCGTGTGTGGACTGGTCATACATCATCGGCAGCACTGTGTGTGTGGACTGGTCATACATCGTCGGCAGCACTGCGTGTGTAGACTGGTCATACATCGTCGGGAGCACTGTGTGTGTGGACTCGTCATACATCGTTGGGAGCACTGTGTGTGTGGACTGGTCATACATCGTTGGGAGCACTGTGTGTGTGTGGACTGGTCATACATCGTTGGGAGCACTGTGTGTGTGGACTGGTCATAGATCGTTGGCAGCACTGAGTGTGTGTAGACTGGTCATACATCGTCGGCAGCACGGCGTGTGTGGACTGGTCATACATGGTCGGCAGCACAGCGTGTGTGGACTGGCCATACATCGTCGACAGCATGGCGTGTGTGGACTGGTCATACATCGTCGGCAGCACGGCGTGTGTGGACTGGTCATACATCATCGGCAGCACTGCGTGTGTCGACTGGTCATACATCGTCGGCAGCACTGCGTTTGTGGACTGGTCATACATCGTCGGCAGCACTGTGTGTGTGTGGACGGTCATACATCGTCGACAGCACTGCGTGTGTGGACTGGTCATACATCATCGGCAGCACTGTGTGTGTGGACTGGTCATACATCGTCGGCAGTATGGCGTGTGTGGACTGGTCATACATCGTCGACAGCACTGTGTGTGTGGAGTGGCCATACATCGTCGGCAGCACGGCGTGTGTGGACAGGTCATACATCGTCGACAGCATGGCGTGTGTGGACTGGTCATACATCGTCGGCAGCACGGCGTGTGTGGACTGGTCATACATCGTCGGCAGCACGGCGAGTGTGGACTGGTCATACAGCGTCGGCAGCACGGCGTGTGTGGACTGGTCATACATCATCGGCAGCACTGTGTGTGTGGACTGGTCATACATCGTCGGCAGCACTGCGTGTGTGTGGACTGGTCATACATCGTCGGCAGCACGGCGTGTGTGGACTGGTCATACATCGTCGGCAGCACGGCGTGTGTGGACTGGTCATACATCGTCGGCAGCACTGCGTGTGTGGACTGGTCATACATCATCGGCAGCACTGTGTGTGTGGACTGGCCATACATCGTCGGCAGCACTGTGTGTGGACTGGTCATATACATCGTCGGCAGCACTGCGTGTGTGGACTGGTCATACATCGTCGGCAGCACTGCGTGTGTGGACTGGCCATAACATCGTCGGCAGCACTGCATGTGTGGACTGGTCATACATCGTCGGCAGCACTGTGTGTGTGGACTGGCCATACACATCGGCAGCACTGCGTGTGTGGACTGGCCATACACATCGTTGGCAGCACTGCGTGTGTGGACTGGCCATACATCGTCGGCAGCACTGTGTGTGTGGACTGGTCATACATCGTTGGCAGCACTGCGTGTGTGGACTGGTCATACATCGTCGGCAGCACTGCGTGTGTGGACTGGTCATAC
>CM026389.1:2283897-2358221 GCA_014843695.1 Archivesica marissinica | reverse complement strand
ATACATCGTCGGCAGCACTGTGTGTGTGGACTGGTTATACATCGTCGGCAGCACTGCGTGTGTGGACTGGTCATACATCGTCGGCAGCACGGCGTGTGTGGACTGGTGATACATCGTCGGCAGCACTGTGTGTGGACTGGTCATACATCGTCGGCAGCACTGTTTGTGTGGACTGGTCATACATCGTCGACAGCACGGTGTGTGTGGACTGGCCATACATCGTCGGCAGCACGGCGTGTGTGGACAGGTCATACATCGTCGACAGCATGGCGTGTGTGGACTGGTCATACATCGTCGGCAGCACGGCGTGTGCGGACTGGTCATACAGCGTCGGCAGCACGGCGTGTGTGGACTGGTCATACATCATCGGCAGCACTGTGTGTGTGGACTGGTCATACATCGTCGGCAGCACTGCGTGTGTAGACTGGTCATACATCGTCGGGAGCACTGTGTGTGTGGACTCGTCATACATCGTTGGGAGCACTGTGTGTGTGGACTGGTCATACATCGTTGGGAGCACTGTGTGTGTGGACTGGTCATAGATCGTTGGCAGCACTGAGTGTGTGTAGACTGGTCATACATCGTCGGCAGCACGGCGTGTGTGGACTGGTCATACATGGTCGGCAGCACAGCGTGTGTGGACTGGCCATACATCGTCGACAGCATGGCGTGTGTGGACTGGTCATACATCGTCGGCAGCACGGCGTGTGTGGACTGGTCATACATCATCGGCAGCACTGCGTGTGTCGACTGGTCATACATCGTCGGCAGCACTGCGTTTGTGGACTGGTCATACATCGTCGGCAGCACTGTGTGTGTGTGGACGGTCATACATCGTCGACAGCACTGCGTGTGTGGACTGGTCATACATCATCGGCAGCACTGTGTGTGTGGACTGGTCATACATCGTCGGCAGTATGGCGTGTGTGGACTGGTCATACATCGTCGACAGCACTGTGTGTGTGGAGTGGCCATACATCGTCGGCAGCACGGCGTGTGTGGACAGGTCATACATCGTCGACAGCATGGCGTGTGTGGACTGGTCATACATCGTCGGCAGCACGGCGTGTGTGGACTGGTCATACATCGTCGGCAGCACGGCGAGTGTGGACTGGTCATACAGCGTCGGCAGCACGGCGTGTGTGGACTGGTCATACATCATCGGCAGCACTGTGTGTGTGGACTGGTCATACATCGTCGGCAGCACTGCGTGTGTGTGGACTGGTCATACATCGTCGGCAGCACGGCGTGTGTGGACTGGTCATACATCGTCGGCAGCACGGCGTGTGTGGACTGGTCATACATCGTCGGCAGCACTTGTGTGTGGACTGGTCATACATCGTCGACAGCACTGCGTGTGTGGACTGGTCATACATCATCGGCAGCACTGTGTGTGTGGACTGGCCATACATCGTCGGCAGCACTGTGTGTGGACTGGTTATACATCGTCGGCAGCACTGCATGTGTGGACTGGTTATACATCGTCGGCAGCACTGCATGTGTGGACTGGTCATACATCGTCGGCAGCACTGTGTGTGTGGACTGGTTATACATCGTCGGCAGCACTGCGTGTGTGGGACTGGTCATACATCGTCGGCAGCACGGCGGGTGTGGACTGGTCATACATCGTCGGCAGCACTGTGTTTGTGGACTGGTCATATATCGTCGGCAGCACTATTTGTGTGGACTGGTCATACATCGTCGGCAGCACTGTGTGTGTGGACTGGTCATACATCATCGGCAGCACGGCGTGTGTAGACTGGTCATACATCGTCGGCAGCACGGCGTGTGTGGACTGGTCATACATCGTCGGCAGCACGGCGTGTGTGGACTGGTCATACATCGTCGGCAGCACTGCGTGTGTGGACTGGTCATACATCGTCGGCAGCACTGTGTGTGTGGACTGGTCATACATCGTCGGCAGCACTGTGTGTGTGGACTGGTCATACATCGTCGGCAGCACTGTGTGTGTGGACTGGTCATACATCGTCGGCAGCACTGTGTGTGTGGACTGGTCATACATCGTCGGCAGCACTGTGTGTGTGGACTGGTCATACATCGTCGGCAGCACGGCGTGTGTGGACTGGTCATACATCGTCGGCAGCACTGTGTGTGTGGACTGGTCATACATCGTCGGCAGCACGGTGTGTGTGGACTGGTCATACATCGTCGGCAGCACTGTGTGTGTGGACTGGCCATACATCGTCGGCAGCACGGCGTGTGTGGACAGGTCATACATCGTCGACAGCATGGCGTGTGTGGACTGGTCATACATCGTCGGCAGCACGGCGTGTGTGGACTGGTCATACATCGTCGGCAGCACGGCGTGTGTGGACTGGTCATACACGTCGCAGCACGGCGTGTGTGGACTGGTCATACATCTCGTCGGCAGCACTGTGTGTGTGGACTGGTCATACATCGTCGGCAGCACTGCGTGTGTGGACTGGTCATACATCGTCGGAGCACTGTGTGTGTGGACTGGTCATACATCGTTGGGAGCACTGTGTGTGTGGACTGGTCATACATCGTTGGAGCACTGTGTGTGTGGACTGGTCATACATCGTTGGGAGCACTGTGTGTGTGGACTGGTCACATCGTTGGCAGCACTGTGTGTGTGGGACTGGTCATACATCGTCGGCAGCACTGCGTGTGTGGACTGGTCATACATCGTCGGCAGCACTGCGTGTGTGGACTGGTCATACATCGTCGGCAGCACTGGTGTGTGGACTGGTCATACATCGTCGGCAGCACTGCGTGGTGGACTGGTCATACATCGTCGGCAGCACTGCGTGTGTGGACTGGTCATACATCATCGGCAGCACTGCGTGTGTGGACTGGTCATACATCGTCGGCAGCACTGTGTGTGTGGACTGGTCATACATCGTCGGCAGCACGGCGTGTGTGGACTGGTCATACATCGTTGGCAGCACTGTGTGTGTGGACTGGTCATACATAGTTGTCAGCACTGTGTGTGTGGACTGGCCATACATCGTTGGCAGCACTGTGTGTGTGTGTGTGGTCTGGTCATACATCGTTGGCAGCACTGAGTGTGTGTGGACTGGTCATACATCGTCGGCAGCACGGCGTGTGTGGACTGGTCATACATCGTCGGCAGCACAGCGTTTGTGGACTGGCCATACATCGTCGACAGCATGGCGAGTGTGGACTGGTCATATATCGTCGGCAGCACTCTGTGTGTGTGGACTGGTCATACATCGTGGGTAGCACGGCGTGTGTGGACTGGTCATACATCGTGGGTAGCACGGCGTGTGTGGACTGGTCATACATCGTGGGTAGCACGGCGTGTGTGGACTGGTCATACATCGTCGGCAGCACGGCGTGTGAGGACTGGTCATACATCGTCGGCAGCACGGCATGTGTGGACTGGCCATACATCATCGGCAGGACTCTGTGTGTGTGGACTGTTCATACATCGTCGGCAGCACTCTGTGTGTGTGGACTGGCCATACATCGTCAGCAGCACAGCGTGTGTGGACTGGTCATACATCGTCGGCAGCACTGTGTGTGTGGACTGGCCATACATCGTCGGCAACACTGCATGTGTGGACTGATCATACATCGTCGGCAGCACTGTGTGTGTGGACTGGCCATACATCGTCGGCAACACTGGTGTGGACTGGCACTGCATTGTGGACTGGTCATACATCGTCGGCAGCACTGTGTGTGTGGACTGGTCATACATCGTCGGCAGCACTGCTGGACTGGTATACATCGTCGGCAGCACTGGGTGTGGACTGGTCATACATCGTCGGCAGCACTGTGTGTTTGTGGACTGGTGGTCATACATCGTATCTGGTCATACATCGTCGGCAGCACGGCGTGTGTGGACTGGTCATACATCGTCGGCAGCACGGCAGTGTGGACTGGTCATACATCGTCATACATCGGCAGCACTGGTGTGTGTGGACTGGTCATACATCGTCGGCAGCACTGCGACTGGTCATACATCGTCGGCAGCAGACTGGTCATACATCGTCGCAGCACGGCAGTGTGTGTGTGGACTGGTCATACATCAGCACACGGCGTGTGTGGACTGGGTCATCGGTCAGCATGGCGTGTGTGGACTGGTCATACATCGTGGGCAGCATCGTCGGCAGCACTGTGTGTGGACTGGTCATACATCGTCGGCAGCACTGCGTGTGTGTGGACTGGTCATACATCGTCGGCAGCACTGTGTGTGTGGACTGGTCATACATCGTCGGCAGCACTGTGTGTGTGGACTGGTCATACATCGTGGACTGGTCATACATGGACTGGTCATACATCACTGCGTGTGTGGACTGGTGTGGTGGACTGGTCATACATCAGCAGTGTGTGTGTGGACTGGTCATACATCGTCGGCAGCACGGCGTGTGTGGACTGGTCATACATCGTCGGCAGCACTGCGTGTCGTGGACTGGTCATACATGGACGTCGGCAGCACTGCGTGTGTGTGGACTGGTCATACATCGTCGGCAGCACTGTGTGTGTGGACTGGTCATACATCGTCGGCAGCACGGCGTGTGTGGACTGGTCATACATCGTAGAGCACGGCGTGTGTGGACTGGTGTGGCAGCACGGTCATACATCGTCGGCACTGGCATGCGTGTGTGGACTGGTCATACATCGTCATGCGGAGTAGACTGGTCAGACATCGTCGGCAGCAAGCGTGTGTGACTGGTACATCGTACAGCATCGTCGGCAGCACTGGCGTGTGTGGACTGGTCATACATCTCGGGCAGCACTGTGTGTGTGACTGGTACATCGTAGACTGGTCATACATCGTCGGCAGCACTGTGACTGGTCATACATCGTGTGTGGACTGGTCATACATGTTGTCGTGTGTGTGTGGACTGGCACAGCACTGTGTGTGTGGACTGGCATGCACGTGTGTGGACTGGTCATACATCGTCGCACAGCATGTGTGTGTGGACTGGTCATACATCGTACATGGACTGGTCATACATCGTCAGTGTGTGTGTGTGGACTGGTCATACATCGTCGGCAGCACGGCGTGTGTGGACTGTGTGGACTGGTCATACATCGTCGGCAGCACTGCGTGTGTGGACTGGTCATACATCGTCGGCGTGTGTGGACTGGTCATACATCGTGCGTGTGTGGACTGGTCATACATCGTCGCAGCACACTGGTCATACACGGCGTGTGTGGACTGGTCATACATCGTCAGCACGTGGACTGGCATGCTGTGTGTGTGGACTGGTCATACATCGTCGGTCAGCACGTGTGTGGACTGGTCATACATCGTCTGTGTGTGGACATCATCGGCACACTGCGACTGGTCATACATCGTAGACTGGTCATACATCGTGGCGTGTGTGTCGTGGACTGGTACATCGTCGGCACACTGCACTGTCGGCACTGGTCATACATCGTCGGCAGCACTGTGTGTGTGGACTGGTCATACATCGTCGGCGGCAGTGTCGTGTGTGGACTGGTCATACATCGTCGGCAGCACTGCGTGTGTGGACCATACATCGTCGGCAGTGTGTGTGGGACTGGCACTCGTCGGTCAGCACAGACTGGTCGTGCAGCAGCACGGCGTGTGTGGACTGGTCATACATCTGGTGTAGCACGGCGTGTGTGGACTGGTCATACATCGTCGGCAGCACTGTGGACTGGTCATACATCGTCGGCAGCACATGCGTGTGTGGACTGGACTCATACATCGTCAGGCACTGGCATCGTCGGCAGCACGTGTGTGGACTGGTCATACATCGTCAGCACATGTGCACTGTGTGGACTGGTCATACATCGTCGGCAGCACTGTGTGTGTGGACTGGTCATACATCGTCGGCAGCACTGTGTGTGGACTGGTTATACATCGTCGGCAGCACTGCATGTGTGGACTGGTTATACATCGTCGGCAGCACTGCATGTGTGGACTGGTCATACATCGTCGCAGCACTGTGTGTGTGGACTGGTCATACATCGTCGGCAGCACTGTGTGTGTGGACTGGTTATACATCGTCGGCAGCACTGCGTGTGTGGACTGGTCATACATCGTGCGTGTGTGGACTGGTCATACATCGTCGGCACTGGTCATACATCGTCGGCAGCACGTGTGTGGACTGGTCATACATCGTCGGCAGCAGCATACATCGTCGGCAGCACTGTGTGGACTGGTACATCGTACATGGACTGGTCATACATCGGCAGCACTGCGTGTGTGGACTGGTCATACATCGTCGGCAGCACTGTGTGTGTGTGGACTGGTTATACATCGTCGGCAGCACTGCATGTGTGGACTGGTTATACATCGTCGGCAGCACTGCATGTGTGGACTGGTCATACATCGTCGGCAGCACTGTGTGTGTGGACTGGTCATACATCGTCGGCAGCACTGTGTGTGTGGACTGGTCATACATCGTCGGCAGCACTGTGTGTGTGGACTGGTCATACATCGTTGGCAGCACTGTGTGTGTGTGGACTGGTCATACATCGTTGGCAGCACTGTGTGTGTGTGGACTGGTCATACATCGTTGGCAGCACTGTGTGTGTGTGGACTGGTCATACATCGTCGGCAGCACTGTGTGTGTGTGGACTGGTCATACATCGTCGGCAGCACTGCGTGTGTGGACTGGTCATACATCGTCGGCAGCACGGCGTGTGTGGACTGGTCATACATCGTCGGCAGCACGGCGTGTGTGGACTGGTCATACATCGTCGGCAGCACTGTGTGTGTGGACTGGTCATACATCGTCGACAGCACTGCGTGTGTGGACTGGTCATACATCGTCGGCAGCACTGCGTGTGTGGACTGGTCATACATCGTCGGCAGCACTGTGTGTGTGGACTGGTCATACATCGTCGGCAGCACTGTGTGTGTAGACTGGTCATACTTCGTCGGGAGCACTGTGTGTGTGTGGACTGGTCAGTCAGATTCTGGAATGGTTCTCTGTCTGTATCATTGCACTTTCCTCCAAAATCTAAACTGATGTATGTCTGTATCATTGCACTCTCCTCCAATAATCTAAAATGACTAATATCTTCAGGAGGCATTGCTAAAATGGGCATCCGGTAGCAACGATAAATAAACGCAAAAACACATATGGTCCAGATTGTAAATGAATATAATTAGAATGCATATGGCAAATAAAAGAAACACAGGTTTAGGAATAGTATTTAACTATGTTATTCTTTGTACACGTGCTCCTATGTTGATGTTCATTGTAATACATTTGAATATTCATTAATTAACGTAATACTTTATATAAGTCATTGGTTCATACATACAATATTCATTAATTAACGTAATACTTTATATAAGTCATTGGTTCATACATACAATATTCATTAATTAACGTAATACTTTATATAAGTCATTGGTTCATACATACAATATTCATTAATTAACGTAATACTTTATATAAGTCATTGGTTCATACATACAATATTCATTAATTAACGTAATACTTTATATAAGTCATTGGTTCATACATACAATATTCATTAATTAACGTAATACTTTATATAAGTCATTGGTTCATACATACAATATTCATTAATTAACGTAATACTTTATATAAGTCATTGGTTCATACATACAATATGCTAATAGTGGGTGCATTATTTGATACTCGATCTTAAAGTCAAGAAGAATCTCGTCTTAATACCTATATACATGAAAGTAAACATTGTAAATCATTCTAACATACAATTCATCTAGGGCCAAATAAAACATGACTATTGTGATTCAGGCAACCCGACCATGCACATTGATTGGCTAACCATATTAAATGACTTTTTCTTATTAAATCCCACAAACAAAATCTCTTAAACTCTTGAAACAGTTTCAATTAATTTGAGTTCAGTTGTATATATCTGTTTATTAAATACATGGTTCAATGCTCAGGGTAGAGGTCAGGAGAAATAGTTTCACCCAGCTTCCTCACATCACCGAGCTTCCTCACATCTCCCAGCCTCCTCACATCTCCCAGCTTCCTCACATATCCATCTTCCTCACATTACCTAGCTCCCTCACATCTCCCTATTCCTCGCATCTCCCAGCTTCCTCACATCTCCCAGCTCCCTCACATCTCCCTATTCCTCGCATCTCCCAGCTTCCTCACATCTCCCTCTTCCTCACATCTCCCTCTTCCTCACAAGCACGGATTATAAGCGCAGATTATAAACTATGCTAAGCGCGGATTATAAACTATGTTAAGCGCGGATTATAAACTACGTTAAGCGCGGATTATAAACTATGCTAAGCGCGGAGTATAAACTATGTTAAGCGCGGAATATAAACTACGTTAAGCGCGGATTATAAACTACGTTAAGCGCGGATTATAAACTACGGTAAGTGCGGATTATAAACTATGTTAAGCGCGGATTATAAACTATGTTAAGCGCAGATTATAAACTATGTTAAGCACGGATTATAAACTACGTTAAGCGCGGATTATAAACTACGCTAAGTGCGGATTATAAACTACCTTAAGCGCGGATTATAAACTACGTTAAGTGCGGATTATAAACTACGTTAAGCGCGGATTATAAACTATGTTAAGTGCGGATTATAAACTATGTTAAGCGCAGATTATAAACTATGTTAAGCGCGGATTATAAACTACGTTAAGCGCGGATTATAAACTACGCTAAGTGCGGATTATAAACTACCTTAAGCGCGGATTATAAACTATGTTAAGTGCGGATTATAAACTACGTTAAGTGCGGATTATAAACTATGTTAAGCGCGGATTATAAACTACCTTAAGCGCGGATTATAAACTACGTTAAGTGCGGATTATAAACTACGTTAAGCGCGGATTATAAACTATGTTAAGCGCGGATTATAAACTACCTTAAGCGCGGATTATAAACTACGTTAAGTGCGGATTATAAACTACGTTAAGTGCGGATTATAAACTACGTTAAGTGCAGATTATAAACTACGTTAAGTGCAGATTATAAACTACCTTAAGCGCGGATCATAAACTATGCTAAGCGCGGATTATAAACTATGTTAAGCGCGGATTATAAACTACCTTAAGCGCGGATCATAAACTATGCTAAGCGCGGATTATAAACTATGTTAAGCGCGGATTATAAACTACCTTAAGCGCGGATCATAAACTATGCTAAGCGCGGATTATAAACTACGTTAAGTGCGGATTATAAACTATGTTAAGCGCGGATTATAAACTACCTTAAGCGCGGATCATAAACTACGTTAAGTGCGGATTATAAACTACATTAAGTGCGGATTATAAACAAAATTGGTTGGTGAAGAAATCGTTGTCAGCCCTCGATCACAACATTAATTTTACTTGGCCTCGATAAAAATCTAGTTTTACATTTAATACAATTACTGTTATTATCTAAGAACTGTAGTTCAATACAGACCAATCTTTCCAGCGCAAAACTATTGTGGTTTCACATCTCATATACATCTATACAATTATGAGATATGAAAAAATAGTGATTTCTGAACACAAAATTAGTAGATCTAAATGACTATCAAGCTTTCTGATTCGTTGATCCAAGATCAATCTCAGAAGTAATTCTTGAGTTGAAGTGAGAAATGGCCCCGAGGTTATAAAACGTTTTGCCAATCTCAAACTCAAGCTTCTGATTGGTTCTGCTGGGTGTAAAACTCAGACTCAACCAATGAAATTCCTTGAGCTAAAGCTTGAGATCCGAGAAAAGTTTTATAACCTTGGAGAGCCAGATCTATTGTAACCCTCACACATGGATTCAGCTTCCTACACAAGTCATGTCATTCAGGAAATAAAACCAGTACATGTGTATTGATAACACTTTTCTGTATTCAATATTTGGAGTTAACAGTTCCCCAAATTCCATCATTCGAAATTCGTCTATGCAATGTACCCTTCTCTTTCTGTCGGCGCATTTTTGCCTGCCTCATATTTTCACAAGTTAATGTATCTAATGGAATAATGTCCTCCAGTGTTGACAAAGGCATCTCTCCCAATTCATTACTCTTATAATCGTTCCCATCCGTTAATGAATTAAGCTCTCTCGATTTAGCAATTTTTCTGTGTATGTTATGTATAATTCGCTGACCTCTGCATGCAGCTTGGTTTTGCTTCTCGACTTTTTTTGTCACTCTTCCCGAAAGGCCCTTGCATCTTTTCCCCAAAAGCTCATTTTTTGATAAACCTGTTTTGAAATCTTTAATGCTACTCATAACCTTTTTATTTCTAAATCTAGGACCTGTATCGTCTGACCCTGAAGAATATCTTTGTCTCTTTCTATCAAGTTTCAATTCTGTTGAACTTGCTGTTGAAATTCCAACATCGTTACAGTTGGCTTTATCGTTTCCAGACACAAGTTGTTCAGTTAATCTTACAACCTGCTTGCCATAGTTAGATGCAACGTTTTTTCTAACAATACCACACTTAAGATTTGATTTTAATTCACGTGTGAGATCTATGCCATTATCACATGGCATCATACTCTTACAATCTGACAGACTTCGTTTTCGACTAGGTAAGTCTTCAGAGGTGTTTGCATGACTACCAACACCTTCAAGTGACCGAGAAAACTTTCTATTATTTACAGCTGATCTTTGTACATTACAACTGTATCTACATGTATCTAACACTTTACCCCATTCATTCATTGTGTTCTGTCTATCACATATTGAATCTCGTCTATCCAAAGCCTTTACTCTTCCCTCTTTACCCTCTCTACTTGGCATGTTATTATTATTGGTTTTTGAACATTTAATTATCATCTCCTCGTGATTGGTTTTCAGTCTACCCAAATCGGCCTCGTCATTGGTTTGCAGTCTATCCAAATCGGCCACGTCATTGGTTTGCAGTCTATCCAAATCGGCATTTATATTTTCCTCTCTTTCTAATACATCATTATCAATTTTAGAATCTTTAATAATGTCCTCTGCATAAGTTTTCAGTCTATCAAAAGAAGCATTTATTCTTTCCTCACTATCTGGTACTTTATTATCCATATTTGAACCTTTTATCATACTAACATCATGGTTTTCAGTTCTATGTTTTCGATTTATTAGATTATCTTGTCCACACCTGTGATTTTGTTCACCTGAAGATTCCAGTGATACAATAGTCTGTGCGAACCTATCCGTATCTTGTGAGTCATTGTTTCTGTTATTGAAGTCTGCAGCAGCTGTGTGTTCATGTTCCATAGCTTCTGTGCATCTGGCAAAATAGGAGTAAAGCAAATGAAATCGATCATAATGAAGAAATGTTTTTGTTTGGTTATTTTCGGGATTGAAATGGAGTCCAAATTCCAGCTAAGATTATAATTTTAAACAACTTTCCAGCATGAATTAAGTGATTGAGGAAGATGCTTGTATCGGTCCCATCTGGGATTGTAATGAGTAGGTTTCTAGTTGTCCCCATTTCTCCAGACCAAGTTCCTACTTTTCCACCAGTGCCCCAGACCAAGTTTCTAGTTTACCGCAGTGCCCCAGACCAGGTTTCTAGTTTACCTCATTGGTCCAGACCAAGTGTCTAGTTCATTGGTCCAGACTAAGTTTCTAGTTTACCTCATTGGTCCAGACCTAGTTTACCTCATTGGTCCAGACCAAGTTTCTAGTTTACCTCATTGGTCCAGACCAAGTTTCTAGTTTATCTCATTGGTCCAGACCAAGTTTCTAGTTCATTGGTCCAGACCAAGTTTCTAGTTTACCTCATTGGTCCAGACCAAGTTTCTAGTTTATCTCATTGGTCCAGACCAAGTTCCTAGTTTTCCTCATTGGTCCAGACCAAGTTCCTAGTTTTCCTCATTGGTCCAGACCAAGTTCCTAGTTTTCCTCATTGGTCCAGACCAAGTTCCTAGTTTTCCTCATTGGTCCAGACCAAGTTTCTAGTTTACCTCATTGGTCCAGACCAAGTTTCTAGTGTACCTCATTGGTCCAGACCAAGTTTCTAGTTCATTGGTCCAGACCAAATTTATAGTTTACCTCATTGGTCCAGACCAAGTTTCTAGTTTACCTCATTGGTCCAGACCAAGTTTCTAGTGTACCTCATTGGTCGTCCAGACCAAGTTTCTAGTTTACCTCATTGGTCCAGACCAAGTTTCTAGTTTACCTCATTGGTCCAGACTAAGTTTCTAGTTCATTGGTCCAGACCAGGTTTCTACTTTCCCCCCATATCTCCAGACCAAGTTTCTAGTTTTCCTAGTTGACGGATGGCGTCGGACAGACCAATAGCCCAGATGTGCTAAACTTCAACTTCAAGAAAATAAATATTATACATAAATATAATGAGACATCTCTAATTTTTTACCTCCCTTGGTAGATAAAGTCGGATTTATTCCAAAATGTGAATAGGTCCTATTACTTAGAATCCTTTGTGATTAACCAGATTGTGTTAATTAACTGATAACATTCTTTTACAAATAAGTACCCATTGCATATACTGTGGGAGATCTGTTGAGATATAGTAATTTAATACTCATTAGAAGTGATAGTGGAATAAAATTGCTAGCATGTTGTGCAAAGGAAATAACGATAAAAATCGAGGAAAACACTTAATAGGACCTACCTACTTTTAGGGAGTATTCAGGGGCAGTAACTGACCGATGTCTCTTATTATTATCTGTCCATACATGTACATTTATACTTACAGAGCCTGAACATGTTGATCCAATTCTGATAGTTTCTTAGTCGACTTCTTTGAGGCAGAACTTCTTCGCAGTGACGGTTTCAAATCTGAAGGGCAAGAAACATTCTGGACTGCAATTAAGTCTTAACACAAATAGTTCACTGTAATTCAGGACTTGGAACATTCTGGACTGCAATATAAGTCTTAACACAAATATTTCTCAGTAATTCAGGACTTGGAGCATGGAACGGTATGTATGATATACGCAAAAACATTCCCTGAGCTCAAGATATGGAGAAGTGCTACATTGGTTCGTTAGTTTTTGGGCTTAAATTCAACAGCTCAGATCATATGGCGACTCCCAGTTATTATTGGTGGAGGAAGACCATGGGTGACCCTCCGAGCAGTATTTCAGGCATGGCCATGGACCAAACGCAATAGCTTCCTCACATGAAAGAATTTGACACCCCCTCCCAGTGGGATTCCTACCTACAACGGTGAGGGAGGGGTAAGTGATTGAAGTAACTACCGTACCCACTCGGCAATGGAGTCCCCCCTCAGGGATTCTGTATTTCCCCAACTTGTCCACTAGCTCAAGCCCGGGAGTTGAGAGACATGGTTTCTCTCGGCTGCCTCTCACTTTTGCCTATGTGAGCGCAAATAGACGGTTTTTCATGAATATAAAATCAGGGCGACCCTGACTTCGCTCCCTGGGGACACCACTTCTCCCTAAAATAAAACATATTTTTTTACAATTTTCAGACAACTTATTGTCCAGTAAGATACTTTGGCCATTGTAAAGCACTCCTTCTATTCAAATATAATATTTAAAGCAGCATTACATCGTATGAAATAAAAGATATTTGAAAAATTCAATTTTTATGTATGGGTAGCAATGCTGCTACACAGTCTAACATTATACTTTGTATGCTTATGTTCATTTGGTAAACAGTGTTTTTTGCGATAAAACAAACTCGAAACCGAAAGTAGGACTTTCCGAGTCAATCGGTCATGCACTTGTTTACAACCAGAACGCATCGTCCGCACTTGTTTGCATTCGGAATGCATCGACCCCATTTGTCCCATGTTGTCTTTTTTAATTAAATTACTTGATATGTTGATTCATACCTCTGTTAAAAAAAAAGCCTCTGTTGTTTCACGCATGCGTGCTGTGCGTGTTTACATTTTGTGTGTTGATAAACAAATTCGCGTATACGACGGTTTTAATTTATTGGAATTTTATCGTTTCTGAGCGACTATTTCGATTTTTGTAAACACACACACATTAGTATTTATATTTTACCCAAAACATCCTTTATTACGATGTAATGCTGCTTTAATGATATTGTGTATCTTAACCGTATTATGTTGAAATGTATTAAATAATACCATCAGATGACACAAATCGTGCGCTTTTTCACTTCTACAAAAAAATTGGGTCTACAGTCAAACCTGTGTTAGTGGTCACCTATTAAGCAACCAACCTGTATTAAGCAGCCAGTTAACATATTCCCAATATGTTGTTTTATTATACATTTGACCTCTATTAAGCCACCTGTGCTAAGCAGCCACTTTCTGTGATTCCCTTGGCTGGCTGCTTAAGACAGGTTTGACTGTAGTTTGATCCCTGTAAAATAAAATGAGAATCATCCAGTAGCTGAGTAGAGTAATTTGTGCACAGACATTTCAAGACCCAGAAATAATATATATATATACAAATGTATATTAAATGTAAATAATTAATTCTTGTAGTTCATAGGTTTAACCCATTCAACACCAAGTAACTCACATGGACTGGTCCATGATATTCTTAAACCAATAAATGAATCAGAAAATCACAATTTGGACAAGTTCATTTATCAAAATGGGTAATTATGTCTAAAAATAGTAATAGTACTGGCAAAAAGTGCAGATCCTGATGAGACAGCTCGTCACGAGCCGGCTCATCTGGATCTACACTTTTTGTAAGCCTATAAATAGAGGTCTGTGGTGTTGAAAGGGTTAAAGTCGCACCAACAGCTTTGGTCATATGCGGGCTATTCATCTATTATTGGTGGAGGAAGACCCTTGGTGCACGGGTGCCACTCCGGGCCGTATTTCAGACATAGATAAGCACCCAGGCAGAACCACCGATCTATCGCAAACTAGCTGGATAGCTTCATCACTTGAAATACATGTAGCCACCACAGGGATTCGGCACGTTTGGGGGTACTAGTATATATAGTACTTAAATATATATACTAGTACCCCCAAACGTGCCGAATCCCTGTGGTAGCCACAGTGCGATTTGAACCTACAGTGTTTTGGGAAAGTGATTTGAAGTCAAAGACTACAACTACTTGTCCACGCACGACCCTTACTTAATTCAATAATCACCTGTAATGTGCCCTAGATCATGCAATAGACGACCTTGTTTGTCTTTCAATATTTCATTGTCGGACGTTCTTTGCTGCAATAATTGCATCGTATTATCAAAAGGCATCTTCCGCAAATTTTCTTTCACAGATTCTTCAAATAAGATATCCAATGCAGATTCGATGTGAGCAGACATGTCAGAAGATGCTACAGAGAAATCGAGCAGGTCGGTTGAAATGTCAAGAATATGCGAATTTGTATTCTCGGTATAACTATAGCAGCTATCAAAACTGTTGTTAAATTTGTCCAATCGGTGACAGACAGGATCGCCACTGAGTCGGCTGTACCTTCGACAAGGAGGAGGGCCACTGCCTTCATTGTCCATTTGGCAGGCACCAAAACTTCCCTGATGGACACTGCTATGATCAGTTGAAGCCCCAGTAGCATACTGGCAATAATGATGTGGCAAGTTGTTTATTTCATGCTGACGCTGTGCATCTGCAGGTGAGATACCATTATCTCCTATAACGTCTTCAATATTACCCTCGTATGCAGAGTTATTGGTGACCACTCTGCACTTCGTCTTGTCAACCATTTCTCTTCCATTAAAACGATCTCTGAAATTTGCCAGACTGTTTTCCGTAAATAATTTGCTACTACGACTAAAACATGTTACTGCTCTGTCACTGTTGGTTGTCGCCACCGCACAAACATGGTCATTTCCATCACCGATAAATCTACACATGGTGGGTTCATTGCTTTTTCTGGAGTAACCTGAATTACTGTTACATGGCATCATTCTGTTTATGACAGCATCATCTTTGTGGTTACCATGGTTAAGATTGCACATGTTTCTACTACTATCTGATGACAGTACTAGGTCATACCCTACTCTAGGGACGGAGCGAGGGGCCTGTTCTCTGAAACACTCGTTAAATACACTCGACTGACTTTGCTTTCTAGATGTACATAAACTTGCGCTGGTTTCTTTCAGGTCAGTTGGTTTTGCAGCATGGGTATTGAGACAGTTATTTGTGCACCCTCCATTACCAACAGCTGTCTCGTATAATCTATCGAACATTATATCCAACATCTGTGGTGGCAGTCTGTCCATGACTTTAGATCTGAAATGACAATTTATTATAACTTAATATGTTTATATTAAGTTTAATATGATAATTGTTTAACCCTTTCCTTCATAGAGATTTAGGTTAATATACTATTATATCTCCATACAAACGGCAGCCATTTAACCCTTTCCTTCATAGAGATTTAGGTTAATATACTATTATATCTCCATACAAACGGCAGCCATTTAACCCTTTCCTTCATAGAGATTTAGGTTAATATACTATTATATCTCCATACAAACGACAGCCATTTAGCTATCATGCAGTGGATAAGTAGTCGTCATATCTATCCCACCTCCATAGATAGTACTGGGACTACATGAGATTTAGGTTAATATACTATTATATCTCCATACAAACGACAGCTATCATGCAGTGGATAAGTAGTCGCCATATCTATCCCACCCCCATAGATATTACTGGGACTACATGAGATTTAGGTTAATATACTATTATATCTCCATACAAACGACAGCCATTTAGCTATTATGCAGTGGATAAGTAGTCGCCATATCTATCCCACCTCCATAGATATTACTGGGACTTCATTGTACATGAGATTCTGACCTTTATTATGAACATTGGTTTGGCTACTACATGTACATTGTCAATGTATGTTGTATTGGTAATGGCGTCAAGAGGTGCTTCTATGAGGGAAAGGGTTAAGACATTTATAATATATTCAAGTTACCTGGGAGCCCCCATAGTCTGTATATGATCAGTATTGGTGCTGTGACAGTTAATGCAATACAGAATGGGACATTCATCATTAGATCTAGAGCATTACATCCAGAGATGTAGTGTATAACTAGTATACAGAGATCTAGAGCATTACATCCAGAGATGTAGTGTATAACTAGTATACAGAGATCTAGAGCATTACATCCAGAGATGTATTGTATAACTAGTATACAGAGATCTAGAGCATTACATCCAGAGATGTAGTGTATAACTAGTATACAGAGATCTAGAGCATTACATCCAGAGATGTAGTGTATAACTAGTATACAGAGATCTAGAGCATTACATCCAGAGATGTATTGTATAACTAGTATACAGAGATCTAGAGCATTACATCCAGAGATGTAGTGTATAACTAGTATACAGAGATCTAGAGCATTACATCCAGAGATGTAGTGTATAACTAGTATACAGAGATCTAGAGCATTACATCCAGAGATGTAGTGTATAACTAGTATACAGAGATCTAGAGCATTACATCCAGAGATGTAAATGTAGTGTATAACTAGTATATACAGAGATCTAGTGTATTATCCCGAGATCTAGTGGATCTAGTGTATTATCCCGAGATCTAGTGTATTATCCCGAGATCTAATGTATTATCCAGAGATCTAGTGTATTATCCAGATATCTAATGTATTATCCAGAGATCTAATGTATTATCCAGAGATCTAATGTATTATCCCGAGATCTAATGTATTATCCAGAGATCTAATGTATTATCCAGAGATGCAGTATATTATCCAGAGATCTAATGTATTATCCAGAGATGCAGTATATTATCCAGAGATCTAGTGTATTATCCAGAGATCTAGAGTATTATTCAGAAATTGAGTGACTTATCTTATAATCTAGAGATCTAGTGTATTATCCAGAAATTGAGTGACTTATCTTATAATCTAGAGATCTAGTGTATTATTCAGAAATTGAGTGACTTATCTTATAATCTAGAGATCTAGTGTATTATCCATAGAACTAGAGATCAGACTTTTTAAATGGATTTTTATGTCAAATTTATGAATTATCAGTTGTTTTGTGATGCATGATATTAGTAGTTTAGTAGTTATTTTTCAGTGTCGCAATCCAACGTGTTAACCACTGAACCACTGACCCATTTGTTATGAATGTAATATTCCATTTCTTTACATACAAGTTAAAAGGCTATAGGGTCATGCAGAATGTAGGTTCTCCAGGAGTATACAAGTAAAAACAAAAGTGGACCGCTTTGACCAATTCTGGGCCATTTTGTACTTAATCATCATCATCATCTATAGTGATTGCGTCACTCTGCATAGAGTATACTCGCAATGTTGTTAAAAAGTCAACACCTGCAACAGTCAGGATAGGCGTTTCTCAAAATTTTCCATATTTACAAGTACAGTCAAACCTGGGTTAGTGGTCACCTCCATTAAGCAGCCAACCTGTATTAGACAGCCAGTTTCCAGATTCCCAATCAGTTGTTTTATTATATATTTGACCTCTATTATGCAGCCACCTGTGCTAGGCAGCCACTTCCTCTGACTCCCTTGGCTGACAGGTTTGACTGTAGTTCTTAAAAACGGATAAAAGAGTCCATGTGTGTTTAGTGGATATAGCAATTGGCCAGTACCAATTGGAACCCCCCCCCAGGTGGTCTGGTCAATAGCATTCTCAATCTGGGGTAGCTTGTTCCAGAATACTATGGATGCAGGAAAGAAGCTGTTCTGGAAATTGCTGGTATATGTTTGTACGGGCTCTGATTTGGCAGTCGCATTGGTTGTGGCCTCGGTTGGTCATGGCCGTAACTAAAGGTGAGTTTGGATTTATGTTGACTAGGTTGTGGAGGGTCTAGATGTGTGTTTTCAGTGTTGTTGTAAGGTGGTCCATGCATGGTCGTTCATCATGTAGGTTACACTGCTGGTTGTGGAGTAGTCGTTCTTGCCAAACCTAGCAGCTCTCCGCTGGACCATTTCCAGTTGATTGATGACATTTTCTGAGTGGGGCGACCAGACAGAAGAAGCATACCCCACACACGGACGGATATAGGTATTGAAGGCTTTGGCTGATGGTGGGCGTGAGCGAATGTTTGTTCGGATGAAGGACATGGTCGAATTGGCTTTCTTCGTGACGTTGTTGATGTGCATATTCCAGGATAGATCTTGTGATATATAGTGACGCCAAGATCATTTGAACGGTCAGTTGCTTGTAAAGGAGTTCCGTGGATAATGTATGATGTACTGACAGGGTGCTTCTTCGTGGTGATGTGAACTATATCGCACTTGTCTGAGTTGAAGGCCATATGCCGATCGTGTTCACAGGACTGGAGGTTGTCGAGGTCCTCTTGGAGCTGGTGTAAGTCTTCAGCTGATTTGATGATTCTGTATAGTAGACAATCGTCAGCAAAAAGACGAGCAATAGACTTGACCTTAGAGGGAAGGTCATTGATGTAGGCCAGGAAGAGTAAGGGGCCAAGAATGCTACCTTGTGGGACGCCAGAGGTGATGGGCGACGTGGCTGAATATTAATATGAGCTGTCAATTACAACTTGCTGGGTACCCAGATAGTTCTCGATCCAAGATCGGATGTTTCCACGGATACCATAGTGATCTAGTTTCTGTAGAAGGCGTGAGTGAGGGACTTTATCAAACGCTTTGGAGAAATCGGTAGGATACTGTGTGGCGTCCGTGGTCCAGCGTCGGATTTGGAATCGAGTGGTCCCTGGTTCGATACTCGGCCAGGCCACGTATGTAGTGTCATTGAGTAAGGTACCTCACACACATTGCTTAGTACTGGTTAACCACTTAGATCGGCTAAGCCTGCCCAGGAAAACATGTCTAGGTCTCCGCAAGGGCCCGGGGGTTTGACATTAATGGAACATACATAATCATAATGTCGATCTGATGGTTGTTGTCAATGCCATTTGGACATGGGACACTTTGACTTGCTTCCCTCCAGGACATTATTGTAATTTAAATGAGGACAAAATAGTGCTGGCTAATAGTCTTAATACTTCGAAGAATGGACTTCGCAAATCATTATATCCGAATTTGTATCGAAAATAACTGTCCGGTTATGTTGCACTTACCAATTTTCGAGTACGTTACACTTGCTAGCTTAGGACTTTTATATTTAAACAGTATTTAAACGTGTTCATACTATTCAGAAATCTAGCATATTCCTTTAGCCTGGTCTCTTTAACACAAATTTGAATTTGTTTTAACTTTTCTAGATGGCGTCTCGAAATAAATATGCATAGTGAAAATCGCTATAGTATAAGTTCAATCTAGGGTACACACCACTATAAAAAAGTATATTATATTGCCTGGTGGGTCATATAAATCTATTTTAACACCGATACCATTAATTGGGCCGTATTGAGTTTCTGATAATGTCATTTAGACAGAAGCTAAAAAGTGAAACATCGACAGACTCGAATCCAGTCTATATGTCGGAGTACGTACAGTGTGCGGGCACAGGCACCAGACACAAACAAAAAATATTTTTATTTTTGACCTATGGTCATATAGTAAGTAATATATAATATTATATATTACTTACTATATGACCATAGGCCAAAAATATATAAAAAAAATTGTGTCTGGTGCCTGTGTGTGCGGGGGAGGGGTGTAATTCCAAAACATGTAGCAAATATGTTTATCTGGCATTATGAATATTGTATATACCTGGAGCTAGCATATGCAGCTCATATTACATTTCCCAAGTTTAGTAGAAGTAACCTAAAGACATCAAGGCACCAGCCGCAGATCCGCAGCAAGCATTCCTCCTCTGAAAATCACGACGAAAGGAGTTATGAAACTGTTAAACAATATCAACACCACCAAGGCCATGGGGCCTGATAGTATCCCTAACGTCATTCTGAAAAACTGTGCAACTCAACTTGCCCCCGCCCTACGACGAATCTACCAAACATCCCACGACTCGGGCATACTACCTATGGACTGGCGTGATGCTAACATTGCCCCCATATTTAAGAAAGGAGACGTTCACTCAGCTGAGAATTATCGACCAGTGTCGCTAACCTGCACTATATGCAAACTCCTAGAGCATATCATTAGCAAACACATCCTCGACCACCTCGGCAGACACAAAATATTAACCTCACTCAACCATGGCTTCCGATCCGGATACTCCTGTGAGACGCAACTGATTACGACCATTCATGACCTACTTAAAGACCACGACAAAGCCCACCAGATCGATATGGCCATCCTTGACCTCTCCAAGGCGTTCGACACAGTGCCCCATGAACTGCTACTTTCGAAGCTGACCAACTATGGCATTGATCAACAACTGGCTGCGAGACTTTCTCACCAATCGTTCCATGAAGGTTGTGGTCGATGGCGAATCATCAGACTCGGTACACGTCGACTCCGGAGTCCCGCAGGGCACGGTCCTCGACCCTCTCTTCTTGTGTCATATAAATGATCTACCTGAAGCTGTCAAGTCGCAGGTCAGACTGTTTGCAGACGACTGCCTGCTATACAGGCCCATCAAGACAGCCAAGGATCATATTGTGATGCAGGAAGACTTGAGAGCGCTGGAGACTTGGGCCAAGACATGGGGAATGCGCTTCAACGCCAAGAAATGCTACATCCTCAGCATCAACAGCAAGTCGTCCCATTTCTACGAACTTGACAAGCACTTCCTCCAAGTTGTCAACGAAACTCCCTACCTTGGAGTCACTATACAAGTCGACCTGAAGTGGGATAGCCACATATCCAAGATCACCAAGAAAGCCAACTCCTCCCTAGGTTTCATCAGGCGTAACCTAAGCCACTGCCCCTTGACATGTAGGAAGACTGCCTATTTGGCCCTTGTACGTTCCACCCTTGAGTACAGCTCCAGTGTCTGGTACCCATACTACGCCAAAGACATAGACAAACTTGAGAAGGTCCAACGACAAGCAGACAGATTTATCACCGGCGACTACAAATCCAGAGAGGGGGGTTGTGTCACCAACATGCTCCAGAACCATGGACTGCAGAGCCTCCAGGACAGAAGGAGATCCAACAGGCTGACCTTCATGTACAAAGTGGTCGCGGGGCAGGTGCCAGCTCTACCTTGCCATGACATACTTACCCCCATAAGAGAAAAAAGAAACATTAAACTTAAAACATTCAGCGACTATTCTACAACAAATGTACTAAGTAAACATGTGACAAACAACTCCATGTTGTGTGCGCAGCAACAGTGAGCAGCTTCCAATCTGCTCTCCAGTGTCAATAAACAAGAAGACACATCTCTCCCCATCGCGTTACATGCCTTAAACGGCCCTGCGATGTAATTATCCAGATCCAGATCCAGATCCAGATAATTATATTTCCATTTATTCCAAAACAATTTCTTCCTTGGTAGGTTCAGCCGACCTAAGCGGTTACCCAGTACTAAGCAATGTGTTTACGGTAATGCCACTGTACTTACTTGGATCCTATCCGTACGTAACCTTCTATATTCTAGGGAAAGTAGATACAGATGTAATAATCCTTCATGACAGGACAAATATTTGAAATTAGATAGATATGCTTTGTTAATTTTCAAGTTTTGGAGTTAAAAAAAGTCGACTGTCAATAATCATTACAAGATAAGAGTTCTTCGTCTACATCAGCGGCGTAGCCAGCAGAAAATGATGTCAACGCCCGTTTGAACCAAATTAAGCACGGTCCCGAATTGTTGAATAATAGACATCAAATGGTGCACTCTGGCACATTATAAAGGACATGTATCCACTATCAAACACATAGGAAATGCTCTGTTTTGTATGTACTACTGTATATCCAGCAAACAAGAAGAAATACTGAAAATAATGTGCAACCCGGGCAGTGAGGTGTAACGGCAAACTACCCGCCTGTACATATTGTATTTAGATTGCATGTATTGTACAGAGCACAATGGAAGCCAATGTTACAGAACATGTTCAGGAAACTAACAACTACCTGAAAATTACAGACCAATGAGTATTAGCACAGTATGTTCAATCTGATGCAACGAATCACTATGCGCAGTTGCACTATTAGTCCAAAGTGCAGTGGTTAGCGAGCTCGCTTCTCACCGATGCAATCCGGGAAATATGTGAGCTGGTGCCGTGGTCGCCAGATCGGACAGGTGGGTTTCCTCTGGGTACTCGAATGATCACATTTACGTTTTCATCCGCGCCAACGAGAGCGTTTAATATAAGCTGTTAGAACTTGCTTCGCAATCGTTGTAAAATAAATAAAGTATAAACTTAAAGCAGCATTACATCGTAATAAAGGATGTTTTGGGTAAAATATAATACTAATGCGTGTGTGTTTACAAAAATCGAAATAGTCGCTCAGAAACGATAAAATTCCAATAAACTTAAACCGTCGTATACGCGAATTTGTTTATCAACACACGAAATACAAACACGCACAGCGCGCATGCGTGAAACAGAGGATGTAGAAAACAACTTATTTATTTTGAACATGAAAGACTATATATCTGTAGGCAGCCCGGTTAGCTCAGTCGGTAGAGCAATCGCCCTGTAAGCGAGAGGTCCTGGGTTCGAGTCCCGGGCTAGCTGCATGTTTTTCCCACCTGGGTTATACAATATTTCACAATGTATCTCTATCCCTATGGAATTTCATGGAAGAATTCCAATTTGGTGGGGGAGTATGTAACGTTATGTATATTAACCCAATATGTGAGGTGATGTGTAGGCAGCCCGGTTAGCTCAGTCGGTAGAGCAATCGCCCTGTAAGCGAGAGGTCCCGGGTTCGAGTCCCGGACTAGCTGCATGTTTTTCCCACCTCTATACAATATTTCACAATGTATCTCTATCCCTATGGAATTTCATGGAAAAATTCCAATTTGGTGGGGGAGTATGTAACGTTATGTATATGTGTAGGCAACCCGGTTAGCTCAGTCGGTAGAGCAATCGCACTGTAAGCGAGAGGTCCCGGGTTCGAGTCCCGAACTGGCTGCATGTTTTTCACACCTGGGTTACACATCTATCTTCCTCTAATGTCGAATCCCTCGCGGGGATGTAGATATGTCCCTAAAAGACTTAGCTAACAGAGATATGAATCAACATATCAAGTAATTTAATTAAAAAAGACAACGTGGGACAAATGGGGACGATGCGTTCCGGTTGTAAACAAGTGCGTGACCGATCGACTCGGAAAGTCCTACTGTCAGTTTCGTGTTTGTTTTATCGCAAAAAAACACTCTTTACCAAATGAACATAAGCATCCAAAGTATAATGTTAGAATGTGTAGCAGCATTGCTACCCATACGTAAAAAAATTCCAATATCTTTTATTTCATAAGATGTAATGCTGCTTTAAAAGAATCATTACAAATCAATTAATGTGGATCAACTATGTTCTTGATTTTCATATATGATCGTCCCGAGGTAGCTAAACAGTTGTAAGTTGTTCGCAGATGACAACAACAGCTTACATAACTGCCAACTCTGTAGAAGACACTCATGTACTTAGCGTACCGCATGTAATCTTCTTAACCACCAGTAATGTTAGCGATTGGTCAGATATCTGGGAACTTGCTTTCAATACAAAACAGTGCATTTAAGACTACATGCAGCAGGCTCAAAATAAGTTGTTATTCAATGCCTTAGATCTGTCAGCTTTTTGGAAAGCTAACTGCAATTTTTCATGAAGAATTTTTTAGAAATAGTTGAGTTATTTTTAAACCAATGTATCCAGTGATAACACTAGGTGTTTCCTGCTGTGCTGGTGCGGGCCGTTGTCCCTGATGCGGGCCGTTGTCTAATGTTGTTAAAACTTCGGCCCAAACCGTATATGTATCGAACCTGAGACCCTTCAATTCCAAGTCCGCCATTCTACCACTGGACGACGGATGCCACGTAGGGACAATCGCACAAATAGCGGACGATAACTTGTAACTATTCCCCCTTTAGATTATTTCGTCTAAAATGAATCCTCAAATTTTACATATGCATGACGTCAGTTCCTGAAAAAATAATAAAGACGGAAAAGCTAACAAGGAAAGAGGAATTGACAATTTTAACGATTTAGTCGTATTTTTCCGATTTCGAAGATCGATCGTTGAGTAGCAACATGACAATTATCAAGGTATCGAAAGATGGCAAGTTCATCGGCAAGAAGAAGGCTGATGAGACCATTGTTCCTCTTGTAAGTATGCGACCCGAATGTCGGATATTTCGATCCCAAAACAATTAGAACGCAGGACTTTTCGATCCTAAAATCGCATAAAAATCACTTAGACGCTCATGAAACTTGTGACTCGTGACACCTGCCCGACTCCATCATGCTCTTCATAGTCTTCCGCAGACTGCAAACATTAGCTGCAGGATATATCTGCAATGAGGTCGACCCTGCAATGATTATAACTATTAATTTATCTAGTATCTTGTTGATGAAACATCCAGTTGACGAAACCTCCTGCATTCCTGTCAGGACATTGCACTTTTGAGGATCTGACATTGCACCTGACCGAGTATCGAACCCGTGACTGATCGATTCCAAAACTGACGCTCTACCACTGAATGACTGATGCCAGTGGCCTGGACAGATTTGGGTTTGAACATTTTAGAAGCCCTAACTGATTATGATACTAATAATGTATAAGGCAATATAGAGGGAAATTGTTAAGAGGTTTCGTCAACGATGTGATTATGTGAGAGGTTTCGTCAATTAGGCGATTAAGCAACAATAATTGAAGCTTGCAAGCGTACAATGTAAGCCCTTTTTTCGAGATGCATGTCACATGCCAAAGCCAAGTAAAGATATATATTCCACTGGAATCAGCGGATCTACCGGAACATTTCTACACTGGGACTGTCAGCCATCTATAACAAATTTACATAAAAATCACATGAAAATAACACATAGATCTAGTTAAATCATTTATCAATTAATGTCCACAACTAAGTCCTTGCCAATTAATAACTTACAAACATTTCACACCCCCTGACAGTAACTAACAAGAGAAAACCAATTCAGACAAATTACACTCTTCATAGCCATACCCTTGAACCAGTCACTTCAGCAAAGTATCTGGGTGTCACAGCAACACACAATCTACGCGGGGACGCACACATTACAAACATTTGCAATAAAGCAAACAAAACCCTTGGTTTCCTGAGGAGAAATCTCAGAATCGCGTCAACATCAATCAAAGAACGAGCATATTTCACTCTAGTTAGGCCACTCATGGAATACGCCAGCTCAGTTTGGGACCCGTATACGGAATCAAATATGAACAAACTGGACATGGTTCAACGTAGAGCTGCCAGATACGTGCTAAATAGACAGCACAACACATCCAGTGTTACCGGCATGCTGCACCAACTAAAGTGGAGGTCTACCAGAGACAGGCGAAAGGACGCGAGACTGGCCATGCTGTATAGAATAGACAGAGGACTTGTTGCTACCGGTAAAGGTGACAGACTGGTTCCCCCACGGCGTAAATCACGCCATGATCACCAACGTGCCTACCAGCTTCTCACCTGCCGCATTGACACCAGGAAGATGTCATTCTTCCCAAGGACAGTCAGAGACTGGAATGCCCTGCCTCCAGACATTGTGGAAGTGGACACCCTGGATACATTCAAGTCCCGGGTGTCAGTACTCTAAATCATTAACAGATACTTGTTTTTAACCATATTTGAACTGTAAATAGCTGTTTCGCTGAAGGATATACTCCCTCTGCGCATGTGTTAACTCTTACTAAGCAAAATCTTCAATGAGTTGAAGGAGGCTTATAAACGGCAGAAACAGGCCATGTATGTAGTGTCATTGAGCAAGGCACCTAGCACACATTGCTTAGTACTGGTTAACCACTTAGGACGGCTAAGCTTGACCAGGAAAACATGTCTACGTCCGTCCCCGAAAGGGGTTTAACATTAATGGAACATACATACATATAGGCAAAAATCGACAGTTAGGACCCACATGTTATTCTGATATTTTTTGCGACCCCAATACAGGCAATAGAAATATGTACACTTGATCAGTGTTTTTGTCATATTTAAAACAAGGCTTTTATTGAATAGTTTGTGCATATTGACAGTGAAGTGCTGGTCATTTATAAATATCGAAAATCGCCATGTACAACGGGCAGGGTACTAGGGCGAGGGTCGAGTTGACCAGGATACTGGTTCAACTATTTACTGCCAAACAATCAGTCACATGACCGTGTACATGTATATATGTCAGAGCTGCATATGTGTATCATTGCAATCAGCTGTCTATGATATCAACTCATCAAGTGGGCACTGTGTTGCAAAATCAACTTTCTAGAAACAAATCGGCGAAGGTTTGAGAACACAGAAATTCCATATCTATCCAGACACTCACCCGTTCCAATTTAAAATTAACTCCATATCGGTTACTTCCTTTTACGGATAGAGAATTTAGTGCCGCATGGAACTATGGCTTTGGGATTATCGGATAATAGGGCCAATCATCATGGATTTATCAAGCAGGTCGCATATCAATCTTCGACCGGAAACATGTGTGAATAAATGTATACACCTTATCGCGAGATTATATTTACCAATTTAGGTTTGTTAGAAAAATGCTGGACCGATTTTTTATGACTGGTTGCTACACTCGGTCCGAACGTTTAAAATTCAATTTTAGTATTGCACATAGTTTGCTAGGTGTTGTGTAGTTTCGCCCTAAATACATGATGGTGTCGTATCGTCGTAGGTAACGGTGGTATGGTGGGTAGTTTCGCCCTAAATACATGATCGTGTCGTCGTAGGTAACGGTGGTATGGTGGGTAGTTTCGCCCTATATACATGATCGTGTCGTAGGTAATGGTGGGTAGTTTAGCCCTAAATATATGATCGTGTCGTTTCGTCGTAGGCAACGGTGGTATAGTGGGTAGTTTCGCCCTAAATACATGATCGTGTCGTAGGTAACCGTGGTATGGTGGGTAGTTTAGCCCTAAATACATGATCGTGTCGTAGGTAACCGTGGTATGGTGGGTAGTTTCGCCCTAAATACATGATCGTGTCATAGGTAATGGTGGTATGGTGGTAGTTTAGCCCTAAATACATGATCATGTCGTTTCGTCGTAGGTAACGGTGGTATGGTGGGTAGTTTCGCCCTAAATACATGATGGTGTCGTTTCGTCGTAGGTAATGGTGGTATGGTGGGTAGTTTCGCCCTAAATACATGATCGTGTCGTAGGTAATGGTGGTATGGTGGGTAGTTTCGCCCTAAATACATGATCGTGTCGTAGGTAATGGTGGGTAGTTTCGCCCTAAATACATGATCGTGTCGTAGGTAATGGTGGTATGGTGGGTAGTTTCGCCCTAAATACATGATCGTGTTGTCGTAGATAACGGTGGTATGGTGCGTAGTTTAGCCCTAAATACATGATCGTGTCGTAGGTAACCGTGGTATGGTGCGTAGTTTAGCCCTAAATACATGATCGTGTTGTCGTAGGTAACGGTGGTATGGTGGGTAGTTTCGCCCTAAATACATGATCGTGTTGTCGTAGGTAACGGTGGTATGGTGGGTAGTTTCGCCCTAAATACATGATCGTTGCGTCGTAGGTAACCGTGGTATGGTGGGTAGTTTCGCCCTAAATACATGATCGTGCGTCGTAGGTAACGGTGGTATGGTGGGTATTTGCCCTAAATACATGATGGTGTCGTTTCGTCGTAGGTAACCGTGGTATGGTGGGTAGTTTAGCCCTAAATACATGGTCGTTTCGTCGTAGGTAACGGTGGTATGGTGGGTAGTTTCGCCCTAAATACATGATCGTTGCGTCGTAGGTAACGTGGTATGGTGGGTAGTTTCGCCCTAAATACATGATCGTTTCGTCGTAGGTAACCGTGGTATGGTGGGTAGTTTCGCCCTAAATACATGATCGTGTCGTAGGTAACCGTGGTATGGTGGGTAGTTTCACCCTAAATACATGATCGTTGCGTCGTAGGTAACCGTGGTATGGTGGGTAGTTTCGCCCTAAATACATGATCGTTTCGTCGTAGGTAACCGTGGTATGGTGCATAGTTTCGCCCTAAATACATGATCGTGTCGTAGGTAATGGTGGTATGGTGGGTAGTTTAGCCCTAAATTCATGATCGTGTCGTAGGTAACGGTGGTATGGTGGGTAGTTTAGCCCTAAGTACATGATCGTGTCGTAGGTAATGGTGGTATGGTGGGTAGTTTCGCCCTAAATACATGATGGTGTCGTTTCGTCGTAGGTAACCGTGGTATGGTGCATAGTTTCGCCCTAAATACATGATCGTGTCGTAGGTAATGGTGGTATGGTGGGTAGTTTAGCCCTAAATTCATGATCGTGTCGTAGGTAACGGTGGTATGGTGGGTAGTTTAGCCCTAAGTACATGATCGTGTCGTAGGTAATGGTGGTATGGTGGGTAGTTTCGCCCTAAATACATGATGGTGTCGTTTCGTCATAGGTAACGGTGGTATGGTGGGTAGTTTCGCCCTAAATACATGATCGTGTTGTCGTAGGTAACGGTGGTATGGTGGGTATTTCGCCCAAATACATGATCGTGTGCGTAGGTAACGTGGTATGGTGGGTAGTTTCGCCCTAAAACATGATCGTGTTGTCGTGGTAAACGTGGTATGGTGGGTAGTTTCGCCCTAAATACATGATCGTGGTCGTAGGTAACGGTGGTATGGTGGGTAGTTTCGCCCTAAATACATGATCGTGTCGTAGGTAACGGTGGTATGGTGGGTAGTTTCGCCCTAAATACATGATCGTGTCGTAGGTAACCGTGGTATGGTGGGTAGTTTCGCCCTAAATACATGATCGTTGCGTCGTAGGTAACCGTGGTATGGTGGGTAGTTGCCCTAAATACATGATCGTTGCGTCGTAGGTAACCGTGTATGGTGGGTAGTTTCGCCCTAAATACATGATCGTTGCGTCGTAGGTAACGGTGTTATGATGGGTAGTTTCACCCTAAATACATGATCGTTGCGTCGTAGGTAACCGTGGTATGGTGGGTAGTTTCACCCTAAATACATGATCGTTGCGTCGTAGGTAACCGTGGTATGGTGGGTAGTTTCGCCCTAAATACATGATCGTGTCGTAGGTAACGGTGGTATGGTGGGTAGTTTCACCCTAAATACATGATCGTGTCGTAGGTAACGGTGGTATGGTGGGTAGTTTCGCCCTAAATACATGATCGTGTCGTAGGTAACCATGGTATGGTGGGTAGTTTCGCCCTAAATACATGATCGTGTCGTAGGTAACCGTGGTATGGTGGGTACCGTAGTTTCGCCCCAAAGTCAATATATTCTAGAAGTGATATATTGTCAAAATGTTCCAGTGTGCTGCTTTTCCATATCATTTTCGTGGCTGACGGGACATATTATATATATGATACTGCATGTACATTGAATATAATATTTAGGGTGAATCGACCCGGGTGCGAACGAGCAACTTTGGCGAAACAGGTGTTGTTAAGTAAACTGCCCGTCGGCGATATAGCCCGAAATAGTGCTGATGCAGGCGTAAAACCCGAAATATAACGATAACATAATCGTTCCAAGTGTCTGTGTCACAAGAGCCTCTTCATCCTGCAGTCTTAATATTTGGTTTGTTACCTAAAGCGGGCGGACGGGTCAGTATGTGTGTTTTACGTTTATTTATCGTCGCTACCGGTTGCCCATATGAGCGACGCCTCCTGAAGAGATTATTTATTTTAGATTTTGGAGGATAGTGCAAGATACAGACAGAGACCCATTCCAGAATCTCCTCTGGTTCTTTTACGTGCACAGTGTAAAGCACCGACACGAGACCTCGGTTTAACACATCTGAAAGACTGTTAATTTTATTAGGGTCAGACGGGGGATCGAACCTGTGATCCCTGGATTACCAGTCCAGCGTGAGCCTCTTCATCCTGCAGTCTTGAGCTTTTATCCAAGTCCGACCATCGTCGTATGAGGCAAAGGTCAGACATGTAATGACCTATAGCCTCGGGGGAAACGTTGAACCCGGATGAGTGACAGTTGTGTAAAAATAAACATGGAAAAATACACAACGTACATGTAACTATTGTATATTTTTCCATGTGTATTTACACAACGGTAAGCAGGGTTCCCTCTGTCTGAATGTTTGTCTGCGCCACTTCTGTTGCCAATTAAAAAAACTTGGAGCCAACTAAGAGCCATATAGTGCCACGTTTTTGGCCAAAAAATTGCACCAAATATTTTCGCCAATTCACAAAATTTACCACCAATATTTGTTATTTGGCGCCAATGGCGACCGACAGCGGGAACACTATAGTGTGAGTGACCAGTAGTCTGTCGTGAGATTGCATTGATTTTGTCATGCACACTGTCAGGGGTAAACAATTGTTTTCGGGAATGCTATGAATTGAGATGATATTTCGCGATCCAAAGCATTTTTATCAAATCAACATGTTTTATAATTTACCTGTGCAACATGGCCATTGGGGGCTAGTTCTTTTTGTCCGTGGTGTTATTTATAGCTTGGGGGCGGGATACGGCGATAAGATAATCTCTTCAGCGGTGGATATTTCATTATGTCCGCGGTGTGTGAGGCTGTCCGTGGACAGAAATTTCGTGACTGCGGAAGTCGCATCTGCTCATCTTGCATATTTTGAAACGTCCACAAGACCTGTACTGTACACCCACATTTTGAAACGTCCACGAGACCTGTACTGTACACCCACATTTTGAAACGTCCACGAGACCTGTACTGTACACCCACATTTTGAAACGTCCACGAGACCTGTACTGTACACCCACATTTTGAAACGTCCACGAGATCTGTACTGTACACCCACATTTTGAAACGTCCACGAGACCTGTACTGTACACCCACATTTTGAAACGTCCATGAGACCTGTACTGTACACCCACATTTTGAAACGTCCACGAGACCTGTACTGTACACCCACATTTTTGCAGGTATTAATTTGAAGAACGACAACTCTTCTCTGCAAGATATGATCGCTAAAAATAGAAGCGGAGTTCTTTCGGAAATCACCGAACCAGGCTGAGGCACGGTTATGCACGATCATTCCCCAAAACACGCGAATGCTCTCGTAGCCACGTTTACATTGGCAAAATTTCTTAGCATATTACTATTAGTTCACGTTTCTGCTTCATATCAATGAGATGATGATTTTAACTCTTCCGTTTATGTAGCAATTCGACATAATTGAAGTACTTTCCATACTCGCCTTTAAGACGAGAATTTTATCCCCATATTTTAGTCTTAAATCTTAAATTGCTGACTAGCTTTATTTTTGGTCCAATGGATTTCCTTTTATTGAATTTTTTTTATCACATTTCAAATGTTCTTTAATTATAATATTTATAATCAAATATATGCATGCTTTCATATATTTCAAATGTGTTAGCATGAAACGTTCCGATAAGGGGTGAGTCATGCTTTTAGTGTGAAGCTGGGAATGTTTTCTGTTGTTCACATGGTACAATTATTAGTACATGTATTTGTAACAATGTGTTGTTATGGGCAACATGTCACCATTCGCAACTGTTCACACCTATGGTCTGCATGATGGGGCCATTCTTTTGTGTTTGAATCTTACGTGTTTGAACACTAAACAAACAGTTACATACTTTAACTGTTATTTGTTGAAATTTTAATTGAAATATTAATTAATATTTAAAATAAAATTCCTTTTGTGTATGTGAATATGTGAAACTATTAATATAATTATAGTTGAAATTGCCAAATTTAACCCTTTCAACCCCACAGGCCTCTAAATAGGCTTATGAAAAGTGTAGATCCAGATGAGCCGGCCCGTGACGAGCCGTCTCATCAGGATCTGCACTTTTTTGCCAGTAATAATTATTACTATTTTTAGATAAAATTACCCATTTTGATAAATGAACTGGTCCAAAGGTAATTTTCTTATTAATTTATTGGTCTGAAAATATCAGGCACCAGTCCATGTCAGTTACTTGGGGTTGAATGGGTTAAGACAAATATAGGTTATTAATTGTGTGTTTTATTGTTCTTTATAGATATATTCTTGTCATTAACTTAGTATTAATATTCCCATGACAAGTTAACTGGTACCATTGTTCACAGGCGGATCTGTAGTCCAGTGGTTATAACACGCTGGACTGGTAATCTATGGATCGTATGTTCCATCCCCCGTCTGACCCTAATAAAATTAACAGTCTTTCAGATGGGACGTTAAACCGAGGTCTCGTGTCAGTGCTGTACACCGTGCACGTAAAAGAACCAGTGGAGACTCTGGAATGGGTCTCTCTGTCTGTATCATTGCACTATCCTCATCAACATTGAGTCTATCCCAAAACAATTCATTTAGGGACCTGCTAGTCAGAATTAGATCGTTCGTTGTTTGTATAACGTAGAAATATGGTTGTTTTTCAGACTCCACTAGATACAGAACCAGGTGCTCGGATTTTGCACCTGTCTTACATGACCAGCACACGGTCAAAGCGACTCGTCAATATGTTCATGTTGGTCATTGCGTTGCTGGTGCTGAGTGCAGGAATTATTGGTGGCGTCTATCTGTACAAATATATGCAGCACAGGGTATGTACCGAAATATTCACTTAGAAATCAGTCGCCCATCCTCTTCTTTGTTGGGCATAAACCGACCGATCCAGCTAAATTCCAGTTAGTCAATCCAGCTAAATTCCATTAAGTCAATCCAGCTAAATTCCAGTTAGTCAATCCAGCTAAATTCCAGTTAGTCAATCCAGCTAAATTCCAGTTAGTCAATCCAGCTAAATTCCAGTTAGTCAATCCAGCTAAATTCCATTAGTCAATCCAGCTAAATTCCAGTTAGTCAATCCAGCTAAATTCCATTAAGTCAATCCAGCTAAATTCCAGTTAGTCAATCCAGCTAAATTCCATTAAGTCAATCCAGCTAAATTCCAGTTAGTCAATCCAGCTAAATTCCAGTTAGTCAATCCAGCTAAATTCCAGTTAGTCAATCCAGCTAAATTCCAGTTAGTCAATCCAGCTAAATTCCAGTTAGTCAATCCAGCTAAATTCCAGTTAGTCAATCCAGCTAAATTCCATTTAGTCAATCCAGCTAAATTCCAGTTAGTCAATCCAGCTAAATTCCAGTTAGTCAATCCAGCTAAATTCCATTAAGTCAATCCAGCTAAATTCCAGTTAGTCAATCCAGCTAAATTCCAGTTAGTCAATCCAGCTAAATTCCAGTTAGTCAATCCAGCTAAATTCCAGTTAGTCAATCCAGCTAAATTCCATTAAGTCAATCCAGCTAAATTCCAGTTAGTCAATCCAGCTAAATTCCAGTTAGTCAATCCAGCTAAATTCCAGTTAGTCAATCCAGCTAAATTCCATTTAGTCAATCCAGCTAAATTCCAGTTAGTCAATCCAGCTAAATTCCAGTTAGTCAATCCAGCTAAATTCCATTAAGTCAATCCAGCTAAATTCCAGTTAGTCAATCCAGCTAAATTCCAGTTAGTCAATCCAGCTAAATTCCAGTTAGTCAATCCAGCTAAATTCCAGTTAGTCAATCCAGCTAAATTCCAGTTAGTCAATCCAGCTAAATTCCATTAAGTCAATCCAGCTAAATTCCAGTTAGTCAATCCAGCTAAATTCCAGTTAGTCAATCCAGCTAAATTCCATTAAGTCAATCCAGCTAAATTCCATTAAGTCAATCCAGCTAAATTCCAGTTAGTCAATCCAGCTAAATTCCAGTTAGTCAATCCAGCTAAATTCCAGTTAGTCAATCCAGCTAAATTCCAGTTAGTCAATCCAGCTAAATTCCAGTTAGTCAATCCAGCTAAATTCCATTAAGTCAATCCAGCTAAATTCCAGTTAGTCAATCCAGCTAAATTCCAGTTAGTCAATCCAGCTAAATTCCAGTTAGTCAATCCAGCTAAATTCCATTAAGTCAATCCAGCTAAATTCCAGTTAGTCAATCCAGCTAAATTCCATTAAGTCAATCCAGCTAAATTCCAGTTAGTCAATCCAGCTAAATTCCAGTTAGTCAATCCAGCTAAATTCCAGTTAGTCAATCCAGCTAAATTCCATTAAGTCAATCCAGCTAAATTCCAGTTAGTCAATCCAGCTAAATTCCATTAAGTCAATCCAGCTAAATTCCAGTTAGTCAATCCAGCTAAATTCCATTAAGTCAATCCAGCTAAATTCCAGTTAGTCAATCCAGCTAAATTCCAGTTAGTCAATCCAGCTAAATTCCATTAAGTCAATCCAGCTAAATTCCAGTTAGTCAATCCAGCTAAATTCCAGTTAGTCAATCCAGCTAAATTCCATTAAGTCAATCCAGCTAAATTCCAGTTAGTCAATCCAGCTAAATTCCATTAAGTCAATCCAGCTAAATTCCAGTTAGTCAATCCAGCTAAATTCCATTAAGTCAATCCAGCTAAATTCCAGTTAGTCAATCCAGCTAAATTCCAGTTAGTCAATCCAGCTAAATTCCATTAAGTCAATCCAGCTAAATTCCAGTTAGTCAATCCAGCTAAATTCCAGTTAGTCAATCCAGCTAAATTCCAGTTACCCGTAGTCAATCCAGCTAAATTCCAGTTACCCGTAGTCAATCCAGCTAAATTCCAGTTAGTCAATCCAGCTAAATTCCAGTTAGTCAAAAAAATGTATGGCATGTTTTGCCAAATTTAGTCGTGTGTTGCACATTTTTTACCATTGTGCTCCTTATGTTTCATTCCGCAATCGGAAACAGTTTGACTTATAGATCTTAATGTATATTTCTGTATATTTGTCTACGCCACTTCTGTTGCCAATGGAAAAAACTGGAGCCAATTTAAAATCTTGGAGCCAACTAACAGGGATCATTCTAGTGGGCGAAATTGTCGCCCTAGGGACCCTGACTTCGCCCTCTGGGGTCCCCACTTCTCCCTAAAAAAAATAATATGTTTTGGTTTTTACGATTTTCAAACAAAATTGTGTCTAGTAAGATACACTGGCCCATTATAAAGCACTTCTATTCAAATGTTGTATTTAACCCTTTCAACACCACAGGCCTATAAATAGGCTTACAAAAAAGTGTAGATCCAGATGAGCCGGCTCATGACGAGCCGTCTCATCAGGATCTGCACTTTTTGCAAGTAATATTACTATTTTTAGAAAAGAATTTACCCATTTTGATAAATGAACTGATCCAAATGTAATTTTCTTATTAATTTATTGGTCTAAAAAATATCATGGACTAGTCCATGTCAGTTACTTGGGGTTGAATGGGTTAATGGTTGTACTGTGCATTTTAACCCTATTTTGCAGAAGTATATTAAAGAACACCATTTAAGGAAGCGATCACGCGCTTTCTCACTTCTCCCAAAAATTCTGACCTAGAATGAACCCTGCAACTAAGAGTCATTATAGTTCATAGATAAATATTTGAAGCCACGTTTTTGGCAAAACATGTGCAATAAAAAAAGTTGCGCCAACTATTTTCGCCATTGGCAACCAACAGCGGTAACCGTGACGAACAGATATTAAGATATTAATTTTATTATTATTTTATCTGGAATGCAGCATAGAGTGTCGAGAATCTCAGTGCAATATGAAGATAAAGAGCCGAGGACCGGGCTGCAGTCCGCCTCACGCACCTATACGATGGAGGAAGATATCGACATCCTGATGGAGGAGGAAGTGGAGAGGATCGATGTGCCCCAATTCGACGAATGCCGACGTTCCGTTATCCTGCATGATTTCCACATGGTAATACATTGTTCGTTTGATTACTTGTTTTATATTGCACAGTCGCATACTGACTTTTTTTGTTTTATTGGTTGAGATGTCCGCCTCCGTGGTCGAGTGGTTATGGTCGCTGACTTGTATACCACTGTAACCTATCATCACTGATGGACACGGGTTCGAGCCCCGCTCAGGCCGTGTCATTTATATGAAAAAGTTGGCAGTTTCTTACGGAGGTTGGTGCACCCAAGTACTGGTTAACCATTGGAGCCTGCCCAGGAAAGGTGTTGTTAGGTAAACTGCCCGCCGGCGATATAGCCCAAAATGGTGCTGATGCAGGCGTAAAACTCGAAATATAACATCATTTATTGGTTGGGAAAGACATTCGTCTCCTATTTATTTTCAAATTCACAAATAACTACATGTATATAAATAGTGAATACTAAATATAATTTTACCATAGTATTGGCATATAAATTGTAGTTTAAAAAAAAAAGAACACCTAAAACACTTTTGGTATACAGTCAAACCTGTATTAACACCACAGACCTCTAAATCGGGTTACAAAAAAGTGTAGATCCAGATGAGCCGGCTCGTGACGAGCCATCTCATCAGGATCTGCACTTTTTGCAAGTAATACTACTATTTTTAGGGAAAAAATTTACCCATTTTGATAAATGAACTGATCCAAATGTAATTTTCTTATTAATTTATTGGTCTAAAAATATCATGGACCAGTCCATGTCAGTTACTTGGTGTTGAATGGGTTAAGTAGCTAGTTTCCAAATTCCCAATACAGTAAAAACCCTCTATGCGACCACCCCGATTTCGAGACCACCCCGCTATTGCGAATGATTTTTTTCAGAACGGAATATTTTACTATACATGTCAATGGTCGTTGACCCCGATAACCAGACCACCCCGTTATTCCGTAATATGACCAGTTAATTCAGACAAATGCCATTAATCCTATGCTAATTGAACCCCTAATACGACCGCGGGCGATTTTCTCACTTTCATTGATATTAAAACATTTTTAATTATGTCCCTGTTTAACGACAATTAAGCGACCACTTTATGGTATCGGTCAAGGTTAAGTGAGATAAACACGGAAGTGTTGATTATAAATAATTGGTTTTGATTGCTTTTAATCTTTTGTATATTGTCTGGAGTGGATATCGCAGCTAAAGTTGTACTGCATGTGTAAGGACTTAGCTAAAACATCCAAGATGAGATCGAGAAACAATCTGTGAAAGTGAAGTGTTTATATTAGCAGTCAACCCGTGAATGTTTTTTTTAAAATAATGAATGATTGATGATGATATGTACTTTTCAAGGAAACTACTGTGCTTGCTTGGTATACACAATATAATTAATGAAAACATTGTTCTTTATTTTATTATTAATTAATTAATTAATTGTGATATACAGTTGTCCATGAATGGATTTCAGAAGTACAATCCTAAACCATAGAAACAACCAACCCTTCTGTAATTAAAAACAGAAACACCAAGAAATTGTCATATGTGAAAGTACATTGTACATGTAGTAAAATTATCATAATTTGGTCTTCTGGACCAAACTCGATAAAGAGACCACCCCGCTAATAAGACCACTTTTTGGAAGTCCCATAGGTGGTCTTATTATAGGGGTTTTACTGTATGTTGTTTTTATTATACATTTAACCTCTATTAAGCAGTCACCTTTGCGAAACAGCCACTTTCTGTGAGTCCCCTGTCTGGTTGCTTAAGACAGGTTTGACTGTATATAAAATACTGAAATATGATGGCTGCTTAAGACAGGTTTGACTGTATATAAAATACTGTAATATGATTCACGAGTGTGGGTATGTATGCATTGCAGAACTACACCGTCATCGTTGATAATGATGACCAGGAATGCTTCATCATGGACCTGGACAGAAGAGCAATGAGCCCACCTAAGTCATTTGCCGATCTTGTCACAAAGTATGCCGTAAGTATAGGGCTCATGCTGGCATTTGCCAATTTAGCCATTGACTCCAAAAAGCAATACTTGGCTCAAGAAATACGCGATTGGCGAAAGTCCAAAAGAATTGACTCTCTTGGAATCCCTTGGGCTAAAAATAAATCCTAAATCCGTAGCTTACTGATATTTCCAGTAATTTATTGCAGTGGGTTATGACGAACACCGATAATGTAGTCACGTTTGGTCACATGCAATAAACAATTATACGGTTGTGGGGGATTAGCCGGTGGTGAGGGATTATATTGTGGTGGGGGATTAGCTGGTGGTTGGGGGTTAGCCGGTGGTGGAGGATTATATGGTGGGGGGGGTTAGCCGGTGGTGGAGGATTATATGGTGGTGGGGGATTAGCCGGTGGTGGAGGATTATATGGTGGGGGGGGATTATATGGTGGTGGGGGATAGTGGTTGTTGGGGGGTAGCCAATGGTGGGGGGATTATATGGTGGTGGGGATTATATGGTGGTGGGGGATTAGCTGGTGGTTGGGGGTTAGCCGGTGGTGGAGGATTATATGGTGGTGGGGGATTATATGGTGGTGGGGGATTATATGGTGGTGGGGGATTAGCTGGTGGTTGGGGATTAGCGCGGGGGGGGGGGTTAGCCGGTGGTGGAGGATATATGGTGGTGGAGGATTAGCCGGTGGTGGAGGATTATATGGTGGTGGGGGGTTAGCCGTGGTGGGGGGGGTTAGCTGGTGGTGGGGATTATATGGTGGTGGAGGGTTATATGGTGGTGGGGGATTATATGGTGGTTGGGGATTAGCCGGTGGTGGAGGATTAGCTGGTGGTGGAGGATTAGCCGGTGGTGGAGGGTTAGCAGTGGTGGAGGATTATATGGTGGTGGGGATTAGTGGTGGTTGGGGGTTAGCCGGTGGTGGGGGGTTAGCCGGTGGTGGAGGATTAGGTGGTGGGGGATAGCCGGTGGTGGGGGGTTAGCCGGTGGTGGAGGATTATATGGTGGAGGGGGGTTAGCCGGTGGTGGAGGATTAGCCGGTGGTGGAGGATTAGCCGGTGGTGGAGGATTAGCCGGTGGTGGGAGGATTAGCCGGTGGTGGAGGATTAGCCGGTGGTGGAGGATTATATGGTGGTGGGGGATTAGCTGGTGGTGGAGGATTATATGGTGGTGGGGGATTATCTGGTGGTGGAGGATTATATGGTGGTGGAGGATTAGCCGGTGGTGGAGGATTATATGGTGGGTGGGGTTAGCCGGTGGTGGAGGATTATATGGTGGTGGGGGAGTTAGCTGGTGGTGGGGGATTATATGGTGGTGGGGGATTATATGGTGGTGGAGATTATATGGTGGTGGTGGGATTATATGGTGGTGGTGGGATTATATGGTGGGGGGGGGTAGCTGGTGGTGGGAGGATTATATGGTGGGGGATTATATGGTGGTGGGGGATTAGCTGGTGGTGGGGGATTATATGGTGGTGGGGGATTATATGGTGGGGGGATTAGCTGGTGGTGGAGGATTAGCTGGTGGTGGAGGATTAGCCAGTGGTGGAAGATTAGCCGGTGATGGAGGATTAGCCGGTGGTGGAGGATTATATGGTGGTGGGGGATTAGCTGGTGGTGGAGGATTAGTCTGTGGTGGAGGATATATGGTGGTGGGGGATTAGTGGTGGTGGGGGTTAGCCAGTGGTGGAGGATTATATGGTGGGGGGGATTATATGGTGGTGGGGGGTTATATGGTGGTTGGGGGTTAGCGGGTGGTGGAGGATTATATGGTGGTGGGGGATTATATGGTGGTGGGGGGTTATATGGTGGTTGGGGGTTAGCGGTGGTGGAGGATTAGACGGTGGTGGAGGATTAGCTGGTGGGGGGGGATTAGCTGGTGGTGGGGGGTTAGTGGTGGTGGGGGATTATATAGTGGTGGGGGGGATTAGCTGGTGGTGGGGGGTTAGACGGTGGTGGGGGATTATATGGTGGTGGGGGATTAGGCGGTGGTGGGGATTATATGGTGGTGGGGGGTATATGGTGGTTGGGGGTTAGCCAGTGGTGGAGGATTATATGGTGGTGGGGGGTTATATGGTGGTGGGGGGTTATATGGTGGTTGGGGGTTAGCCGTTGGTGGAGGATTGATATGGTGGGGGGGATTAGTTGGGGTGGGGGGTTAGTCGGTGGTGGGGGATTATATGGTGGTGGGGGTTATATGGTGGTTGGGGGGTAGCCGGTGGTGGAGGATTAGCCGGTGGTGGAGGATTAGCTGGTGGTGGGGGATTAGCTGGTGGTGGGGGGTTAGCCGGTGGTGGGGGATATATAGTGGTGGGGGATTAGCTGGTGGTGGGGGGTTAGCCGGTGGTGGGGGATTATATGGTGGTGGGGGATTAGCCGGTGGGGGATTAGCTGGTGGTGGGCGGTTAGCCGGTGGTGGAGGATTATATGGTGGTGGGGGATTAGCTGGTGGTGGGGGGTTAGCCGGTGGTGGGGGATTATATGGTGGTTGGTGGGGTTAGCGGTGTGGGGGGATTAGCGGTGGTGGGGGATTAGTGGTGGTGGGGGATTATATGGTGGTGGGGGATTATATGGTGGTGGGGGATTAGCGGTGGTGGAGGATTAGCTGGTGGTGGAGGATTAGCCGGTGGTGGAGGATTAGCCAGTGGTGGGGTGGTGGTGGAGGAATAGCTGGTGGTGGAGGATTAGCTGGTGGTGGAGGATTAGCAAGTGGTTGAGGATTAGCCGGTGGTGGAGGATTAGCCGGTGGTGGAGGAATAGCTGGTGGTGGAGGATTAGCCGGTGGTGGAGGATTAGCAAGTGGTTGAGGATTAGCCGGTGGTGGAGGATTAGCCGGTGGTGGAGGATTAGCCGGTGTTGGAGGATTAGCCAGTGGTGGAGGATTAGCCGGTGGTGGAGGATTAGCCGGTGACTATTAATGACTTCAGGGTTCATTCTAGAGGGCAATATGGGCAAAATAGTCGCCCTGGGGACCCTGATTTCGCCCCTAGGGGCCCGGGGCCCCACTTCTCAAAAAAGAGACTGTGGGATCATATGATGATACTGAGATCAAAAATGCTGGTGTCGGAATTTTGGAAATTCTAGCAGAGCGTGGAAGAAAGAATAGTATCGTCAACAGAACAAAGAAAACTCACTGCAGCTGCGGCACAAATATAATAATTATAAAACTTGTAACCTTCAATTCCAGTCGGGCTACTACATGCCTCATGTTGATGTGGTTCGACGCGACTATCGTGTGAAGACACCGAAGCTGAGAGATCTGTCGTTTGCTGGCATGGCCATATCTTTGGAATGCGCTCATTTCGATTCCTATAAATTGGAGAAGAAGGAACCAATACCCGTGATCGGTAAGTACCCCCTCCCTCCCTCCCTCCTAGACCAAAGTTTTATCAACATCTTTTTGGGTTAACCTGTCTGTATGTACACAGACACACACACAGCCAAAAACAATACCCCCCCCCCCAGTGGCCCATTCCTAAAAGCAGGGCTTAATCAGTCACTTGGTCTATCATGAATTACATGTATATAATGTACTAACTGTGCTGTTCCTGTGTTATGTACCATTCTTGAATAAAATATTGTTTAAACTAAAGTACACATGCAAAACCAAAGTCGCTTTATATATCTCTGACTGGTCATATTATGTTGGTTCTAAATCACAGGGTTGTGCGTGTGTGTATTTATGCTACCGGTTTCCCATTTGAGCGACACCTGAAGAGATTTGTCATCTTCGTTTTTTGGAGGATAGTGCAATGATACAGACAGAGACCATTCCAGAGTCTCCTCTGGTTCATTTACGTGCACGGTGTAAAGCATGGACACACCGACATGAGATACATGAAAGACTGATTGACTTTATATAAAAAAAGCTATGTATGTTTAATTCTCCTACCTGACATAAACCAGGTATCGGATAATACTTCCTAATTAATGTTTAGATTTCAGGTATCGGATAATACTTCCTAATTAATGTTTAGATTTCAGGTATCGGATAATACTTCCTAATTAATGTTTAGATTTCTTTCACCAGCCCACCCAAACAAATGCACATATTTTAAAGCCTCACTATCCGTGAACAGAGAATATTCAGCTGAGATATTCTGATGAGCAGCTGTTTCAAAATCTTGATTACCACATTATTTTTCCATTCTCAATTCCTTTCTGTATCAAAGTCTAGGGGTGGGGCTTCGTTTCAGCTGTTCGTCGGCCCACATGGTTTTACGATATGTTTGCCGTATTGTGGTATTTTATCAGAGCTTGACGCAATATTATGTCTGCTCTTGCCCCCCCCCGGGAAGTGCAAATTTCAAGATAATTTAAATCACCAATATATAGGATGGCTGTTGAAAGATCCACAGGACAGTCATAGCTCACCCAGGTCTGTCATGTTTGCAATGCACCATTTCCAAAAATATATAACTGATACCAAATGTAGATCGAAGATCCAGATCAGATTGCTCAGATATGTATGACTGTGCTTACTGCTTTATTGTTCACTTGCAAGTGATCAGATTGCTCAGATATGTACGACGGTGCTTACTGCTTTATTGTTCACTTGCAAATGCTCAGATTCAGTAACTTTGGTTCCCGCTGTCGGTCGCCACCGGCGCCAATTACGATAAAAAACAAATACTGGCACTAAATTGTGTGAATTGGCGAAAATAATAGTTTTATTGTGCTGATATTGGGCCTTGAATATTTTTTTGGGAAAGGGTCCTTGAAAGTCCTTCAATTTGACTGGCCAATAAGGGAGGGAACCCGGTTAAATATATTGGTCCTCTTAGTTGGAATCCTTTGTTTTACTGTTGTTTCCAAACCAGATATTGTGGTATTTATCAAAATCATGTTAATTAATTCATAACGATGTCTAATAAATTATAAGATGGGCAAATGGAAGGAAATTGATAGCATGTGGTGCAAAGGAAACCAGGATCAACAATTGATAGCATGTGGTGCAAAGGAAACCAGGATCAACAATTGATAGCATGTGGTGCAAAGGAAACCAGGATCAACAATTGATAGCATGTGGTGCAAAGGAAACCAGGATCAACAATTGATAGCATGTGGTGCAAAGGAAACCAGGATCAACAATTGATAGCATGTGGTGCAAAGGAAACCAGGATCAACAATTGATAGCATGTGGTGCAAAGGAAACCAGGATCAACAATTGATAGCATGTGGTGCAAAGGAAACCAGGATCAACAATTGATAGCATGTGGTGCAAAGGAAACCAGGATCAACAATTGATAGCATGTGGTGCAAAGGAAACCAGGATCAACAATTGATAGCATGTGGTGCAAAGGAAACCAGGATCAACAATTGATAGCATGTGGTGCAAAGGAAACCAGGATCAACAATTGATAGCATGTGGTGCAAAGGAAACCAGGATCAACAATTGATAGCAGGTGGTGCAAAGGAAACCAGGATCAACAATTGATAGCAGTGGTGCAAAGGAAACCAGGATCAACAATTGATAGCAGGTGGTGCAAGGAAAGTTTGTGTTGGTGGGGTTGATAGCAGTGGTGCAAGGAAACCAGGATCAACAAGTCAGTGCAAAGGAAACCAGGATCAAAATTGATAGCATGTGGTGCAAAGGAAACCAGGATCAACAAGTCAGTGCAAAGGAAACCAGGATCAACAATTGATAGCATGTGGTGCAAAGGAAACCAGGATCAACAAGTCAGTGCAAAGGAAACCAGGATCAACAATTGATAGCATGTGGTGCAAAGGAAACCAGGATCAACAATTCAGTGCAAAGGAAACCAGGATCAACAATTGATAGCATGTGGTGCAAAGGAAACCAGGATCAACAATTGATAGCATGTGGTGCAAAGGAAACCAGGATCAACAAGTCAGTGCAAAGGAAACAAGGATCAACAATTGATAGCATGTGGTGCAAAGGAAACCAGGATCAACAAGTCAGTGCAAAGGAAACCAGGATCAACAATTGATAGCATGTGGTGCAAAGGAAACCAGGATCAACAAGTCAGTGCAAAGGAAACCAGGATCAACAATTGATAGCATGTGGTGCAAAGGAAACCAGGATCAACAATTCAGTGCAAAGGAAACCAGGATCAACAATTGATAGCATGTGGTGCAAAGGAAACCAGGATCAACAATTGATAGCATGTGGTGCAAAGGAAACCAGGATCAACAATTTAGGTGGCCAGTAATGGTGAACAAATGTCTCTCATTAGAAATTTTATCCCATGTACTTGTGTGTGTTTTACGTTTATTTATCGTCGCTACTGGTTACCCATATGGGACCTCCTGAAGAGATTAGTCATTTTAGATTTTTGTAGGATAGTGCATTGATACAGACAGAGACCCATTCCAGAATCTCCTCTGGTTCTTTTACATGCACAGTGTAAAGCACCGACACGAGACCTCGGTTTAACGTCCCATCTGAAAGACTGTTAATTTTATTAGGGTCAGACGGGGGATCGAACCTGCGATCCCTGGATTACCAGTCCAGCGTGTTACCACTGAACTACAGATCCTTGCGCTAACAATATTGACTAACTAATTGTTCTGTATTTCAGAGTTCCACTTCAAGTATGTGAAGACATATGGTTACAGCAATCTCCAACATGTGATCAAAGACCGCATCTATAAATAGATACAAGACCACATCTATAAATAGATTCAATGTCACATCTATTAATAGATTGGTGCAAAAGATCCTGCAATTATATGTACATGTACATCAATGTTTCATCTCATGTGGCATGTGGGTTGCATGGCAACCATGTGGGTTACGGTTGCATGGCAACCCTACTCAAAAACTGTTTAAAAGTTGTTTCATGTTGTTTGTTAAGATATTTTATTATGCACATTAGTATATTGTATTCATGTTGGAATGTTCATTCATATTCTCTCGTCGTAGCCAGATTACAAAAGGCAAGGAGCATCCGTGGCCTAGTGGTTGGGGTCGTTGACTTAAAAATCACATGCCCCTCGCTGTTGTTGGTTCGAAACTCATTGGGGGTGTGGAATTCTTTCAAGAGAGGAAGCTATCCAGCTGGCTTGCAATAGGTTACTGGTTCTACCCATGTACCTGAAATACTGCTCGGAGGGGCATGCAGGGTCCTCAACCAATAATAGCTGGAGAGTCGCCATATGACCTAAGCTGTTGGTGCAATGTTAAACAACAACAACAACAACAAAAGGCTGGTTCCTGTATTTGACATTTTATGTAACAAAATATTATAAATATTGATCTACTATGGGCGCTAAGGACCATCATTTATTACTTTTGCATGTTTCTTTTTATTTAGAAGCTAGGCTAAGGAACAAAAATACCTTATTGAAGTTTGTTTGAAACATGGTTATTGAATAAAATATGAATGTATTGCGGTTTTGGAAATTTTAAAATCCTTGTTCACATTTAAAGTGAACTGATTGGTTGAGGTTGAATTCAAATTAACCAATCAGAAAGCCTAAGGGCAAGTTTGGAGATTGATGATATATTTATAATATCAGGGTCAGGTTCAGAGAGTTTGTTGCGGAATATTTTTCCAAACTCGAGCTCAAACAATATTGTTGGTCAAATATGAGCGTCTTATCGCAGCTCACTCAGAAAGTCTTCATACTCCGAAGTATGAAAATTGAGTATTTTTTAATATTTTTTGGTGGAAATGGATCCATATCAATTAAGCTTCAGTCTGGAATATTAAGTCTGTTTCAATAAAATATACATGTTCATGTTACATACAATAACTCGAGAGTTAGAAACTACATTTGCTTCAAGATTTGCAAGTTTTCAAAACAAGTGGGTGGGGTAATTTAAAATGTTTACTTTCTGATTTTTTCATAAAATTCAAATACTAAGGAGCTGTAGGTCTCTCTGTTTGTAATAAGATAATATGTGATGAGAGTATTGATTATCTTAGTGTTGCTTGATCCTGTTTTGTATATGTCATTAATGTTTTTATTAAGTATTTTGATACGTTTATCGTTTTATGTGAAACACATAATTTTCAGAATGGAAATATTTTTTTTGTGAAATACGTAATTTTCAGAATGGAAATACAGGGTAAGGATAGTAAATGTACATCTTTGGGTTTAATTTAATTCTTTATCTGGGGCCGAGTGGTTACGGTCGTTGACTTCAAATCACTTGCCCCTCATCGCTGTAGGTTCCCACCGGGGTGTCACATTATTTCATGTGGGGAAGCTATCCAGCTGGCTTTCGGTAGGTCGGTATCCGTCCGTGCTTGCAATACTGCACAAAGGGACACATGGGGCCTTCCTCCACCAATAACAGCTGGAGAGTCGCCGTATGTCCTAAGCTGTTTGAGTGACTTTAAACCCCCAAAACAAACACATTCTTTATCAAAGTTTGAAAACTGTTATTTTACTCGTGCAAATATTTCTACACGTTTATTATAATCATATACTACGCTCTAACCTGTCTTAAACAGCCGGTCAATATGAGGTACAGAAATTGGCTGCCTAATATTAGTGGCAGTTTTATATGTATAGGTTTAAATATTGCATGAAATGTCAGTTTGGGAATTAGAAAGCCGGCAGCTTAATAGAAGACTTCGGGGACCTCTAACACGGGTTTGACTGTATTAACCCTTTCTACACCACATACCTCTAAATAGGCTTACAAAATGTGTAGATCCAGATGAGCCGGCTCATACCGAGCCGTCTAATCAGGATCTGCACTTTTTGCCAGTAATCAGGATTAATACTTTTTGCCAGTAATGATTGTCATTTAAATCAAATTGTGACCACGCTATTCTTATTATGTTAGAGTTCTATTAATATTTTGGAATATATGCGAAAGAATTGCTCTACAATATTAAATCCCCATTATTCGTTTTCCTTAGAATCTGCTGCTCACCAAGATCTTGTGAATATTGTCTTATATTTTTCAATAATAAATTATTGCATTAAAATTATTATTATTTTGGATAATATCACAAACGAACATGCTTTTGTGAAATTACCTCTTTTTTTTTTTTTTTTTTACAAAATGACCAATAACTATACACCCTCATATGGTTAAACATTTTAGCGGGCCCACTTGTGAATTAGGTCACAATCTAAATAAAGAAATCTATCTATACAAATGGTAGCCATTTTGAATGTGTTAAAAAATATATAAATTTTACTTCCTATAAGTCAAAATAATGGACACGACGTACAACTAACAAAATCGGCTGTCCGATTAGCGCAGTGGGTAGCACGCTCGCTTCTCACCAATGCGACCCAGGTTCGATGATCCTCGGACAGGGAAGTATGTGAGATGGTATGATGGTCGCCAGATCGGACAGGTGGGTTTTCTCCGGGTATTCCGGTTTCCTCCCACACGAATGACCACATATACGCTTTCATCCGAGCCAACGAGAGTGATTAATATAAGTTGTTAAAACTTGCTTCGCAATCGTTGTAAAATAAATAAAGTATAAAAAAACTAACAAAAAATATAAAAAACGAAAACTGGTGCATTTATTAGAAATGTTAGGTTCAGTGTTTGTGTTGAATAATGAGTATTATTTTATCTCAACATTTGTTTATGCCATGAGGCATTGCTCATCCAAGATGGCCGCCTCAATTTTTTTTCTTCTGTTTTTTCTTAATTTAAGTACACAATTTTGTTTATGTTTCTACAGTTGGTCAAACAGAATACGTTACCCGTATTTAGAGTGCAATTTTTAATATGAATATAATATAAGCCGAAAACTATCCAATATGTAAAATATTGGACTGTGTGAGGCGTGTAGCGCTGAAGACAGTACCAATAGTTTGCATATTGGATCCGTTTGAGGCTTATATCTTACTTAAAACACACAATTATATAACAAGATCCTACTAATTAAAATTGTTAATTTCCTGCATGTACGCTTAGTATTTAATATAGCACTCCTCTGGCCTTTCGACAACAGTCAATTAATAATAATGGACTGCAAGTACAAAGGTATCACGTCACGACAGTGTTTTAAGAATGACTTGTAATGTTTTGTAAGCTGCGTCTTGTCGTTCAATAAATTGCGATAAAGCTATACCAATTAGTAGACATTGGGTCACAGTGTACAGATGTCATGAGATGGAATTAGAGCATCCTATGTGCGATAAAGCTATTCCAATTAGTAGACATTGGGTCACAGTGTACAGATGTCATGAGATGGAATTAGAGCATCCTATGTGCGATAAAGCTATTCCAATTAGTAGACATTGGGTCACAGTGTACAGTGGTCATGAGATGGAATTAGAGCATCCTATGTCATCTTGTCTAATGTTATCGACGAAGTGAATTCTGTTGATGGTTTTACTCTGATGTGTGTAATGTTTCAAATGAGGTGTTTTAAAGTATTCCGTCGAAGACAGCAATCTGTGTTAAGATTTGAATTTTTTGTCCCACCGTTTTCACATAAATATTTTATAGAAAATCATTTTGTTTTATATATATTCTCTCAGTTCCATTTTACGGTATATTCTCATTATTTTAGGGGGGGCCAAAAGTCTTGTGCTTAACCCATTTCATTCTGGATACATTTAAAGGCTTTTGCAAACAATATAGATCCTGATCAGCACATTGCTTATTTGCCCCTCACTGCTGTTGTTTGCTACATAGCCAAGTGTCTTAGCAAGACTATCTGAATAGCAAACAGCATACAGCCTGATCAGACGGAATTTTCTGTGGTGCCTGATCGGGCTCTGTGATCTTTGCAAATACTGTTTGAACGGTATCCAGAATCAAATACGGTTTGGGGTGTGTTACTCTTGAAGAATTTTAATTTCTTCCTTTTATTTGTCAAGAATTTGTAGCAAAAAATGTTGAATGTTTTATAACAGCTTTTTGTGTAAAATGCAGATTTTTTAAATATTACAAAATAAGTCATGTAAATATTTGTATTAAATGTTGTATTATTACACTGCTTGTCTCACAAGCTTGTTATTACGGTAATGTATTGCAAATTAAAACTGCTTGAACAATAAATAAGTTTATCCAGCATGCATTGAGTTAATGAGAGACATTGCTTATTTGCCCCTCACTGCTGTATGTTGAGGTGTCAAAGTCTTCCATGTAAGGAAACTCTCCATGTGGTTCTACACGTTACCTGTCCATTCTTGAAATACTGCTCCATGAGGCACCAGAGTTATTCCTCCACCCGAGGTATTCATCCACCCACCTGAGGTATTCCTCCACCCACCCGAGGTATTCCTCCACCCACCCAAGGTATTCCTCCACCCACCCGAGGTATTCCTCCACCCACCCACCCGAGGTATTCCTCCACCCACCCGAGGTATTCCTCCACCCACCCGAGGTATTCCTCCACCCACCCGAGGTATTCCTCCACCCACCCGAGGTATTCCTCCACCCACCGAGGAGGTATTCCTCCACCCACCCGAGGTATTCCTCCACCCACCCGAGGTATTCCTCCACCCACCCGAGGTATGTATTCCTCCACCCACCCGAGGTATTCATCCACCCACCCGTAGGTATTCCTCCACCCACCCGAGGTATTCCTCCGAGGTATTCCTCCACCCACCCGAGGTATTCCTCCACCCACCCGAGGTATTCCTCCGAGGTATTCCTCCACACACACACAAGGTATTCATCCACCCACCCGAGGTATTCCTCCACCCACCCGAGGTATTCCCACCCACCCGAGGTATTCCTCCACCCACCCGAGGTATTCCTCCACCCACCCGAGGTATTCCTCCACCCACCCGACCCACCCGAGGTATTCCTCCACCCACCCGAGGTATTCATCCACCCACCCGAGGTATTCCTCAAGGTATTCATCCACCCACCTGAGGTATTCCTCCACCCACCAGGTAATCCACCTCCTCCACCCAGGTATTCCTCCACCCACCCGAGCACCCGAGGTATTCCTCCACCCACCCGAGGTATTCCTCCCCGAGGTATTCCTCCACCCACCCGAGGTATTCCTCCACCCACCCGAGGTATTCATCCACCCACCCGAGGTATTCCTCCACCCACCCGAGGTATTCCTCCACCCACCCGAGGTATTCCTCCACTCCACCCGAGGTATTCCTCCACCCACCCGAGGTATTCCTCCACCCACCCGGGTATTCCACCCACCCGAGGTATTCCTCCACCCACCCGAGGTATTCCTCCACCCACCCGAGGTATTCCTCCACCCACCGAGGTATTCCTCCACCCGAGGCCCGAGGTATTCCTCAAGGTATTCCTCCACCCACCCGAGGTATTCCTCCACCCACCCGAGGTATTCCTCCACCCACCCGAGGTATTCCTCCACCCACCCAGGTATTCCTCGAGGTATTCCTCCACCCACCCGAGGTATTCCTCCACCCACCCGAGGTATTCCTCCACCCACCCGAGGTATTCCTCCACCATTAATAGATGGAGACTCGCCATATGACCCAAGCTGTTGGTACGATTTTTAAACTCCCAAAAATACGTGTACCGGTAATGAATGTAAATGTTCGGGTTCTTTTCATATTCTTGTTTTGGATAATTTTGTCTTTAATCAGTTAGATTTAATTGGACAGTCGTGTTTCAAATTTATTATTTTAATTAAATAAAATGAATGTAAATTTTAGTATTTGTATGTCATATTCTAGTGTATTTGTATGTCATATTCTAGTGTATTTGTATGTCATATTCTAGTGTATTTGTATGTCATATTCTAGTGTATTTTACCAGATGTTTGTTTTGCATCTATTATCATTATTTTATTATGTTCAATAGTACCATATATAGTTAGAATTGTCTGAACACCAAGAACCTGAACTTCTAGAGTGTAAGATAGTTCTAAGCATAATTCTCGGTATCTGCCTACAAATAAACTGGATTTTGTGAATATATTTATTTTTCAATTTCTAGAATTTGAGTCAATTCATAATGTAAATTAAATCGATTAAATTTTTTGAAAAACATTTTTACACTTACATTTTATAGGATAGGCCAAAAGAAAATGAATTTCTCAGACCATTTCTGTTCGTATTCTCCGCAAGTTCGGGTCCTCCAGAAATCTACGGTATATGTATTTCTATATTTTGGAGGAAATTTTACAGGAAACTAAGCATACATTTTTCGCCTAGTCCTTGCTGATTCTGAGCATTTGGTATGCTATTGTATATATATATATTATTAGAATTACTTCATGAAAATAAAAACTATTTCTCAAGGATGCTAAAGTTGTTTTCATTTATATGTGTAGGTTACTATAAATTACTGGTTAGTCGTGCGAGCATTTTTTCCCGATATTTTCCTACGTCCGATTTTCCCCGCATAATCTTAAATTGTGCATTTGCGTGTGGGTGCATACATGCGTGTGGGTGCATACATGCGTGTGGGTGCATACATGCGTGTGGGTGCATACATGTGGACAGTCAATTCCGCAATCAGGACTATGTAGGTGACAATCTGTTATATTTTTGTGAAGATGCAGAAAGGTGTTGTGTATGTATATCGAAGATAAAACTCGCACGAGTAAACACTGATTTACTGACAGATCTGTCGTCCAGTGGTAACACGCTGGACTTGTAATCCAGGGATCGCAGGTTCGATCCCCCATCTGACCCTAATCAAATTAAGTCTTTCAGATGGGACTTTAAGCCGAGGTCTTGTGTCGTTGCTTTACACTATGCACGTAAAAGAACTACCAGAGGAGACTGGAATGTGTATCTGTCTGTATCATTGCACTATCCTCCAAATACTACCATTACTAATCTCTTCAGTAGGCGTCGCTCATATGGGCAACCGGTAGCGACGATAAATAAACAGTGGTTAACACGTTGGACTGGTAAAATATAGCTGGAGGGTCGCCATATGGCCTAAGCTGTCGGTTGCACAGACGGATATGTAGTCCAGTGGTAACTCGCTGGACTGGTAATCCAGGGATCGCAGGTTCGATCCCCCGTCTGACCCTAATAAAATTAACAGTCTTTCAGATGGGACTTTAAACCAAGGTCTTGTGTATGTGCAGTACACTGTGCACGTAAAAGAACGAGCGGAGACTGTATCATTGCACTATCCTCCAAAAATCTAAAATGACTAATCTCTTCAGGAGGCGTCGCTCATATGGGCAACCGGTAGCGACGATAAATAAACATAAAACAAACAAAAAGTGATTTACAGTATTCAAGACTTCCTCTGTCCTGCCAGTCGCCATCTTTGGTGGTTAGAGTCGCTGCCTTGTTTACCACTGTAACCTATCATCAGTGTTGGGCACGTGTTCGAGACTCGCTCCACTCAGACCGTGTCTCTTTATATGAAAGAAGTTGCTAGTTTCTTACGGAGGTTAGTGCACCAAGTACTGGTTAACCGCTTGAGCCTGCCCAGGACATGTGTTGTTAACTGCCTGTCGCTCAAATGGACAACCGGTAGCGACGTTAATTAAACTTAAATTAAAAAAATAATAAAGATGCCCAACCCCTACTATCAATACCCAAAATGGTAGTGCAGGAATATAAACTATATACCAAATATAACGTTAACCCTTTCCATCATAGAAGCACCTCTTGACGCCATTACCAATATGACATACATTAACCCTTTCCATCATAGAAGCACCTCTTGACGCCATTACCAATATGACATACATTAACCCTTTCCATCATAGAAGCACCTCTTGACGCCATTACCAATATGACATACATTAACCCTTTCCATCATAGAAGCACCTCTTGACGCCATTACCAATATGACATACATTAACCCTTTCCATCATAGAAGCACCTCTTGACGCCATTACCATATGATACATTACCCTTTCATCATAGAAGCCCTCTTGACGGCATTACCAATATGACATACTTACCCTTTCCATCATAGAAGCACCTCTTGACGCCATTACCAATACGACATACATTAACCCTTTCCCTCATAGAAGCACCTCTTGACGCCATTACCAATACGACATACATTAACCCTTTCCATCATAGAAGCACCTCTTGATGCCATTACCAATACGTCATACATTAACCCTTTCCATCATAGAAGCACCTCTTGACGCCATTACCAATACGACATACATTAACCCTTTCCCTCATAGAAGCACCTCTTGACGCCATTACCAATACGACATACATTAACCCTTTCCATCATAGAAGCACCTCTTGACGCCATTACCAATACGTCATACATTAACCCTTTCCATCATAGAAGCACCTCTTGACGCCATTACCAATACGACATACATTAACCCTTTCCATCATAGAAGCACCTCTTGACGCCATTACCAATACGACATACATTAACCCTTTCCATCATAGAAGCACCTCTTGACGCCATTACCAATACGACATACATTAACCCTTTCCATCATAGAAGCACCTCTTGACGCCATTACCAATACGACATACATTTACCCTTTCCATCATAGAAGCACCTCTTGACGCCATTACCAATATGACATACATTAACCCTTTCCCTCATAGAAGCACCTCTTGACGCCATTACCAATATGTCATACATTAACCCTTTCCATCATAGAAGCACCTCTTGACGCCATTACCAATACGACATACATTAACCCTTTCCATCATAGAAGCACCTCTTGACGCCATTACCAATATGACATACATTAACCCTTTCATCATAGAAGCACCTCTTGACGCCATTACAATATGACATACATTAACCCTTTCATCATAGAAGCACCTCTTGACGCCATTACCAATATGACATACATTAACCCTTTCCATCATAGAAGCACCTCTTGACGCCATTACCAATATGACATACATTAACCCTTTCCATCATAGAAGCACCTCTTGACGCCATTACCAATATGACATACATTGACAATGTAGTAGCCAAACCAATGTTCAAATACAGGCCAGAATCTCGTGTAGTCCCAGTAATAGCTATGGAGGTGGGATAGATATGGCGAATACTAATACCCAGTGCATGATAGCTAAATGGCTGTCATTTGTATGGAGATATTATAGTATATTAACCTAAATCTCTATGAAGGAAAGGGTTAAATGGCTGTCATTTGTATGGAGATATTATAGTATATTAACCTAAATCTCTATGAAGGAAAGGGTTAAATGGCTGTCATTTGTATGGAGATATTATAGTATATTAACCTAAATCTCTATGAAGGAAAGGGTTAAATGGCTGTCATTTGTATGGAGATATTATAGTATATTAACCTAAATCTCTATGAAGGAAAGGGTTAAATGGCTGTCATTTGTATGGAGATATTATAGTATATTAACCTAAATCTCTATGAAGGAAAGGGTTAAATGGCTGTCATTTGTATGGAGATATTATAGTATATTAACCTAAATCTCTATGAAGGAAAGGGTTAAATGGCTGTCATTTGTATGGAGATATTATAGTATATTAACCTAAATCTCTATGAAGGAAAGGGTTAAATGGCTGTCATTTGTATGGAGATATTATAGTATATTAACCTAAATCTCTATGAAGGAAAGGGTTAAATTGCTGTCTTGTATGGAGATATTATAGTATATTAACCTAAATCTCTATGAAGGAAAGGGTTAAATTGCTGTCTTGTATGGAGATATAATGGTATATTAACCTAAATCTATATGAAGGAAAGGGTTAAATGGCTGTCTTGTATGGAGATATAATGGTATATTAACCTAAATCTCTATGAAGGAAAGGGTTAAATTGCTGTCTTGTATGGAGATATAATGGTATATTAACCTAAATCTCTATGAAGGAAAGGGTTAAATTGCTGTCTTGTATGGAGATATAATGGTATATTAACCTAAATCTATATGAAGGAAAGGGTTAAATGGCTGTCGTTTTGTATGCAGATATAATAGTATATTAACCTATATAGGTATGAAGGAAAGGGTTAAATGGCTGTCGTTTGTATGCAGATATAATAGTGTATTAACCTATATATGTATGAAGGAAAGGGTTAAATGAGTGTCGTTTGTATGGAGATATAATAGTATATTAACCTATATATGTATGAAGGAAAGGGTTAAATGATTGTCGTTTGTATGCAGATATAATAGTATATTAACCTATATATGTATGAAGGAAAGGGTTAAATGGCTGTCGTTTGTATGCAGATATAATAGTGTATTAACCTATATATGTATGAAGGAAAGGGTTAAATGAGTATCGTTTGTATGGAGATATAATAGTATATTAACCTATATATGTATGAAGGAAAGGGTTAAATGAGTGTCGTTTGTATGCAGATATAATAGTATATTAACCTATATATGTATGAAGGAAAGGGTTAAATGGATGTCGTTTGTATGCAGATATAATAGTATATTAACCTAAATCTCTATGAAGGAAAAGGTTAAATGGATGTCGTTTGTATGCAGATATAATAGTATATTAACCTAAATCTCTGTGAATGAAAGGGTTAAATGGCTGTCGTTTGTATGGAGATATAATAGTATATTAACCTAAATCTCTATGAAGGAAAGGGTTAAATGGATGTCGTTTGTATGCAGATATAATAGTATATTAACCTAAATCTCTATGAAGGAAAGGGTTAAATGGCTGTCGTTTGTATGGAGATACAATAGTATATTAACCTAAATCTCTATGAGGGAAAGGGTTAAATGGATGTCGTTTGTATGCAGATATAATAGTGTATTAACCTATATATGTATGAAGGAAATGGTTACGAAATTGTTAGCATTGTTCATGTTCATGAATAATATTAGGATGAACATTTAAGATTCATGATCAAAATGTCCACGTGTTTTGCATAATCACTCTTACAACTGTATTAGCAATAACAATCTCTCAACATAGATATAGTACATGTACATAGTTTCATAGTGGGAGATTAAATGTAAAAATTAAAACATTAAAACTTATTTCCGACTTGCTAAGGACTTTAAGTGGAATGCAATATGTGCTTGATAGAGTCAAGTGTTTTTACCATCGCCTAATTAAACATAAAACCACTACATTACCAATTACAATGGATATAAATGTAGTGTTCTGTGAAAGCACATTATGAAACTCGATGGAAGTATAGGATAGATTACGAATTGGCCCGTTTTAACGAAATATACACCGAGCAAATGAGCAAAATATTTTCCAACTTCTATCCGTGGTTTATCCGTCACGGTTCTCTGTAATTCCTACTCGGACATAGATTTAATGTTATCCATTAATGTTTGTCTTAAATGTTCAATCTCTGCTGCATCTTCCGGTAAAATCACAGTCGGTCGGACACTATCATCTTCCGGTGATTCGAGGTGTGCAGTTTCGCCGACACTTAAGCTGACTTAGACAACGTACATAAGTAGGTCGCGTCTATACGATTTAGAAGCGAGAAATGTGGCTCTTTCATTGGACCATGTGACTTAGTCGTTGTCTAAGTGATGCTATACCGTTATACCACGTTCAACCACCCATCTGACCCTAATAAAATTAACAGTCTTTCAGATGGGACGTTAAACCGAGGTTTCGTGTCGGTGCTGTACACGTAAACGAACCAGAGGAGACTCTGGCATGGGTCTCTGTCTGTATCATTGCACTATCCTCCACATATCTAAAATGACTCATCTCTTCAGGAGGCGTCGCTCATATGGGCAATCGATAGCGACGGTAAATAAACGTAAAACACACAAACAATGCCAAATATATAGTTTACATATAAATCAAGCATTGCTGCTACAAATGTATACCGAACTAATGGGAGCACTTAACTTTCAATCAGTGTTCTTGTCGTCAACAAACTCTTAAAAGTGGAAGTTCATATATAACGGTCAGCCACGCTCTTGAATTGACGTGTGTTTATTATTGGAGTGTATGCTTAACGTGTGATACTGTCGCTTAGAGATAATTTAAATCTGATCAGTCTAAATAAATAAATAAATAGTTCCTACAAATTTATTTTAGCTCGATTGCGAAACAAGTTTTTACAACTTATATTAATCACTCTCTAGACCACATTCCTGATGGAATCCATCGCCACGAGGGAGAAAGAAGATGCAACGTGGAATTTAAATGCTTTGCCTAAGAGCACAATCGTAACGGCTCCGGTGGAGCTCGAACGCCGGACCTTTCGCACCTGAAACAAACACGCATCCACTGCGCTATCACGACTTCAACAAATAAAATAAATATGCATTGGCACAACATTAATGTGAGATATAACGATCAATGTATGCCATTAATGTTGTTATTCAGGATACATGCGTTGTATTATGCATGGCTGTTGACCCTGTAAACGTACGTGTGTGTATTAGTTAAAGCAGCATTACATCGTAATAAAGGATGTTTTGGGTAAAATATAAATACTAATGTGTGTGAGTTTACAAAAATTGAAATAGTCGTTCAGAAATGATAAAAATTCCAATAATCCAATAAATATAAACCGTCGTATGCGCGAATTTGTTTATCAACACACGACATGTAAATAGGCACAGCGCGCATGCGTGAAACAACAGAGGCTGTAGAAAACAACTTATATATTTTGAACATGAAATACTCTCTATCTATCTACCTCTAATGTCGAACCCCTCACGGCGATGTAGACATGTCCTTAAAAGACTTAGATAACAGAGGTATGAATCAACATCTCAAGTAATTTAATTAATAAAAACAATGTGGGACAAATGGGGACGATGCATTCCGAATGTAAACAAGAGCGAACGATGCTTTCTGATTGTAAACAAACATACTTTCGGTTTCGAGTGTGTTTTATCGCAAAAAAAACATTGTTTACCAATTGAACATAAGTATACAAAGTATAATGTTAGAATGTGTAGCAGCATTGCCTAAATTTGAATTTTTCAAATATCTTTTATTTCATACGATGTAATGCTGCTTTAAACTATTCAGATTCCGTTGTAAAAAAATGTGGAAAACAATTATACCATAATTATGCATATGCAATAGATAATTACATTCTGTAGACATTCGCTGTAGAATATTACATTATTTGTATTTAGTGCCATTTTGTACACTACAATATAGTCCGCCTTCGTGGTCGAGTGGTTAAGGTCGCTGACTTGTATACCAAGTTGGCAGTTTCTTACGGAGGTTGGTGCACCCAAGTACTGGTTAACCGCTGGAGCCTGCCCAGGAAAGGTGTTGTTAAGTAAACTGCCCGCCGGCGATATAGCCCAAAATGGTGCTGATGCAGGCGTAAAACCCGAAATATAACATAACATAACATAACATAACACTACAATATAATCACACTGTAAATATGGATTGACTCGAATGGAATGTGGTTTGGTGCAAGTGAAATGTGGTTGGGAACAAATGAAATGTGTTTTGGTGCAAGTGAAATGTCGTTCGATCCAAATGAAACATCGTTCGATCCAAATGAAACGTCGGTCGATCCAAATTAAACGTCGTTCGATCCAAATGAAATGTCGTTCGATGCAAATGAAATGTTGAAATGTCGTTCGATCCAAATGAAATGTTGAAATGTCGTTCGATCCAAATGAAATGTCGTTCGATACAAATGAAATGTCGTTCGATCCAACCGAAACGTCGTTCGATGCAAATGAAACGTCGTTCGATGCAAATGAAATGTCGTTCGATCCAAATGAAATGTCGTTCGATCCAAATGAAATGTCGTTCGATCCAACCGAAACGTCGTTCGATGCAAATGAAACGTCGTTCGATGCAAATGAAACGTCGTTCGAACCAAATGAAATGTCGTTCGACCCAACCGAAACGTCGTTCGATGCAAATGAAACGTCGTTCGATGCAAATGAAACGTCGTTCGATCCAAATGAAATGTCGTTCGATCCAAATGAAACGTCATTCGATGCAAATGAAACTTCGTTCGATGCAAATTAAATGTGGCTTGACGAAAAGTGAAGCATGGTTTGCATCAAATAAAATGTGGTTTGGCACAAGCTAACACGGAACATGGTTCGGCGTGTATTATGACACTTAAGCTTCTTGTATGATATACCGGATGCGTCTTTAAGTAGTGCCTAGTTATGTCTTCTATTTCTCCGTGGGCTGGGCTATCTTAATTGTATGCTCTCTGGTCGTGATGGATGTCATAAAGTTTGTTCTGAACTAGTTCGCCATGGCTGCAAATCAGCAATACTCGGGTAACTCCACACAGTCTAGTTGTGTGTATGTACAGTCAAACCTGTGCTAAAGGCCACCCCCGAATAAAGGCCGCATATGAAAAAACCTGTCTCTAAAGACCACCATTTTTCTCTCCCGTCGAGCCATTTTCAATGCATTTTAACCCTCTATTGAGAGGCCATCTGCCAACAAAGGCCACTTTTTTACTTTCCTAAGGGTGGCCTTTATAGACAGGTTTGACTGTATATATAGTATCGTTCTTTATTGCTCTTTTGTTGGCTGGACGATTCAATGGGTATTGCAGGTCAGGGAAAAGTCAGGGTTTTTATAATTAGTCAGGGAAATTTAAAATTGGGCAAAAGTCCTGGAAAATTCAGCATAAATAATGAAAAAAGGCTAAGGCAGTTGCTTCGTATTTGGTTTAAACACATATACAAATCTTATGTTAACACTTTTTTGAAATGCGGCTCCAATAAGATCATTTAACAGTTGGTTTTTAGTAAAAAAGTGTTTACTAAAAACAAATCGCTATTGACATTAAAATCAAGAGTAAGCTCTTTGCTAGACTTTAATTTAGAATGAGAAGAAACTGAAAGGAATTTAAGCGTTCCTTGCCTCCTGAGCTGTTTCTTTTTCAGCATTCAACAGTTACATACTAGCATCTCATTTAGAAGTTTAGTTAGCTAGATGTCTAGGAATTATGTATACATGTATACATATACAACTTTTCACTATGCTCTCGTAGCTTGCTTCTTTATTGTATCAGCAAAATTCAAGGCTAGCATCCATTAGTATGCATTCCTGTGACATTGCCATGCTGTTCATATAGTTTAACTTGCACATTACACCAATGCACATTATTAATTTAAGCCATTTTAATCTGGATGCCGTTTAAACAGAATTTGTTCTTTACCTTTATTTCTTTTACAACGATTGCGAAGCAAGTTTTAACAACTTATATTAATCACTCTCGTTGGCGTGGATTAAAGCGTAGATGTGGTCATTCGTGTGGGAGGAAACCAGAGTAGCCGGAGAAAACCCACCTGTCCCATCTGGCGAACATCTCACATACTTCCCGGTCCGAGGATCGAACTCGGATTGCATTGGTGAGAAGCGAGCAAAAAGCATAGAACCAGATCAGCCGGTCAAGGCTGTGCTTCCCAATAGTATTATGTAGTATGACTTAATATACTTATGTTGCTGTCCGATTAGCGCAGTGGTTAGCGCTCGCTTCTCACCAATGCAATCCGGGTTCGATCCTCGGAACGGGAAGTATGTGAGCTGGTACATATCGGACAGATGGGTTTTCTCCGGGTACTCCGGTTTCCGTCCACACGAATGACCACAAATACGCTGTCATCCGAGCCAAACGGAGTCAAATAAGCTTCAACTGTTCTACTATAGTTTTCTCAAATAAGCTTCAACTGTTATACTATAGTTTTCTCAAATATGCTTCAACTGTTCTACTATAGTTTTCTCAAATAAGCTTCAACTGTTCTACTATAGTTTTCTCAAATATGCTTCAACTGTTCTTCTATAGTTTTCTTAAATAAGCTTCAACTGTTCTACTATAGTTTTCTCAAATAAGCTTCAACTGTTCTACTATAGTTTTCTCAAATAAGCTTCAACTGTTCTACTATAGTTTTCTCAAATAAGCTTCAACTGTTCTACTATAGTTTTCTCAAATATGCTTCAACTGTTCTACTATAGTTTTCTCAAATATGCTTCAACTGTTATACTATAGTTTTCTCAAATAAGCTTCAACTGTTCTACTATAGTTTTCTCAAATAAGCTTCAACTGTTCTACTATAGTTTTCTCAAATATGCTTCAACTGTTATACTATAGTTTTCTCAAATAAGCTTCAACTGTTCTACTATAGTTTTCTCAAATAAGCTTCAACTGTTCTACTATAGTTTTCTCAAATAAGCTTCAACTGTTCTACTATAGTTTTCTCAAATATGCTTCAACTGTTCTACTTAGTTTTCTCAAATATGCTTCAACTGTTCTTCTATAGTTTTCTTAAATAAGCTTCAACTGTTCTACTATAGTTTTCTCAAATAAGCTTCAACTGTTCTACTATAGTTTTCTCAAATAATCTTCAACTGTTCTACTCTATCAAGTTATACCATTTTGGCATCTTTATCATTTTCGTTTACTGTTTGTAAATTGTAACATAATTGCCTATATTGTTTGCACTGTACATGGAATGGTGATAGATCATGTACGAGTTTGATAAATTGGCATTTAAAATTTCATTCCTAAACAACATTCAATGTCTAGTATATTTAATTATAACTTTTGTTTTGTTCAAATCCTCTCTGTAAAGTCAAAAGCTAGCTTCCGGTGCAAAGAGTGAAGACTTTTCATTAACACCAATAACTGAATTGAATCTTTATTGATGTTCCTCCTCTCGGGAGATTCACATAATTATACATTAACAAATACATTCACAACACATTGCATATAAAACAATAATTATAAGTTATAGAAAATATAAATAATGATATATTACAACAGACGAATACAGATAGGTATCATGCAAAGACGTTAGACATCTATACTAGTATCACTTTCAATCCTATAGTAACGAATTCCGCCTCCGGATAGGATAGTCAATGTGATTCTTATAAGTTAATTTGTGTAGTTATTTAGCGACAAGGATTACATAGTCTATAATGTAGTCATACGACATTTCTAAGAACATAACGAGTTATTTTTGGTAACTAAAAATTAAGGGAGGTAAAAAAAAATGGTGGTAAAACAGTGGTTTCCGTATTTGATAGGTGAGTATAAGTTATTAGCCACAACTTCCACAAGCTTGTGCTATTAAGCACACGTTATCCGACATGGAAACTAACCTCAGGAAGAGGAATTGATATAAGTTTTCTGAAAACTTGTTTTCCAATCCAAACCATTCACAATTTATGTAATTTGTAACATTTTTTGTGTTATACAACATGTACATGTAAAATTATTGGAATAAATACTGTTTAAACCAACTTCAGGAACAATCTATTCCAGAATTATCCGTATAATACTGGGTTATCTGAATCATAGTTATGTTGTTGCAATTATAGTCATAAATCGTGCTTCATACTCAATTACCAATACGATTACGCAACCACTACAATACCGCAACAAGCCAAAATAATATTATAATTGAACGTTAATCTAATGTTGGCCTTGTACTGTATTCCAATACCCATAATTTGTTATCCAAATTCCATAACACCAAACTTTCTTTTGGTGTTGGCTTAGATGTTTAGGCGTTCACCGTATAAATGATCTTGTCGAGGCTATTGGTAACCGTAGTGTTCGGAACAAATTGGAAGGAGTAGGTTTCTCAGTAAATATATTCGATGCTTCTGATACCATTCTTTGACTCTGTTGATCGTCTTCTTTCACATTTTCAGTCCGACTAATACTTTCCTTTACATGTTGATGATCTTTATTAACTTCTTTGTCATGCGTTACGACAATGATTTTATCGTTATATTTTTCTGATCCATCAGGCTTAGCACCTGGTCTTGGTTTGGAATCACTAGAAAATAAGAATCTAAAGTTAGAATTTGTTTTGAATGGTAGTTTCATTACACCTCCGGCCATTAGAGACTCCACAATGTGTGGTACGTGTTTAGTAGTTGATCTGACACCATTTTTATTCACGTTATTCGTATCTTTGTTATCTGTCGCGTTAGACAAATCTATGTGTGTAGGATGAAATAGCTTGGTAGCAACTGGTACCTTGTCCCGTACTAGATGTTGTTTTGGATTAATAGCTGCACTAGGTATGTCAATTGGTGGTAGTGTTGCTTTATCTGCATGTGTGGCAACAACAGCTAAGTTATTCGGTTCAGGAATGTCAGTGTATTTTGATGTATCTGTAAGCACATGTTGTGTATATTCAGCTAAGTAATTTGTGTCAGTAATAGTTTGGTTTGATGCAGCCTTAAGCACATGAGATAATTCTGCTATATTTCTTTTGTCCGTAATGTTTTGGTTTGTAGAATCTTTAAACATATCTGGTATGAATTCACCAACATGCTTTGTGTCTTTATTGTCATGTTGTGGTGTTGTGTGTTCATACATTTGATATTTAACACCAGCTAAGTTATTTGTGTCCGTATTATGAGGTTGCGATGATGTTACTTGACTGTTTGTCATCATATCACCAGCCATATTAGTTGTCATTTGATAGTGAACTATGTTGCTTACATCTGGAATCTTTATTTCCATGAATGAAAAGTCCGAAGGGACTATTATTGGCGGTAGGGTGGTTGGTATCGTAGTGCTTTGGAAATGAGGTGGCGTAGTTGACGTTTGTCCTTGCGATATTGACATGGAATGAGGCTGGTCGTCAATGAAAACTGAATCTGAATTCGTCACAATGAATGGAATTGTACTGGCTGTATTTTTGTTAATGCTATTTTTCTTATCAACCAAAGTTGACGTCTTTCCAAAAACTGCGTCTTCGGTTGTGAGCTTGTGTTCTCTAGAAGGAGCCACAGTTACGGTGTTATGTCCCGTATATTGTTTATCTTTCTCCGGTGACATGTTAATGTCCATGGTAGTATGACCTACATTGTGTGCATACTTGTAGATAGGTTCTACCGTAGTATTAGCTACATATTGTTGTGTATTCTCCGATGACATGGTACGGCCTACGGTAGTATGGTCTACATGTTGTGTATTCTCCGACGACATGGTACGGCCTACGGTAGTATGGTCTACATGTTGTTTATTCTCCGAGGGTATGGTACGGCCTACTGTAGTATGGTCTAAATGTTGTGCATTCTCCGATGACATGGTACGGCCTACAGTAGTATGGCCTACGTGTGGTTGTTTATTCTCCGATGACATGGTACGGCCTACGGTAGTAAGGTCTACATGTTGTTTATTCTCCAAAGGTATGGTACGGCCTACTGTAGTATGGTCTACATGTTGTTGTGCATTCTCCGATGACATGGTACGGCCTACGGCAGTAAGGTCTACATGTTGTTGTGCATTCTCCGATGACATGGTACGGCCTACAGTAGTATGGCCTACGTGTGGTTGTTTATTCTCCGATGACATGGTACGGCCTACGGTAGTAAGGTCTACATGTTGTTTATTCTCCGAGGGTATGGTACGGCCTACAGTAGTATGGTCGACATGTTGTTGTGCATTCTTCGATGACATGGTACGGTCTATGGTAGTATGGTCTACATTGTGTTGTTTATTCTCCGATGACATGGTACGACCTACGGTATACTGAGTTGGCGTGTGTCTACCTATAGCATCTACATTTGTACTTGTAACTTGATCTTCAATGTCCGGATTCCTAGGAAGAAGAGCGTATTTTTAAAGCTTTACCGTGCATTAATGAGATAGGAGACATACTGTATACATTTGTTATCAATTACTTAACATAATTTTGATAAAATCACATTTTTCATACCGCAACATATTATGGAACAATAGTAAAAACAAAGATACCCAACTAAACTGAGCAATGAACATTTCGGGATAAATCGGTCTTTATCTGCCAAGGGAGGTAATAGAACACTGTCATAGTAGAATGCGCATGCCCGAGTGCTAGTTACGCACAATCATAATGTATCACAACTACGTGTTCATGTGACATGATAGAATGTGTACATTTATTACAAAGAGTGTAATGAAGTTCAAACTATGTCTTTAACTAAACAGTACACTGTTTGAAGGCTGGGAAAAGGCGTGGATATATATTTGCCTGGTCAGTCATATACATATATTTTAACACCGATACCAGTATCCGTGGTAGAGTGGTTAAGGTCGCTGACTTGTATACCACTGTAACCTATCATCACTGATGGTCACGGGTTCGAGCCCAGCTCAGACCGTGTTTCATTTATATGAAAAAATTGGCAGTTTCTTACGGAGGTTGGTGCACCAAGTACTGATTAACCACTGGAGCATGCCCAGGAAAGGTGTTGTTAGGAGAACTGCCTGGCGACGTTAAATAAACTTAAATAATAAAAACAAAACATTAATTGGGTCGTATTGAGTTTCTGATAATATCAGCGCCATTTTGCCAGTAATAAATTAGTGAAAAATCGACCGACTGGACCACAGGCTTCAATGTTTGTGGCGTATGCGGTATGTCCGTGTTTCTACAGTACAACTGTTCGGGCGTGGATATTGCGTCTTCCCACAGCACACCAAGCTGTCACTTGCTCTTTCTTAAATGACCAATTTAGCCCTTGGACCGATTCTAATAAAGATCAACAGCAATATATTGAACGTTAAACAACTACCTAAAATATTCGTCTGTCACGACTTTGTCCTTCAGTGCTCGTAGAATTTTCTCTCGTACAGTGTAACCGTCCCGTGGGAACACGTGCATTTCTATATGTAGACCATTGGAACCCGGCATAAATCTGTAAGGGTAACGTGTTTGAGTATCGTTGCGATACATGTAAACATAGTAAATAATTTTCTATTCCAAAGTCACCCACTTCCATTACCTTACCGAAATTATTTACCCCACCCATCTGCGAACAGTGGCCCACCAACATTATCCCACCCACTTACATTGCCCACGAAGTATCTTACCCCACCCACATATATTATTCCACATACATATCAAAAGTGTCGAAACTACTTAGTCTAAGCATATTTATGTGAGCTCGATTGCGAAACAAGAGTTCTTACATATTTCATCAAGTACTCTCGAGACCTCATTCCTTGTGGAATCCAACACCACGAGAGAGAGAGAGATATATATATATATATATACATATATATAGAGGGATGGAGGGAGGGAGAGAGAGGGATGGAGGGATGGAGAGAGAGACTATTAATCAGCCATCTGTGCTAAGCAGCCACTTTCTGTGATTCCTTTGGCTGACTGCTTATCACAGGTTTGACTGTATCAGGCATCAGTTCGCAGGTTAAACATCAGCTGATGGCGTGGCGTGATAAATTGCACAATAGACTGACATTTGTAACTAGGGTAAATGTTGACATACCAAAATAATTTAAAATACGTAAACATGCATTTCGTTTGGCTTTTTGCAGGGTAAATGTTGACATAGCAAAATAATGTAAAATACGTAAACATGCATTTCGTTTAGCTTTTATGCGATGTATTGTCGCATTAATGTTTGCAAGCCCGGTGCATTTTAAATGACTTGTTGTTTCATGGATCTGTTCCCACACTACGATCAAGGAGGAGGTTCAATGCAGCCACTACGTAGTTCGATACCCAGCTTAGCCGTACTAAAGCGGAATACAATGTAATTTCGTTTGGGTATCCGCCTGCGTGGTCAAGTGGTTACGGTCTCTCACTTGTATACCACTGTGACCTATCATCACTGATGGTCACGGGTTCGAGCCCCGCTTCAGGCCGTGCTCTTCATATGAAAAAGTTGGCAGTGTCCTAAAGAGGATTGTGCACCAATTACTGGTTAACCGCTGGAGCCTGCCCAGGAAAGATGTTGTTAGGTAAACCGCTCGTCGCTCATATGGGCAACCGGTAGCGACGTTAAATAAGCTTAAATAAGCTTAAATAAGTGTGGAACTATAAAGCAAGGCTATCCATGCTACTTACTGTAAAGACGTGTGGCAATTCTGTAGACCAGTCTCCACCGGAAAGTCTGTAGCTAGTAGCAACCGCTTAAGTAACTTGCAGAATATTTTGTTCAGATACTGCTGTTGTTCTATAGTCAGGCTAGAGGGCACGTGGTTTCCTGTTATAATAAGGAGGGTTGATTGATATACTAAAGTATACAGAGCTGTCATATATGCCTCATTTGCAGTCTACATCTGTTATCTACATCGGTTATGTCGAATTATCCGGTTATCTCGAAGTCCCGTTTCAGACACTATCGTTCTACATATAACTGACACCGTTTATATCGAATTTCGTTATGTCAAACTTCGGTTATGTCGAAGTATTGTGCTCGGTCCCACGGAATTCGACATAGCGGATGTAGACTGTACTTTAAGTTAGTTGGTGACACTCTGTTGCATGGCAATTACCACCGTAGTTAGTTTAAACAATATTTTATTCAAGAATATACATAACACAGGAATATACACTGAACCGAATTTCTAAACGTCCACCTAATAAATTGTGAGTTTAGGGTAACGGGTCTGTGTATTAGTCCAAATATTGGTAGTCTATTGTTATCCACCATAGTCTATCAATGTACACTAAGAAAACACCAATTTATTGTCATGGCTGACCAAGCGGAACGGAAGGTTGGAATCCTAAGTGTTGGCATGAGGACCACGTGCACGGCATGGTGAGTGCTCAATTTGATTGCAATTTATTCTATGTGCGACCCGTAACCGATAAAACAGAACATATGGCGAGAATGACCATTGAGGAAAGCGGGCGAGCCGTCGGTATGCTTGATACAGGCACTTCTATCAGACAGGTATGTTCAGCGTTGTAATTAAATTCGATATTTCAAGTACATTTTGTAATGTCGTATTTTAATATCATTCTAAATCATTTCCATCGTGTTTCCAGGTTGCACGACCTTTCAACAGATGGCATTCTACTATGGTCTTTACTTGTTGATTGTCTTCAACTGTTATACAACATCAGGTGGACGTTTAGAAATTCGGTTCAGTGTATGTAACAAAGGATAGGACAAGAGTTATACCACGCAGTTAAGTTTAAAATTTTACAACGATTGCGAAGCAAGTTTTAACAACTTATATTAATCACTTAACTCTTTCACCGCCAATGACGCATAAACGCGACTTTGTAAAAAAAAAAGAGTAGAGAACCCGATCGGACAGAACAGAACATGCCGTCTGATCAGGCTATATGCTGATTGCTCTTCAGACAGTGGAGCTGAAGCACCTATCCGAATAGCAAACAACATAGATCCTGATCAGACGCGGCGTTACGCCGCGGCTGATCTGGATATATGTTGCTTGCACATGCTCTCAATTTAGTCGGCGCTGAAAGAGTTAATCACATGTGGTTATTCGTATGGGAGGAAACCAGAGTACCCAGAGAAAACCCACCTGTCCGATCTGGGGGACCACCGTACTATCTCACATACTTCCCGGTTCACGGATCGAACCCGGGTTGCATTGGTGAGAAGCGAGCACGCTAACCACTGCGCCAATCGGACAACTGGTATCCTGTGAAATGTATCTATTTTTTGTGTTATTAAAGGGCCTTTCGAGCTGGCAGAAAATGATTCAGCTCTGACTACAACAAGGTGTATGTGGCAGTGTACACATTATCCTGCAAACTTGTAGCAAAACAATCCTGGGGGTCTCATTACGTCCAATAATGAGAATTCCTGTTGATGCTATAAGCATCTGCTGATGTTTAATGCAATAAATATTGTATTGTATTGTAAATAAACGTTCAATAAAAACTGTCCGATTAGCGCAGTGGTTAGAGCGCTCGCTTCTCACCAATGCAACACGGGGTATAAAAACGATGTCCTGCGTTTTCTGATTTAATGAGTTTAGACTAATACTTATCCGAGAAGTATTTGAGATGGTACGGTGGTCACCAGATCAGGTGGGTTTCCTCCGGGTGCTCCGGTTTCCTCCCACACTAAAGACCACATATACGCTTTCATCCGCGCCAACGAGAGTGATTACTATAAGTTGTTGAATCTTGCTTCGCAATCGTTGTATAATAAAGTTTAAACTTAATAAAAACAGTTGTTATCTGGCGGAACTCGTGTTGCATGTGACAGCTGCCGGTTTGTATGGTAGAGTTTGTGTTTATATGGATATGACTTACCAACGCGATGATTGCCGTGATCTGCGAAACCGCGAGGATGCTGGGTTACTGAAATAAACGGAGTTTAGATTGAACTCTTGCAATGACGCTTGGTCAACTTTATAAAACAAGAGTGCCGACTGTCACAATATATAACACGCTGAACTGGTAATCCAGGGATCGCAGGTTCGATCCCACGTCTGACCCTAATACAATTAACAGTCTTTCAGATGGGACTTTAAACCGAGGTCTCGTGTCCGACGGTGCTGTACACCCAGAGGAGACTCTCGATTGGATCTATATCTGTATCATTGCACTATCCTCCAAAAATCTTTAAACGACTAATCTCTTCAGGAGGCGTCGCTCATTTGGGCAACCGGTAGCGACGATGCATAAACGTAAAACACACCCTCACAATATATGCCTGACGAAAGGGCTCTTCCTTCTAATGTTAGGCATGCACACCAATTTTAGCTTAGATATGCTGTAGAGCTTCAATAGTCACATTGACAAGGATACCACAATGCATTAGCATATTCGCGAAAATCAGTTACAATTGCCAGGAAGAAATAAACATCAATATTTGTTCTTAATTCTCTTGGGTTCTCCATGATTTCAAATTTACGTGCCCCTCACCGCTGTAGGTTCGAATCTCACTCGGGGTGTCGAATTATTTCAAGTGAGGAAACTATGCATTGCGGTAGGTCGGTGGTTCTATCTGTGTGCCCGCCATTGCCCGCAATACCGCTCGGAGGGGCACCCGGGGTCTTCCTCCACCTATAATAATTAGTGAGTCGCCCTATGACCGAAGCTTTTGGTGCGACGTTAAGCCCAACAAACACACTTGGCCTCGAGGTTATAAAACTTTTCTCAGATCCCAAACTCAAGCTCAAATGATCTGATTGGTTGATTCCGAGTGTTACTGTCAGCTGAACCAATCAGACGCTTGAGACTGAGTTTCGAGATTTGAGGAAAAGTTTTATAACCCTGGAGCTTGGTGTGGTAAACGTGCATTTCAAATTGTTGACGTTTGTGTCGAACAATTGTTATTATACCGACACAACATATTGAAATGAACAGGCATTGCAAAACCGAAAGGTCACTGTTTGAGCTAGATAGCTGACAGTACGAATTTGGAAACGTTCAGACACTTATTAAACCGCGGAGGTGGGCCATTTGTGGATATTGGCGCACCCTATGGAGATATTGGCCCGAGGGCCGTTACCGTTTAATAACTTCTTTATTGCATACCTTAACGGCCCCAGGCGGCCATGTTTACACAATGTAGTTATTATGTTGTTGCTACCTGTGACACGTGCTCGTGATTCGTTCTCGGCGCGTGCCAATATCCGATATTGGCCCGGCAGAGCCGAAAATTGAAATATATTTCCCGCGTCGACCAGATATTTTGCTTTTCTACCATTAAATGTGTTACTATTTATAGTAACGTATGCAATAAAGCTGGTTATCGAACTTGGCCGAGATAGTTTGCCAACAAGCATTGTGTTCAAGTTTGGTGAAGATTGGATAACAATTGCTCAAGTTAAAGAGCGGATAGTACGAATATAGATCATTCAAGTCCTTAAAAATACTCCGCATTGACCGGGGTAATACAGCTGGTTATCGAACTTGGCCGAGATAGTATGCTAACAAACAATGTGTTCAGGTTTGGTGAAGATTGTATAAGACCCGTTCAAGCTATAGTGCGGATAGTGCGAATTTGGACAATTCAAGGGTCATGACTCCGGAGTGACCGGTGATATGAAGCTGGTTATCGAACATGGTCGAGATAGTATGCCAACAACCACACTGCAAGTTTGAATACAAGAGTAGGAACACAATTCAAGGGACATAACTCCAGAGTGACGAGGATAATACAGCTTGTTATCAAACTTAGTTTATACAAATTTATTTTAGCTCGATTGCGAAACAAGTTGTTACAACTTATATTAATCACTGTCGATACCTCATTCCTGATGGAATCCATCGGCACGAGGGAGAGAGAAGAGGCAACGTGGACTTTAAATGCCTTGCCTAAGGGCACAATCGTAACGGCTCCAGTGAGGCTCGAACTCCGGACATTTCGCACCTGAAGCGAACGCGCATCCACTGCGCTATCACGAATTGCACGTTATCAAGCTTGGCCGATATATAATGCCAACAAACAATCAGCTCAAGTTTCAAGGCTGACTAGTGTATACAAACTGTTTCAAGTTAGAAAGCGGACAAACGGGTTTATTAAAAATAAATCAATAAAAAATTAAAACTAGATTTAGGATAATTCGCTATTTCTGAAAAACATAAATATATTTCCTAGCTTGTTGCACTTTTATCTTTATTGAGTGTGGTTGGTTTGGTAGGGGCTAGCACACTTGTTTGCTTTATTTATCTTTGAGACTTCAGACGATTGTGACGGGTCAGTGATTAACAGCATGTTCGATCCCCAGTCTTACTATTATAATATTAACAGTATTTCAGATGAGGGCGTGTGTATCAGTGCTATATACTGGACATGTGAAACAACCCATTTGAATACAAATTTAGTTTAACTCGATTATGAAACAAGTTCTTGTAACTTATTGTAGTGTTTCTTTAAATAATATGTTTTCTATGTCAGTGTAGAGTGGTGGAACATATGCTCGGTGTATTCCTATGCTCGGCGTATTTTCCATTTTCATTCATATTTAAAATAGTTTTATAGTTCTAGGCTTAATTTCGCCGACAGAGCTGAAGCATGGTTCAATAGCATTCCGTTGAGTGTATCGGTAGGCTGGTGCAACTGTCATGTGACTGGTACAGCAGACGAATATAAACAAGCAAATCATTGGGAGAATATTTCCACCGAAACTGTTACAGTGTATGAGCAATTCAGGTAGCTATCCGAGTTAAAAAAATCTACACCTAACCTGAAAAATAGTTTCTATACCATTTCTGATTAAGACCAATAAGTGTTTTTATTCAATGATGTACTATATCAAATTAAGATATCCAACAAGTTATAGTGGATAACTAAAAAATAACATGTACGCCGTGCATAGGTGCCCTGAAGTCTTCAGTTCCTCATATAAACCGGTGCCGACCGACACCGTTGCGATAACTGTATTGAGCAGCAAGGTCACGTGATGAAGCTAAAACTGTCAACAAGAGTGTTTTGAAAGTTGTTTTCATGACTTAAAGCAGCATTACATCGTATGAAATAAAAGATATTTGAAAAATTCAATTTTTACGCATGAGTAGCAATGTTGCTACACATTCTAACATTATACTTTGTATGCTTATCTTCATTTGGTAAACAGTGTTTTTTGCGATAAAACAAACTCGAAACCGAAAGTAGGACTTTCCGAGTCGATCGGTCACACACTTGTTTACAACCGGAACGCATCGTTCGCACTTGTTTGCATTCGGAATGCATCGTCCCCATTTGTCCCACGTTGTCTTTTTTAATTAAATTACTTGATATGTTGATTCATACTTCTGTTTGCTAAGTCTTTTAGGGACATTTCTACATCCCCGCGAGGGGTTCGACATTAGAGGAAGATAGATAGATAGTATTTCATGTTCAAAATATATACGTTGTTTTCGACATTTCACGCATGCGCGCTGTGCGTGTTTACATTTCGTGTGTTGATAAACAAATTCGCGTATACGACGGTTTAAATTTATTGGAATTTTATCGTTTCTGAGCGACTATTTCGATTTTTGTAAACACACACACATTAGTATTTATATTTTACCCAAAACATCCTTTATTACGATGTAATGCTGCTTTAAGAAAATAATAATATACGTCAAGTGCAATTAACATTTTATACTGGTCATTATATGTGGGATTTACGCCGAGCATAGGTTCCACCACTCTATGTATGTCGAGGGTCTTATTTGTATTAGCCATGTGTTATGTAAGCTCCCTCGTAAAATAAAGTCTTTATTTGTTTATATTATTATTGTTTTATTAATCACTCTCGAGACCTCATTCCTTGTGGAATCCATCGCCACGAGGGAGAGAGACGAGGCAATGTGGATTTAAATGCATTGTATAAGGGCACAATCGTAACAGTTACACAGTTGGGCGCTCACTCGGGGCATTTCGCACCTGCAGCGAACGCGCTACCACTGCGCTATCACGACTACCACCAGGGATGATTCTGTATCTAACTAACCTCTAGAACATAACATGACTTACACCTCTGGAGGCGTCGCCCCGATTACAGGGGGGGGGGGCGAGGATAAATAAGCGTATAAAAACAACACAACTTAACTATGCCATGCTTTAGACAATTCAATCTTAGAGTTATTCCAAGCCACGGGTCAGGGATTTTGCATTTCAAACCACGGGCCAAGGATTTTGCATTTCAAACCACGGGCCAGGGATTTTGCATTTCAAACCACGGGCCAGGGATTTTGCATTTCAAACCACGGGCCAAGGATTTTGCATTTCAAACCACGGGCCAAGGATTTTGCATTTCAAACCACGGGCCAAGGATTTTGCATTTCAAACCACGGGCCAGGGAATTTGCATTTCAAACCACGGGCCAGGGATTTTGCATTTCAAACCACGGGCCAGGGATTTTGCATTTCAAGCCACGGGCCACGGATTTTGCATGAGAATCCATCACTTACAGAATGTCGTAAGACGATGATTCGAACCCCATTGGCATTTAAATTCCACGTTGCCTCTTCTCTCTCCCTCTCTTTCTCTCTTTCTCTCTCTCCCTCTCTCTCTCTCTCTCTTTCTCTCTTTCTCTCTCCTCTTTCTCTACCTCTCTCTCTTTTTTTTCTCGGTCTCTTTTTCTCTCTCTTTCTCTCTTTTTCTCTCTTTTTCTCTTTTTCTTTCTTTCTCTCCTCTTTCGCTCTTTTTCCTCTCTTTCCCCCTCTCTCCCTTTCTCTCTCTTTCTCTTTATCTCTCCTCTCTCTTTCTCATCCTCTCTTTCTCTCTGTCCTCCTCTCTCTTTCCTATCTTTCTCGTCGTATTTCTCCAGCGCCTTTCTCTCTCTCTCTCCTCCCACAACCCTTTCTCCTCTTACTCCCTCTCTCTTTCTCTCTCTCTCTCTCTACTCTCCCTCTCTCTCTCTCTCTCATCCTGCTCCTTTTCTCTCTTTCTCTCTCTCTTTCTCTCTTTCTCTTTCTTTCTCTTTCTCTCTCTTTCTCTCTTTCTCTCGTTTTCTCTATTTCTCTTTTTCTCTCTCTTTCTCTCTTTCTCTCTTTCTCTCTTTCTCTCTCTTCCTCTCTCTCTCTCTCTCCTCTCTCTTCTCTCTCTCTCTCTCTCTC
>CM026389.1:2209257-2282897 GCA_014843695.1 Archivesica marissinica | reverse complement strand
TTATGAACATTGGTTTGGCTACTACATTGTCAATGTATGTCATATTGGTAATGGCGTCAAGGGGTGCTTCTATGAGGGAAAGGATTTATGAACATTGGTTTGGCTACTACATTGTCAATGTATGTCATATTGGTAATGGCGTCAAGGGGTGCTTCTATGAGGGAAAGGATTTATGAACATTGGTTTGGCTACTACATTGTCAATGTATGTCATATTGGTAATGGCGTCAAGGGGTGCTTCTATGAGGGAAAGGATTTATGAACATTGGTTTGGCTACTACATTGTCAATGTATGTCATATTGGTAATGGCGTCAAGGGGTGCTTCTATGAGGGAAAGGATTTATGACCATTGGTTTGGCTACTACATTGTCAATGTATGTCGTATTGGTAATGGCGTCAAGGGGTGCTTCTATGAGGGAAAGGGTTAATGAACATTGGTTTGACTACTACATTGTCAATGTATGTCGTATTGGTAATGGCGTCAAGAGGTGCTTCTATGAGGGAAAGGGTTAAAGTGGCGCAAACACCATAGGTGGTATGATGACTCTCCAGCTAGTATTGGTGGATGAAGACCTCCCCGGATACCCCTCCGAGCAGTATTACAGGCGAGCACCCGGGTAGAACCACCGACCTACTGGATAGCTTCATCACTTGAAGGAATTCCACACCCACAATGGGATTCGCACATACAGCAGGGAGGGAGTGATTTGAAGTCAAAGATCGTAACCACTAAGCCACGGAGGCCACCTTGGCAGTTTACAGAAACACTAATTTTTCTTCTTCAGCAAGATTATAATATAAGAGTTTGCGAGTTCAAACCCCGTCTTTGCAATGACTCTTAAATCTACATTTCCTCTTCGTTCTCCCTCGTGACGATAGATTCCATCAGGAATGAGGTCTTGGGAGCTATTACACTAATATTGTATGACCTTGTACAAGTTAATAAAGATATTTACTACGTTTGTTAAGTGATAATATTCCGCAAGATAGTCGAGACAAATATTAAACGAGTTTGGAGAAAATCTACGAATCCTCTTAGAACAGTAATATAATAACCACATTCTTTTCTCGGTCTAACGAAGATAACAACATCACAGATCTTGCAAACTACATCACACGGACATCTGAACGTCACCTTAACCCATTCAATACCAAGTAACTGATATGGAGATTGTGATGAGTCGGCTCATCTGGATCTACACTTTTTGTAAGCCTATTTATAGGTTGTGAGGTGTTGAAAGGGTTAGGCTGGTTCGCCTTCAGTCACGTCTGCTCAATTATATATACTTGTACAAAGTCAAACATGACGACACAAGTTCTCGACATGATCCTGAAACATACATGCATGCTTGCATGTCGATCACATACACTCACTTTAATCAATATTAATCCAACCCACCCATTGTATAACCACCCATTGTATAACCACCCATTGTATCTCCACCCATTATATCTCCACCCATTATATCTCCACCCATTGTATCTTCACCCATTGTATCTCCACCCATTGTATCTCCACCCATTATATCTCCACCCATTATATCTCCACCCATTGTATCTCCACCCATTGGATCACCACCCATTATATCTCCAACCATTGTATCTTGTATCTCAACCCATTATATCACCACCCATTGTATCTCCACCCATTGTATCACCACCCATTATATCACCACCCATTGTATCTCCACCCATTATATCTGCACCCATTATATCTCCACCCATTGTATCTCCACCCATTGTTTCTCCACCCATTATATCACCACCTATTGTATAACCACCCATTATATCTCCACCCATTGTATAACCACCCATTATATCACCATCCATTATATCACCACCCATTATATCTCCACCCATTGTATAACCACCCATTATATCTCCACCCATTATATCTCCACCCATTGTATCTCCACCCATTGTATAACCACCCATTATATCACCATCCACTGTATCTCCATCCACTGTATAACCACCCATTGTATAACCACCCATTGTATAACCACCCATTATATCTCCACCCATTATATCTCCACCCATTATATCTCCACCCATTGTATCTCCACCCATTGTATAACCACCCATTATATCTCCACCCATTGTATAACCACCCATTATATCTCCACCCATTGTATAACCACCCATTATATCTCCAACCATTGTATCTTGTATCTCAACCCATTATATCACCACCCATTGTATCTCCACCCATTGTATCACCACCCATTATATCACCACCCATTGTATCTCCACCCATTGTATCTGCACCCATTATATCTCCACCCATTGTATAACCCATATTCTCCACCCATTGTATAACCACCCATTTATCTCCACCCATTATAACTCCACCCATTGTATCTCCACCCATGTATAACCACCCATTATATCTCCACCCATTATAACTCCACCCATTATATCTCCACCCATTGTATAACCACCCATTATATCTCCACCCATTGTATAACCACCCATTATATCTCCACCCATTATAACTCCACCCATTGTATCTCCACCCATTATATCTCCACCCATTGTATAACCACCCATTATATCTCCACCCATTATATCTCCACCCATTGTATCTCCACCCATTGTATCTCCACCCATTGTATAACCACCCATTATATCTCCACCCATTGTATAACCACCAATTATATCTCCACCCATTGTATAACCACCCATTGTTTCTCCACCCATTATATCACCACCCATTATATCTCCACCCATTGTATCTCCACCCATTGTATAACCACCCATTGTATAACCACCCATTGTATCTCCACCCATTATATCTCCACCCATTGTATCACCACCCATTATATCACCACCCATTGTATCACCACCCATTATATCACCACCCATTGTATCTCCACCCATTATATCACCACCCATTGTATCTCCACCCATTATATCTCCACCCATTGTATCTCCACCCATTGTATAACCACCCATTGTATAACCACCCATTATATCACCATCCATTATATCACCACCCATTATATCTCCACCCATTGTATAACCACCCATTATATCTCCACCCATTGTATCTCCACCCATTGTATAACCACCCATTGTATAACCACCCATTATATCTCTAACCATTATATCTCCACCCATTGTATCTCCACCCATTATATCTCCACCCATTGTATCTCCACCCATTGTATAACCACCCATTATATCTCCACCCATTGTATCTCCACCCATTATATCTCCACCCATTGTATAACCACCCATTGTATCACCACCCATTGTATCACCACCCATTGTATAACCACCCATTATATCTCCACCCATTGTATAACCACCCATTGTATCTCCACCCATTGTATAACCACCCATTGTATAACCACCCTATTATATCTCCACCCATTGTATAACCACCCATTGTATAACCACCCATTGTATAACCACCCATAATATCTCCACCCATTGTATAACCACCCATTATATCTCCACCCATAATATCTCCACCCATTGTATAACCACCCATTGTATAACCACCCATTATATTCCACCCATTGTATCTCCACCCATTGTATAACCACCCATTATATAACCACCCATTATATCTCCACCCATTGTATAACCACCCATTGTATAACCACCCATTGTATAACCACCCATAATATCTCCACCCATTGTATAACCACCCATTGTATAACCACCCATTGTATCTCCACCCATTGTATAACCACCCATAATATCTCCACCCATTGTATAACCACCCATTGTATAACCACCCATTGTATCTCCACCCATTGTATAACCACCCATTATATCTCCACCCATTGTATCTCCACCCATTATATCTCCACCCATTGTATCTCCACCCATTATATAACCACCCATTATATCTCCACCCATTGTATAACCACCCATTATATCTCCACCCATTGTATAACCACCCATTGTATAACCACCCATTATATCTCCACCCATTGTATAACCACCCATTATATCTCCACCCATTGTATAACCACCCATTATATCTCCACCCATTGTATAACCACCCATTGTATAACCACCCATTATATCTCCACCCATTGTATAACCACCCATTGTATCTCCACCCATTGTATCTCCACCCATTGTATCTCCACCCATTGTATCTCCACCCATTGTAACTCCACCCATTGTATCTCCACCCATTGTATAACCACCCATTATATCACCACCCATTGTTTCTCCACCCATTATATCACCACCTATTGTATAACCACCCATTATATCTCCACCCTTATATCTCCACCCATTGTATAACCACCCATTTATCTCCACCCATTATATCTCCACCTTTATCTCCACCCATTTATCTCCCACCTTTATCTCCACCCATTGTATAACCACCCATTATATCTCCACCCTTTATAACCACCCTTTATCTCCCACCTTTATCTCCCACCTTTATCTCCCACCTTTATCTCCACCCTTTATCTCCACCCATTTATATCCACCCTTTATCTCCACCCATTTATCTCCACCCATTGTATAACCATCCATTTATCTCCCGCCTTTATCTCCACCCTTTATCTCCACCCATTATCTCCACCCATTATTGCCACCACTTAGCTCCCACCTGTATCTCCCACCTTTATCTCCACCCTTTATCTCTACCCATTATCGCCACCCTTTATCTCTACCCATTATCGCCACCACTTAGCTCCCACCTGTATCTCCCACCTTTATCTCCACCCTTTTAGCTCCACCCTTTATCTCCACCCATTATCACTTTACCTCCATCCTTTATCTCCCACTTATCTCCACCCTTTATCTCCCACCTTTATCTCCACCCATTATCTCCACCCTTTACCTCTACCCATTATCGCCACCACTAACTCCCACCTGTATCTCCCACCTTTATCTCCACCCTTTATCTCCCACCCATTATCTCCATCCTTTATCTTGCATCTCCACCCATTATATCTCCACCCATTGTATAACCACCCATTATATCTCCACCCATTGCATCTCCACCAATTGTATAACCACCCATTGTATAACCACCCATTGCATCTCCACCCATTGTATAACCACCCATTGTATCTCCACCCATTGTACCTCCACCCATTACATCTCCACCCATTGTATAACCACCCATTGTATCTCCACCCATTATATCTCCACCCATTGTATCTCCACCCATTGTATAACCACCCATTGCATCTCCACCCATTATATCTCCACCCATTGTATAACCACCCATTGCATCACCACCCATTGTATCTCCACCCATTGCATCTCCACCCATTGTATAACCACCCATTATATCTCCACCAATTGCATAACCACCCATTGTATAACCACCCATTATATTTCCACCCATTGCATCTCCACCCATTGTATAACCACCCATTGCATCTCCACCCATTGTATAACCACCCATTGTATCTCCACCCATTATATCTCCACCCATTATATCTCCACCCAGTGTATAACCACAAATTATATCTCCACCAAGTGTATCTCCACCCATTATATCTCCACCCATTGTATCTCCACCCATTATATCTCCACCCAGTGTATAACCACCCAGTGTATAACCACCCATTGTACCTCCACCCATTGTACCTCCACCCAGTGTATAACCACCCATTGTAACTCCACCCATTATATCTCCACCCAGTGTATAACCACCCATTGTATCTCCACCCATTGTATCTCCACCCATTATATCTCCACCCATTATATCTCCACCCATTGCATCTCCACCCATTATATCTCCACCCATTGTACCTCCACCCATTGTATAACCACCCATTGTATAACCATCCATTATATCTCCACCCATTGTACCTCCACCCATTGTATCTCCACCCATTGTATAACCACCCAGTGTATAACCACCCATTGTATCTCCACCCATTGTATAACCACCCATTGTATCTCCACCCATTATATCTCCACCCATTGTACCTCCACCCATTGTATAACCACCCATTGTATAACCATCCATTATATAACCACCCATTGTATAACCACCCAGTGTATAACCACCCAGTGTATAACCACCCATTGTATCTCCACCCATTGTATAACCACCCATTATATCTCCACCCATTGCATCTCCACCAATTGTATAACCACCCATTGTATAACCACCCATTGCATCTCCACCCATTGTATAACCACCCATTGTATCTCCACCCATTGTACCTCCACCCATTACATCTCCACCCATTGTATAACCACCCATTGTATCTCCACCCATTATATCTCCACCCATTGTATCTCCACCCATTGTATAACCACCCATTGCATCTCCACCCATTATATCTCCACCCATTGTATAACCACCCATTGCATCACCACCCATTGTATCTCCACCCATTGCATCTCCACCCATTGTATAACCACCCATTATATCTCCACCAATTGCATAACCACCCATTGTATAACCACCCATTATATTTCCACCCATTGCATCTCCACCCATTGTATAACCACCCATTGCATAACCACCCATTGTATCTCCACCCATTATATCTCCACCCATTATATCTCCACCCAGTGTATAACCACAAATTATATCTCCACCAAGTGTATCTCCACCCATTATATCTCCACCCATTGTATCTCCACCCATTATATCTCCACCCAGTGTATAACCACCCATTGTACCTCCACCCATTGTACCTCCACCCAGTGTATAACCACCCATTGTAACTCCACCCATTATATCTCCACCCAGTGTATAACCACCCATTGTATCTCCACCCATTGTATCTCCACCCATTATATCTCCACCCATTATATCTCCACCCATTGCATCTCCACCCATTATATCTCCACCCATTGTACCTCCACCCATTGTATAACCACCCATTGTATAACCATCCATTATATAACCACCCATTGCATCTCCACCCATTATATCTCCACCCATTGTACCTCCACCCATTGTATAACCACCCATTGTATAACCATCCATTATATAACCACCCATTGTATAACCACCCATTGTATCTCCACCCATTGTATAACCACCCATTGTATCTCCACCCATTATATCTCCACCCATTGTATAACCATCCATTATATCTCCACCCATTGTACCTCCACCCATTGTATAACCACCCATTATATCTCCACCCATTGTACCTCCACCCATTGTATAACCACCCATTGTATAACCATCCATTATATAACCACCCATTGTATAACCACCCAGTGTATAACCACCCAGTGTATAACCACCCATTGTATCTCCACCCATTGTATAACCACCCATTATATCTCCACCCATTATATCTCCACCCATTGTACCTCCACCCATTATGTCACCACCCATTGTATCTCCACCCATTATGTCACCACCCATTGTATCTCCACCCATTGTATCTCCACCCATTGTATCTCCACCCATTGTATCACCACCCATTATAATGCCACCCATTGTATCGCCACCCATTATATATCTGGCCACTATTTATTGGAGGTTATATGGTCGCCGTGCGAAAATGGGCAGTTTAAGGTTTAAATTAAGACTAAATTACCGGTATACATTTCCCCCACCTCTACATTACTGTATAGTTTCAAGCGATTATTCGTGAAATAGTGCAAACATTTTGAAATGGTTGCCATAAGTCCATCACATTGTTAGAAAAAGATAATAGCATGTTATTTATCAAATCACGCTATAAACTAAAGTTGTGGACAATAAATGTGAATGATGGTGTGAACAATAGGAATTTCTCATTTTATATACCGGTATGTGCATTTTGTAAATTGATAGTAATAAAATATTGACGCCATAAGCTGTCAAAATTACAGATTATAGAATGTCATTAATGTTGGCGTAACGTTCTTTCAAAAACACCTGTCTAATCAAGTCAGAACGTTCTCCAATGATAACATATCAAGTCGACATTTTCAGGATTTGATTTTGAGACATTGTGGTATAGACTCGAGATATCAACTTCATTTTTGTTAATTATGCCACAGTGCCCATTTTGGTGCGTGTAGCGGTACTGTATCGCCGGCCACTTTACAATTTTAATTGACTATATTCAACAAACACATAGGTCGATAATTATGATATTTAATTGGATATCTATAACTTTGACAACTGGCAACACGTCAATTTCACACTTCTCTCTATCATCTCTCTCTCTCCTCTGTTCTCTCTCTCGCTCTGTTCTCTCTCTCTCGCTCTCTCTCTCTCTCTCTCTCTCTCTCTGCTCTCTCTCTCTCTCGCTCTGTTCTCTCTCTCTCTCTCTCTCCTCTCTCGCTCTGTTCTCCCTCTCTCCCCTCCTCTCTCGCTCTGTTCTCTCTCCTCCTCTCTCTCTCCCCCCCCCCACCCCTCTTCTCTCTCTCTCTCTCTCTCTCTCTCTCTCGCTCTGTTCGCTCTATCTCTCGCTCTGTTCTCTCTCTCCTCCTGTTCTCTCTCTCTCGCTCTGTTCTCTCTCTCTCGCTCTGTTCTCTCTCTCTCTTGCTCTGTTCTCTCTCTCTCGCTCTATATATAAATATGCACGTTCCTTCATGGTCCATTGAGCTATCCGTTTGAGCCGTAGCTGAAACATTATTAGTAATTCACATAGTTATCTAAAGACGAGCCTTGGTCTATAAAATAGTTGACTGTTAATCAGGACTAGTAGGCATTGTCTCTGGGCGAGTAAAACTACACAACGCCTAGTTCGACAGGGTGCATACGTTTTGGCAGCATAATAATAATTAAAAAAATGGTTTAGACCCAAGTTTGAGTATTTGGGTAAAATTATTAATGGTGTACATGATAATTAGCTGATAGATCAATGAGGCAGTGACGCAAGAGATACTAATTTTATCAACAATATAGAGTATGTTTTTAAGCTTTTTGACAGCATAGGTCAGTCATATGGCGATTCTCCATTCTATCATTGGATAAGATAGAGCCGCGGGTGCCGCTCCTTGCAGCATTTCAGGGCCGCGGGTGCCGCATTTCAGGCAGATAGAAATATGACTAACAACCGACACTGACCAGCTGGATAGCCTCCCCACATGAAGGAACTCCGAACCTACAGCAGTGAGGGGCAAGCGTTTGAAGACAACAACCGTAACAACCTGGCAACGGAGGCTCCCTACTTCCAACAATATACATGGCGGTGTAGACAATACACAAATGTAGCGAAGCAATGAAGTTAAAGACTACAATTAGTTTTTGTTGCGTATCGTGCATTTTCTCATATGCTAAAACAGAATACTTTATTTGGTAAATACAGTCTACATCTGTTAAGGTCGAATTCCGTCGGACCGAACAAAATACTTATAACCGGATAATTCGACATAACGGATGTAGATTATATGTACATGTACAGTATAATCGGTATACGCTTCTGTGTTTGGTAAAACACACTGTAGGCCCAACTACGATGCGCCCAACTACGATGCTTAGACGGAGAAATCTGAAGACGGTACGGTTAATTAACACACCTCTAGAACAGTTGATTATTCTATGCAATCCATATCACATGTCATAGTTTGCACAGCTATTCCTTTGGATTAAGATCTAGTACATTCTATATCGGTTATGTCGAATTCCGTCGGACCTAACAAACTATTTCGACATAACCGAAGTTTGACTTAACGAAATTCGATATAAACAGATCCAGTTATATGTAATATGATAAGTGTCTGAAACGGGACTTTGATCCGACTCCGAGATAACCGGATAATTCGACATAACCGACTATGACATAACAGATGTAGACTGTATAATATACACACAAGAAATATTTAAAAATAACTTAAGATCATATTATGATCTTAAGTTATTTTTAAATATTTCTTGTGTGTACTTTTCTTCTTCCCCAAAAAATTGTATCACTTAATTTCAGGACACTAATATTTTGCACACCTATTCTTTGGATTAAGATCTAGTACATTCTACATCGGTTAAGTCGAATTCCGTCGGACCGAACAAACTATTTCGATATAACCGAAGTTTGACTTAACGAAATTCGATATAAACAGATACAGTTATATGTAAAATGATAGTGTCTGAAACGGGACTTTGATCCGCTTTTGAGATAACCGGATAATTCGACATAACCGACTTTGACATAACAGATGTTGACTGTACATCACCATTAGGGAAAGAGAAATCTTACCAAAGGCAAGTGAATATTTCACGTCATTAACCCATTCAACCCCAAGTAACTGACATGGACTGGTCCATGATATTTTTAGACCAATAAATTAATAACAAAATTACATTTGGATCAGTTCATTTATCAAAATGGGTAATTTTATCTAAAAATAGTAATAATTATTACTGGCAAAAAAGTGCAGATCCTGATGAGACGGCTCGTTACGAGCCGGCTCATCTGGATCTACACTTTTCATAAGCCTATTTAGAGGCCTGTGGGGTTGAAAGGGCTAACCCATTCAACACCAAGTAACTCACATGGACTGGTCCATGATATTTTTAGACCAATAAATTAATAACAAAATTACATTTGGATCAGTTCATTTATCAAAATGGGTAATTTTCTTTCTAAAAATAGTTATATTACTTGAAAAAAGTGCAGATCCTGATGAGACGGCTCGTCACGAGCCGGCTCATCTGGATCTACACTTTTTTGTACACCAATTTAGAGGTCTGTGGTGTTGAAAGGGTTAAACCTACGCGACGAGCAGTTTTCGAGTGAAATCTTTTAATACCTGAATTATAACCTCCATTCGCAATTGAGCATCAAGACGTCTAGTGGTTGACAATAGGGTTTATTCTAAGAGTGGAAAAAAGGGCTGGGTTGGTCAGAAGAGGCAGGGCGCAGTATGAGCGGCGAAGGGTATAGCAAAAGGCGGTATTTGGGGGTTACCCAGTCCCCCAGGAATATTTTGCTAACTTATGGTGATCGACAGCTAATTATGCTTGATCAAAGGGGCAGTATATATCGAACAAAGGGGCAGTAGGGCGGTATATATCGAACAAAGGGGCGGTATATATCGAACAAAGGGGCAGTAGGGCGGTATATATCGAACAAAGGGGCGGAGGAGTTCGAGTTTATAAAGCTCTGCCTCGCTCGCAGCACCTGCTTAAAAAATGTTGTTAAAAAAGGCATACCTAAAGGGCAAAAGGGTGGGCCTAGCAAAGGGCAGGGCCCTATCATGCAGCTTTAGAAAAAAAACATTGGCAATTAGTAGTTAATAAACCATATGTACTTTTAGCAACCCCGAATGAATAACGAGTTCTCATTATCTGCTGCGTTAAGAGTTGATCGAGGTAATAAATAATTCAATGATTCCCCCCCCCCCATATCTAGGCAATGGAACCAGTTGACACTGAATCAGAAAAATGTGCGAGTTAATTGTCTGAAATTTGTAATTTACATTGTAAATCATAGTGGGGAATGTGCGTTCTAAATGTTCTCAAATTGGATGATTTGTGTCATACGGTATCTTATTTTTGAGTAAGTTGCAGGATCAATTTTCTCAAAATTGTGTCATTAATTTTCTCGAATTACCGTATATTCCCAACCATAAGCCGACCCTTTTCTCATCCAGACATGTGATGAAAGGCGACTTATGGCCGAGAAACAAGCAAAACAGAAATTTAAAAAAAAAAGTTTAATTTTATTTTTAGTTGATGGGACTTTATTGATGTTTGTTTGTTTTATATAAAGTTTAAACTTTATTTATTTTACAACGATTTGCGAAGCAAGTTTTCACAACTTGTATTAATCACTCTCGTTGGCGCAGATGAAAGCGTAAATGTGGTCATTCGTGCGGTAGGAAACCGGAGTACCCTGAGAAAACCCACCTGTCCGATCTGGCGACCACCATACCATCTCACATACTTCCCGGTCCGAGGATCAAACCCGGGTTACATTGGTGAGAAGCGAGCGCGCTAACCACTGCGCTAATCGGACAGCACAATTGTTTTATTTGATTTAATCTAACAGTTTTCTTTGACATTTATTTACATTTAAACCATACAAACAAACATCATATAGTATTGTTGCGCATCAGCGCATTTGTTTATGATTTGTAATTATCGGGAATAAAGCCAATATCAGATATCTCAAATTTAGCTCAGTTTCCAGGGTTCATTCTAGGTCAGGGTTCATTCTAAGTCAGAATTTTTGGGAGAAGTGAGAAAGCGTGTGATCGCTTCCTTCAATGGTGTTCTTTAATATTCTTCTGCAAAATAGGGTTAAAATGCACAGTACAGCCATTAAATACAACATTTGAATAGGAGTGCTTCATAATCTTACTAGACACAATTTGGTTTGAAAATGGTAAAAACCAAAAAATAAATTATTTTTTTAGGGAGAAGTGGGGCCCCCAGAGGGCGAAGTCAGGGTCCCTAGGGCGACTATTTCGCACACATCGCCCTCTAGAATGATCCCTGGTTTCATTTAAAAAACCATTGTTGTAACATAATGAATGTCATAAAAAAATGATTACATAAGTCAATAAAGTACCCTCGACTTATGCAAGGATCTAGCTTAAAGTACCCTCGACTTATGCAAGGATCTAGCTTAAAGTACCCTCGACTTATGCAAGGATCCAGCTTAAAGTACCCTCGACGTATGCAAGGACCCAGCTTAAAGTACCCACGACTTATGCAAGGACCCAGCTTAAAGTACCCTCGACTTATGCAAGGATCCAGCTTAAAGTACCCTCGACTTATGCAAGGATCTAGCTTAAAGTACCCTCGACTTATGCAAGGATCCAGCTTAAAGTACCCTCGACGTATGCAAGGACCCAGCTTAAAGTACCCTCGACGTATGCAAGGACCCAGCTTAAAGTACCCTCGACTTATGGAAGGACCCAGCTTAAAGTACCCTCGACTTATGAAAGGATCCAGCTTAAAGTACCCTCAACTTATGAAAGGATCCAGCTTAAAGTACCCTCGACTTATGCAAGGATGCATCTTAAAGTACCCTAGACTTATGGAAGGATCCAGCTTAAAGTACCCTCGACTTATGCAAGGATCCAACTTTAAAGTACCCTCGACTTATGCAAGGATGCAGCTTAAAGTACCCTCGACTTATGCAAGGATCCAGCTTAAAGTACCCTCGATGTATGGAAGGATCCAGCTTAAAGTACCCTCGATGTATGGAAGGATCCAGCTTAAAGTACCCTCGATGTATGGAAGGATCCAGCTTACAGTACCCTCGACTTTATGGAAGGATCCAGCTTAAAGTACCCTCGACTTTATGGAAGGATCCAGCTTAAAGTACCCTCGACTTATGAAAGGATCCAGCTTACAGTACCCTCGACTTATGCAAGGATCCAGCTTAAAGTACCCTCGACTTTATGGAAGGATCCAGCTTACAGTACCCTCGACTTATGCAAGGATCCAGCTTAAAGTACCCTCGACTTATGGAAGGATCCAGCTTAAAATCAGCATTTTCCCGCCAAAATTTAACCCTCAACTTATGGCCGAGATCGACCTCTGGCCGGGAATATAAGGTAGGTAATTGGGTAATTTTCGTCAACTTAAGATGCTGTTGTTTTCAATTTGGAAATTGATAGTACGGGTACAGGGTTCCTGGCATCACTTAAATAAGGCGACCACAATCACTGCAATTAATTACTGGTTATTTCTTTTGTTCTTCCTTATTTGAAAACATGGACTGTTTCTGTCATAGCTGTGAATAAGTACATGAATCTAATGGTCCTTCATAATTGAATGAGGTATTAGGCGTTTTGTGAGTTAATTCCCGTATATTGATAATTCTCAACCATTTCCTCATCCAGTAATGTGATGCAAGACTTATGGAAGAGAAACATGCAAACAATTAAAGTCGATTTTATTTCGTTGGAACTGTATTTATGTTTGTTTGTTTGTTAATTTTATTTAATATAACAGTTTGCGTACACCATTATTTTATACTTTATTTATTTTACAACGATTGTAAGCAAGTTTTAACAACTTATACTAATCACTCTCGTTGGCTCGGATGAAAGCGTAAATGTGGTCATTCGTGTGGGAGGAAACCGGAGTACCAGGAGAAAACCCACCTGTCCGATCTGGCGACCATCGTACCACCTCGCATACTTCCCTATTCGAGGATCGAACCCGGGTCGCATTGGTGAGAAGCGAGCGCGCTAACCACTGCGCTAATCGGACAGCCTTTATTTACATTATAAACCATAGCTGATAACACAAACGTCATAAATTATTGTTATGCATCGGAGCATTTTTCAATGATTTGAAATGGAAGAATGTCAACCAGATATCTCAAATTGACCCAAGTTTCATTCAACACAGGAAAACCCGTTGTCATAAGTCCACAAAGTACACGACTTACGGCCGGGAAGATACGGTACACATAGGCTTCAGATATCATGTTCGAGTCAGATGTTTCGGCTGCCAGCATGATCGCCTCAACTCAAAAATACAGATCTCAGGTTTTGCCTGTATGCGCGTTAATTAACCTTAACCCATTCAACACCAAGTAACTGACATAAGACTGGTCCATGACATTATTAGACCAATTAAATTAATAAGAAAATTACATTTGGATCAGTTCATTTATCAAAATGGGTAAATTATTTTCTAAAAATTGTAATATTACTTGCAAAAAGTGCAGATCCTGATGAGATGGCTCGTCACGAGCCGGCTCATCTGGATCTACACTTTTTTGTAAGCTTATTTAGAGGTCTGTGGTGTTGAAAGGGTTAAGCATGGTGTACGCGAAATGAGCATATAACAAATGTGTAATATTTTTCTTATATTTCCTAGAAAGCAGGGCGTTTGACATTTCATTCAAATCGTCCTGATATTTGTTATCTACTCATTTCGCCTACAGCATGCTAATAGTTAATCACATAAACACATTTTCCGCTGCAGTCACTTATCCTTAATGAAGAGTTTGCACACCTTTTCGTCGCCAAAGTTTACATACAGTTTCACACACATTGCTTGCGTTAGACTCATTCTTTGCGGGGCTTTTATGTGCCGAGCCCACGTATCCGAGTCCGGGCTGTACGACCAGACTTCATCCTCTGTCGCGTTATGGTGCTCATGCCCGAGAGATAATACTTTGTTGTCGAAGAATATGTAATGTCCGATTGATCGCCCGCTGAGCGTGCTAGATAATAGAGTCCACTGATTGGCCATGTGACTGTAATACTCTATTGGAAGCTGTCCGTGTAGAGGTGTGCCCGTTCGGGGAATCCCGCCCATTACGTACACGCGTTCCCCGACTAGGACCATATCGTGAAGTCTACGCGCGTACAGCATTCCTGGTTTACATTCGTAATGTCTAGAGGTAGCATGATAGCAAATGAAAGTATTCATGGCTTGCCGATCTGGACCCAATAACACGACCCCACCCGTGAGGTAGATTTTATCTTCGTACTTAATCGCCGACAAGGAATGTGTTGCCGCGGGTAGCAGCGGTAAGTCTTCCCACATGTTGGTCAAAACGTTGTAACGCTCGACCGAATCTAGTATTGCAAACTGGTCCGTTAGTCCTCCGAACACGTACAAATATTTCCCGAGAGAGACGAGAGCGAAATCCAGCCGCAGCCGTCTCATGGGACGTAACTCCTGTCCGCACAAATGTCGTGGATCGAATCTGAACACCGAGCTCATCAAACTCCCACCACCGAAATCAACGACGCGACAAACATATGGAAAATTATCGACGACAGCTACGCGGCAGTCTCGACTCCCATTAACGTCCGAGAACAATCTATAAAACATTCGAGTGCGACTATCGTATGCCGTTATTTGAAACGGTATGTACGATGAGCCGTAGTGAACAAATACTAAGCAAGGGGAGTCACTCCTGATATTAGATACAGCTTCCATGTTTGGATGACCCTCTTTACTCTCAATATGATACCGAAATCCCTTAGCAACGAACTGCACTCCCTGAGGGCACCGTTTGATAACATCACTTTCCTGAACGGAGGCTAGCTCCATCTGCGACATGAGAGGAAAACGAATATGATTCAAAACGTGAGGAGCGTTAAGACTGATTCTAGAATTACAATAATAAAACCACTTTTCGAGACACCTGAAGAGTTTATATTCGGATGATATTCTAAGACTATGCTTGGAAATATGCTTTATTAAGAGCTCCGTGTTCATCTTGAGAAAGTGCTGAGTTAGACTAAACTCGTAGAAATTGCTTTGAATCATATGGTCCCAGTGGACCAGCACTTTATCGAGCGAATACGTGTCGGCGATGCTTAAGAAATCCTCGGCGTTTTCGAATGTCATCAGCGAGATTATGTATGAACTGCAAAGGTCAAGGCCAGACTGGACCTGCAGATGGCTGGCTGTGTTGATTATTTCGGTGAGGTTGTCGTAATGCAGACGCATCTCGCCGCTGTAAATGAAGTCCAAGACATGTTGCAGACCGTCCGCTGTGACACCTGAAACAATGGAGATGTAACTTAGAAATTGTTCCAATATATAGACTATATAATATGGGGAAACCCTGTACGACATATAAATAACATGTAGATAACCTATAGATAACCTGTAGATAACCTATAGATAACTATAAATAACATATAGATAACCTGTAGATAACCTGTAGATAACCTATAGATAACTTGTAGATAACCAATAGATAACCTATAGATAACCTATAGATAACCTGTAGATAACATATAGATAACCTGTAGATAACCTATACATAACCTGTAGATAACCTATAGATAACCTATAGATAACCTATAGATAACCTGTAGATAACCTGTAGATAACTATAGATAACATGTAGATAACTATAGATAACATGTAGATAACCTGCAGATAACCTGCAGATAACCTGCAGATAACATGTAGATAATCTGTAGATAACCTATAGATAACATGTAGATAACTATAGATAACCTGTAGATAACATGTAGATAACCTATAGATAACCTGTAGATAACCTATAGATAACATGTAGATAGCATGTAGATAACCTATAGATAACTATAGATAACCTGTAGATAACCTATAGATAACCTGTAGATAACATATCGATAACTATAGATAACATGTAGATAACATATAGATAACCTGTAGATAACCTATAGATAACCTATAGATAACCTGTAGATAACTATAGATAACATGTAGATAACTATAGATAACATGTAGATAACCTGCAGATAACATGTAGATAACCTGTAGATAACCTATAGATAACATGTAGATAACTATAGATAACCTGTAGATAACCTATAGATAACCTATAGATAACCTGTAGATAACCTATAGATAACCTGTAGATAACCTATAGATAACATGTAGATAACATGTAGATAACCTATAGATAACCTGTAGATAACCTATAGATAACCTGTAGATAACATATCGATAACTATAGATAACATGTAGATAACATATAGATAACCTGTAGATAACCTATAGATAACCATAGATAACCTGTAGATAACCTATAGATAACCATAGATAACCTGTAGATAACCTGTAGATAACCTATAGATAACCTATAGATAACCTGTAGATAACATATAGATAACCTGTAGATAACCTATAGATAACCATAGATAACCTGTAGATAACCTGTAGATAACATGTAGATAACCTATAGATAACCTATAGACAACCTGTAGATAACTATAGATAACCTGTAGATAACCTATAGATAACCTGTAGATAACTATAGATAACATGTAGATAACTATAGATAACATGTAGATAACCTAAAGATAACCTGTAAATAACTATAGATAACCTGTAGATAACCTGTAGATAACTATAGATAACCTATAGATAACCTGTATATAACTATAGATAACCTGTAGATAACTATAGATAACCTACAGATAACATAACGATAATGTATAGATAACCTATAGATAACTTACAGATAACTTAACGATAATGTATAGATAACCTATAGATAACTTACAGATAACTTAACGATAATGTATAGATAACTTAACGATAATGTATAGATAACCTATAGATAACTTACAGATAACTTAACGATAATGTATAGATAACCTATAGATAACTTACAGATAACATAATGATAATGTATAGATAACCTATAGATAACTTACAGATAACATAACGATAATGTATAGATAACCTGTAGATAACCAATAGATAACCATAGATAACCTGTAGATAACTTGTAGATAACCTGTAGATAACCTATAGATAACCTATAGATAACCTATAGATAACATGTAGATAGCATGTAGATAACCTATAGATAACTATAGATAACCTGTAGATAACCTATAGATAACCTGTAGATAACATATCGATAACTATAGATAACATGTAGATAACATATAGATAACCTGTAGATAACCTATAGATAACCTATAGATAACCTGTAGATAACTATAGATAACATGTAGATAACTATAGATAACATGTAGATAACCTGCAGATAACATGTAGATAACCTGTAGATAACCTATAGATAACATGTAGATAACTATAGATAACCTGTAGATAACATGTAGATAACCTATAGATAACCTGTAGATAACCTATAGATAACATGTAGATAGCATGTAGATAACCTATAGATAACTATAGATAACCTGTAGATAACCTATAGATAACCTGTAGATAACATATCGATAACTATAGATAACATGTAGATAACATATAGATAACCTGTAGATAACCTATAGATAACCTATAGATAACCTGTAGATAACTATAGATAACATGTAGATAACTATAGATAACATGTAGATAACCTGCAGATAACATGTAGATAACCTGTAGATAACCTATAGATAACATGTAGATAACTATAGATAACCTGTAGATAACCTATAGATAACCTATAGATAACCTATAGATAACCTGTAGATAACCTATAGATAACCTGTAGATAACCTATAGATAACATGTAGATAACATGTAGATAACCTATAGATAACCTGTAGATAACCTATAGATAACCTGTAGATAACATATCGATAACTATAGATAACATGTAGATAACATATAGATAACCTGTAGATAACCTATAGATAACCATAGATAACCTGTAGATAACCTGTAGATAACCTATAGATAACCTATAGATAACCTGTAGATAACATATAGATAACCTGTAGATAACCTATAGATAACCATAGATAACCTGTAGATAACCTGTAGATAACCTGTAGATAACATGTAGATAACCTATAGATAACCTATAGACAACCTGTAGATAACTATAGATAACCTGTAGATAACCTATAGATAACCTGTAGATAACTATAGATAACATGTAGATAACTATAGATAACATGTAGATAACCTAAAGATAACCTGTAAATAACTATAGATAACCTGTAGATAACCTGTAGATAACTATAGATAACCTATAGATAACCTGTATATAACTATAGATAACCTGTAGATAACTATAGATAACCTACAGATAACATAACGATAATGTATAGATAACCTATAGATAACTTACAGATAACTTAACGATAATGTATAGATAACCTATAGATAACTTACAGATAACTTAACGATAATGTATAGATAACTTAACGATAATGTATAGATAACCTATAGATAACTTACAGATAACTTAACGATAATGTATAGATAACCTATAGATAACTTACAGATAACATAACGATAATGTATAGATAACCTACAGATAACTTACAGATAACATAATGATAATGTATAGATAACCTGTAGATAACTTACAGATAACATAACGATAATGTATAGATAACCTGTAGATAACTTACAGATAACATAACGATAATGTATAGATAACCTGTAGATAACCAATAGATAACCATAGATAACCTGTAGATAACTTGTAGATAACCTGTAGATAACCTATAGATAACCTATAGATAACCTATAGATAACCTGTAGATAACTATAGATAACCTGTAGATAACCTATAGATAACCTGTAGATAACTATAGATAACATGTAGATAACTATAGATAACATGTAGATAACCTATAGATAACCTGTAAATAACTATAGATAACCTGTAGATAACTATAGATAACCTATAGATAACCTGTATATAACTATAGATAACCTATAGATAACCTGTAGATAACTATAGATAACCTGTAGATAACTATAGATAACCTGTAGATAACTATAGATAACCTACAGATAACATAACGATAATGTATAGATAACCTACAGATAACTTACAGATAACATAATGATAATGTATAGATAACCAATAGATAACTTACAGATAACATAATGATAATGTATAGATAACCAATAGATAACTTACAGATAACATAACGATAATGTATAGATAACCTATAGATAACCTATAGATAACATAATGTATAGATAACCTATAGATAACTTACAGATAACATAATGATAATGTATAGATAACCAATAGATAACTTACAGATAACATAATGATAATGTATAGATAACCTATAGATAACATAATGATAATGTATAGATAACCTACAGATAACTTACAGATAACTTAACGATAATGTATAGATAACCTATAGATAACTTACAGATAACATAATGATAATGTATAGATAACCTATAGGTAACTTACAGATAACTTAACGATAATGTATAGATAACCTATAGATAACCTATAGATAACTTAACGATAATGTATAGATAACCTATAGATAACTATAGATAACTTATAGATAACTTACAGATAACATAACGATAATGTATAGATAACCTACAGATAACTTACAGATAACATAATGATAATGTATAGATAACCTACAGATAACTTACAGATAACTTAACGATAATGTATAGATAACCTATAGATAACTTACAGATAACATAACGATAATGTATAGATAACCTATAGATAACTTAACGATAATGTATAGATAACCTATAGATAACATATAGATAACTTAACGATAATGTATAGATAACCTATAGATAACCTATAGATAACATAATGTATAGATAACCTATAGATAACTTACAGATAACATAATGATAATGTATAGATAACCTATAGATAACTTACAGATAACATAATGATAATGTATAGATAACCTATAGATAACTTACAGATAACATAACGATAATGTATAGATAACCTATAGATAACATATAGATAACCAATCAATTATCCAAATTTACTATACAGTCAAACCTGTCTTAAGCAGCCAGCTACGGGAATCACAGAAAGTGGCAGCGTATCACAGGTGGCTGCTTAATAGAGGTCAAATGTACAATAAAACAACATAATGGGAATCTGGAACCTGGCTGCTTAATACAGGTTGGCTGCTTAAGGAGGTGACCACTAACACAGGTTTGACTGTACTCACAAATCATTTCCCATGGACGAGTCAATTCTCGCAGTTGTTAGAACTTACACGATGTCACTGGTGGCGCTCCATTATAAACACATATCATGATTTCTGCAAATAACTTTTTAACGTCTACAAGAAAAGCATAATCGTGGTCATCATTCTATCCATTGTTGTTCCTTGGATGTCAAACCCCTAGTGTGTCAAACCCCTAGTGTGTCAAACCCCTTGTGTGTCAAACCCCTTGTGTGTCAAACCCCTCATGTGTCAAACCCCTCGTGTGTCAAACCCCTCGTGTGTCAAACCCATCGTGTGTCAAACCCATCGTGTGTCAAACCCCTCGTGTGTCAAACCCATCGTGTGTCAAACCCATCGTGTGTCAAACCCCTCGTGTGTCAAACCCCTCGCGTGTCAAACCCCTCGTGTGTCAAACCCCTCTTGTGCAAACCCCTCGTGTGTCAAACCCCTCGTGTGTCAAACCCATCGTGTGTCAAACCCATCGTGTGTCAAACCCCTCGTGTGTCAAACCCCTCGCGTGTCAAACCCCTCGTGTGTCAAACCCCTCTTGTGCAAACCCCTCGTGTGTCAAACCCCTCGTGTGTCAAACCCCTCGTGGGGGATGTAGGCATATACATGTATATCCTATGTCGCTATGAGCACTGGAACTAACCACTTAAGCAAGCCTACAGCCTGCATGGTTAATTCCTACAGCCTGCGTGGTTAATTCCTACAGCCTGCGTGGTTAATTCCTACAGCCTGCGTGGTTAATTCCTACAGCCTGCATGGTTAATGCCTACAGCCTGCGTGGTTAATTCCTACAGCCTGCATGGTTAATGCCTACAGCCTGCGTGGTTAATTCCTACAGCCTGCGTGGTTAATTCCTATGCGTTAGAACTCCAAAACATGTTTTATTCGACTCTAAGTAACGCAAATACAAATATTATTTGCTAAATGAAACATAGAGCCTGTATAAATAAATATACCTGGGTGTACATTAACAAGCTTTATTTACAGTATCGATAAATCACACCTGTTTACCTGGGTGTACATTAACAAGCTTTATTTGCATTATCGATAAATCACACCTGGGTGTACATTAACAAGCTTTATTTGTGTTATCGATAAATCACACCTGGGTGTACATTAACAAGCTTTATTTGTGTTATCAATAAATCACACCTGTTTACCTGGGTGTACATTAACAAGCTTTATTTGTGTTATCAATAAATCACACCTGGGTGTACATTAACAAGCTTTATTTGTGTTATCGATAAATCACACCTGGGTGTACATTAACAAGCTTTATTTGTGTTATCGATAAATCACACCTGGGTGTACATTAACAAGCTTTATTTGTGTTATCAATAAATCACACCTGTTTACCTGGGTGTACATTAACAAGCTTTATTTGCATTATCGATAAATTACACCTGGGTGTACATTAACAAGCTTTATTTGCATTATCGATAAATTACACCTGGGTGTACATTAACGAGCTTTATTTACAGTATCGATAAATCACACCTGTTTACCTGGGTGAACATTAACAAGCTTTATTTGTGTTATCGATAAATCACACCTGTTTACCTGGGTGTACATTAACAAGCTCTATTTGTGTTATCGATAAATCACACCTGTTTACCTGGGTGTACATTAACAAGCTTTATTTGCATTATCGATAAATTACACCTGGGTGAACATTAACAAGCTTTATTTGCATTATCGATAAATCACACCTGTTTACATGGATGTACATTAACAAGCTTTATTTGTGTTATCAATAAATCACACCTGTTTACATGGATGTACATTAACGAGCTTTATTTGCATCATCAATAAATCACACCTGTTTACCTGGGTGTACATTAACGAGCTTTATTTGTGTTATCAATAAATTACACCTGTTTACCTGGGTGTACATTAACAAGCTTTATTTGCATTATCGATAATTACATTTCTTTTATCTAGTTAATATCTGAATCTAATGACTGCTCTTCAGCAGTATTTCACCCGAGTAGAACCACCGACCATCTGCAAGTCAGCTGAATAGAAATAATTCGACACCCCCAAGTGGGATTCGAACCAGCAGCGGTGATGGGCACGTGATTTGAAGTCCAGAGAACTTAACCACTCGGCCACCGCAGGTACAACTGTGGCAATGAAACGTTCACTGAGCTGAGCTTGAAAGGCGCCATGTCATTCAGCAAATGAACCAAACATTCAAAGGGCAATAACTCTGTAGAAAAATGTATCGTCAAATCACTTTACATTTAAAATGTTTTTAGTCCAGATTTGCGACTTAGCGTGTCTCGGAATAGGTTAATAGATCATCCTTGGAACAGCGTAAACTATAAGACACGCCTTTTCTCGCGACGAAATTTGCCTAATAATGCGAATGCGCATGCCCGTAGCTTCGAGTGCGCGTGTCAGCTGCACATCATTAGTTGGAAACCATCATGTGAAATTGTATACAATCAGGGCACATACGTTCATGAAAGGAAATGCAATAGCGATGTAAATATACGACGGGAATCCACTTTGAGGCCATAATCTGGTGATACAATTCGCGTGTTATACTAGGGAAAGTACGGTATGTGATATATAGATTCATAGAAAAGTACCACATCTATTGCATTATACTCGCTTAAATAAACATAATTGGAAGTTTGTAGCTTAAAGGCGTTTGTTCGGACATTGGTGGGAGAAAATTATGTCTAAATATGATAGTTTTCACACGACTACCCTCAAATATGAGCGTTGTGATTGGTGCGTTGCAAATCTCTATTGCAATTATGAATCTCTCGTTTCATTTGTCTTTTAGTTCATGCCGAGATAACTTTGTTTCTGTCCGACATACATGGTATTGGGTTACTGTCTGACGTATGTGGCATTGGTTTTCTCTCTGACGTATGTGGCATTGGTTTTCTGTCCGACGTATGTGGCATTGGTTTTCTGTCTGACATATACGGTAGTGGGCTTCGTCTCACATACATGGCATTGGGTTACTGTCGGATGTATTGGGTTACTGTCTGACGTATATGGTGTTCTGTCTGACATATGTGGCATTGGGTTTCTGTCCGACGTATGTGGCATTGGGTTTCTGTCTTGACGTATATGGTGTTCTGTCTGACGTATGTGGCATTGGGTTTCTGTCTTGACATATATGGTGTTCTGTCTGACATGTGTGGCATTGGGTTTCTGTCTTGACGTATATGGTGTTCTGTCTGACGTATGTGGCATTGGGTTTCTGTCTGACGTATGTGGCATTGGGTTTCTGTCTGACGTATGTGGCATTGGGTTTCTGTCTTGACGTATATGGTGTTCTGTCTGACATATGTAGCATTGGGTTTCTGTCTTGACGTATATGGCTTTGAGTTTCTGTCTTGACGTATGTGGCATTGGGTTTTGTCTTGACGTATATGGTGTTCTGTCTGACGTATGTGGCATTGGGTTTCTGTCTGACGTATGTGGCATTGGGTTTCTGTCTTGACGTATATGGTGTTCTGTCTGACGTATGTGGCATTGGGTTTCTGTCTTGACGTATATGGCATTGGGTTTCTGTCTTGACATAATATGGTATTGGGTATATGGCATTGGGTTTCTGTCTGACGTGTATGGCATTGGGTATATGGCATTGGGTTTCTGTCTGACGTGTATGGTATTGGGTATATGGCATTGGGTTTCTGTCTGATGTGTATGGCATTGGGTATATGGCATTGGGTTTCTGTCTGACATATATGGTGTTCTCTCTGACGTATATGGTATTGGGTATATGGCATTGGGTTTCTGTCTGACATATATACGGTATTGGGTATATATGGCATTGGGTTTCTGTCTGACATATATACGGTATTGTGTTTTTGTCTGGTGCATATGGTATTGGGTTTTCACCAGACTTTTAACCCTTCATTCCATAACGGAAGAGGTCAATTACTCAATTATATCTCCATACTGCTGATAAGTAATAGGTATACTGTACTACACACTCAATAATTAACAGCGCCCAGCCGCCCACGTGTGGGAAACGATATATATAGTATACATCCGTTATGTCAAATTCCGTCGGACCGAACAAAATACTTCGACATAACCGAAGTTTGACAGATCCAGTTATATGTAAAATGATAAGTGTGTGAAACAGGATTTTGATCCGACTTCGAGATAACCGGAGAATTCGATATAACCGACTTTGACATAACGGATGTAGACTATGCAAGGTGGCTGCTATGTCTTAAGTCAGTGAGTGGCTATTTAATGTGAACCTTGTAAAAGATTAAGGCTTATAGAATTCTTATCCATATATTATGAATTATGTGACATGAAATTGAGCACAGTATGGCATACCATGTCATGAAATTGAACACAGTATAGCATACCATGTCATGAAACATGAAATTGAGTACAGTATGGCATACCATGTCATGAAACATGAAATTGAGTACAGTATGGCATACCATGTCATGAAACATGAAATTGAGTACAGTATGGCATACCATGTCATGAAACAGGAAATTGAGTACAGTATAGCATACCATGTCATGAAACAGGAAATTGAGTACAGTATAGCATTGTAAACAAGGTATTGGTCTATTTGGCACCACAGTGTACATACTACTGACCAGCTTTGATCAGTTTTAACCTGTATTGATGAACGGTCAATACCAGTATTAACCACCAACTCATATTGACCAACCTTTTGTTCGCCAATGTTGCAAGTAATAGCGATTTCATCCTGGATCCAAACAGGAAAATAGTCCTGTTCTTCCCTAATATGATCAATTTAAAACAGAAGGGTCAAGAGACTCCGGGGTCACTCAGTCGCTCACCAAAGTTGCCACGGTGTTTTCAAGGAGTACAATCATTTGACCCAGTGACCTAGTTTTGTCCAATCATTTGACCTAGTGACCTAGTTTGTCCAATGACAATCAGTACCATTGCCAAACTGGGGGGATTCTCAAATGATTGGGCTGGCTTTCTTTTACCTTTCAAATCCACCATATTCTGTTTACTTTCTGTCATGACGCCGCCAAACATGACCCGGAAATAATCACTGGTCGCCGCCAGCAGACATTTATGTACCTGAAAATATATACATGTACACTTTGTTTACTATGTCAGAACCGGAAATAATCACTTGTTGCTGGAAGCTGCGTAAAACAGTTGCTGGAAGCTGCGTAAAACATTTGCTGGAAGCTGCGTAAAAAAGTTGCTGGAAGCTGCGTAAAACAGTTGCTGGAAGCTGCGTAAAACAATTGCTGGAAGCTGCGTAAAACAGTTGCTGGAAGCTGCGTAAAACAGTTGCTGGAAGCTGCGTAAAACAATTGCTGGAAGCTGCGTAAAACAGTTGCTGGAAGCTGCGTAAAACAGTTGCTGGAAGCTGTGTAAAACAGTTGCTGGAAGCTGCATAAAACAGTTGCTGGAAGCTGCATAAAACAATTGCTGGAAGCTGCGTAAAACAATTGCTGGAAGCTGCGTAAAACAGTTGCTGGAAGCTGCGTAAAACAGTTGCTGGAAGCTGCGTAAAACAGACGTTTATGTAAATAAACAGCGCAGTTTAAGATTACCCAAATTTATTTTAGATTGATTGCGAAACAAGCTCCTACAACTTCATCCATCACCGCAAGTGAGAACAGACAAGGTGGATTAGGTGTCGTACCCAAAGACACCACCACCGAGGCTCAAGCTCACAACACCATGGTTTTGTAGCGGTTTCAACCTTTGTTTCTAACAGAGTTCATACAAATACTGTATGATCTTCATAGAGAGGTAGCTTAGAAGTACAATACAATTAAACATGGCCTATATACAGGTTTTAAGTCAAATTCTGAATATTTGAGCACATTACTACAGTCTACATCCGTTATGTCGAATTCCGTCGGACTGAACAAAATACTTCGACATACCCGAAGTTTGACTTAACGAAATGCTATATAAACGTAGCCATTTATATGTAAAATGATAGTACGGGACTTTGGTCCGACTTCGAGATAACCGGAGAATTCGACATAACAGATGTAGACTGTATTTGTAAATGATCTCCCTTTATTGATGTATTTACTAGAGTTAACACTAGGATAAATTTGCATTATATGAATTGCAGTTTTATTTTTCCATAAAGTGAGTTGATAATATTAGAATTGTTCTAATGTTCTCCTCCGAGATATATTATATAAAATACTCTAAAATACAGATGGAAGTCGTGATAGCGCAGTGGTAGCGCGTTTGCTTCAGGACTGGAGTTTGAGCCTCGTTGGAGCCGTTACGATTGTGCCCTTAGGCAAGGCATTTAAATTCCATGTTGCCTCTTCTCTCTCCCCCATCGTTATGGCTTCCATCAGGAATGAGGTCTCGAGAGTGTCTCGAGAAGTTGTAAGAACTTGTTTCGCAAACGAGCTAAAAAGCAACATGAAAAACTAAGTTATTGTATTTCAATATGTCTTGGAATGTATGAACAAACCTCCAATAAATCAATAAATTTCATTCAACGTTTTTCGTCAAATGTTGGAATTCTTCAGGAATAATTAAATTAATCATTTCACTGAAATACAGTAACTTCCATTTTTCATGGTGCTGAAGGAACCTGATTAACCCTTGAGAAAGGTGGGTTTATCCCTCCCTGATTAAACCTCGAGAAAGGTGGGTTTATCCCTCCCTGATTAAACCTCGAGAAAGGTGGGTTTATCCCTCCCTGATTTACCCTTGAGAAAGGTGGGTTTATCCCTCCCTGATTAACCATTGAGAAAGGTGGGTTTATCCCTCCCTGATTAACCATTGAGAAAGGTGGGTTTATCCCTCCCTGAATAACCCTTGAGAAAGGTGGGTTTATCCCTCCCTGAATAACCCTTGAGAAAGGTGGGTTTATCCCTCCCTGAATAACCCTTGAGAAAGGTGGGTTTATCCCTCCCTGATTAACCCTTGAGAAAGGTGGGTTTATCCTTCCCTGAATAACCCTTGAGAAAGGTGGGTTTATCCCTCCCTGATTAACCCTTGAGAAAGGTGGGTTTATCCCTCCCTGATTAACCCTTGAGTAAGGTGGGTTTATCCCTCCCTGATTAACCCTTGAGAAAGGTGGGTTTATCCCTCCCTGATTAACCCTTGAGAAGGTGGGTTTATCCCTCCCTGATTAACCCTTGAGAAGGTGGGTTTATCCCTCCCTGATTATCCCTTGAGAAAGGTGGGTTTATCCCTCCATGATTTACCCTTGAGAAAGGTGGGTTTATCCCTCCATGATTTACCCTTGAGAAAGGTGGGTTTATCCCTCCCTGATTAACCCTTGAGAAAGGTGGGTTTATCCCTCCCTGATTAACCCTTGAGAAAGGTGGGTTTATCCCTCCCTGATTAACCCTTGAGAAAGGTGGGTTTATCCCTCCCTGATTAACCCTTGAGAAAGGTGGGTTTATCCCTCCCTGATTAACCCTTGAGAAAGGTGGGTTTATCCCTCCCTGAATAACCCTCGAGAAAGGTGCGTTTATCCCTCCCAATTAACCATTGAGAAAGGTGGGTTTATCCCTCCCTGATTAAACCTCGAGAAAGGTGGGTTTATCCCTCCCTGATTAACCATTGAGAAAGGTGGTTTATCCCTCCCTGATTAAACCTTGAGAAAGGTGGGTTTATCCCTCCCTGATTAACCATTGAGTAAGGTGGGTTTATCCCTCCCTGATTAACCCTCAATAAAGGTAGGTTTATCCCTCGGATACATCGGTGCACCTGTGTTACATAGTATTATGTATAATATTAGAGACCTTAAAGTGACACTACATGTAGGGGTGTCACGATATCAGCAACCCATATCGCGATATATTGTGATATTTTATCAAATAATCATTTATCATAAGCACTGGTTGAAGCGATTAGTTGTGTATAAAAAAGCAGATCTCCTGCATATAACCTTTTACTTGATGGTAGCTATGTTGTAAAATTGTCAGGACAAAAACTCTTTTTATAGTAAAGTCATGAAAAACCGATGCCACCCCTCATAGATAATAAATAGGGTTGCAATGAACCACCAAAAGCTTGATCCGATCTGATTCTTTATGTGCCGATCCGATCCATTATTTACAGATTACTTTCTAAGAAGCATACTCTGTGTTGCTTAATCCCGAGACCCTAGGGCAGTCTGGCTTCAGAGCAAATTAATTTACTGGTGTATAATCCTAGTTCCTACTACATATAAACAAAACTTGCAAGTCACATCACTTAACGTTTGAATAAAAGTAAACCAAAAGACAATAATAATAAATTAATAATACATGTACACGAAATGAGATCAAAGGAAATGACTAGAAATCCACCATCTGTAGATAATCCAGTCCAAGTGTGGAACAGTGTCCAACTAATGAATTATGGCTTATATAAATCATCAGGAATTGCACTGATGTTGTTGGTGTGGAGTAAAGTTCGGCGATTGACTCATAGTCTTGTCAATGTTTACATCTACGTTATGATGTCCAGGGCTAGCGCTGGCTTAGAATTTTCTTGAGCCAAATTTTTTATGGCATAATTCTGACTTGCGTGCTCACATTATTGTGCGAGCGCGTAACCACTCTACTCTTAGTTTTTACAAATTGATTTTAGCTTGATTGCGAAACAAGTTATTTCAACTTATATAAATCACTCTCGAGACCTCATTCCTGATGGAATCCATCGCCACGAGGGAGAGAGAAGAGGCAACGTGGAATTTAAATGCCTTGCCTAAGGGCACAATCGTAACGGCTCCAGTGGGGCTCGAACTCTACTCTTAGTTTTATTATTCAGAAATGGTCTATTATATAAGGTACAGACCTAGCTTTTCCTAAAAACAAATTTTCAGCCACAATCTACCAGTAAATAAAATAAAAACAATGTACGGTAATCCAGTCATACTATTATTTATTTTACTAGAATATTTAGAATATTTTTTATTCAGGAATACCAATAACACAAAGGTGCTAATAAAATCTAAAAATAAATACATGTACTATGAAAAAAACTGTTTCATGCAGTGTAGCCAGAAATTAATTAAGGATTCTACGGGACTATGCTTTTCAATAACATTTATATTCTTTTAGCTTGTTACACTTTAGTACTCATTCCAGTTTTCGATTTTCCTAGACTCGAAAGAGAATCCATTTTTGATGCATAAAATAATTCATGAACTAATTAACTTTGCTTCGTTTGTGTTTTGAGATTGAATCCTTTTTAAGCACAGTACATCCAGTTCCAGTGAACGAATTCCCTTTTTTATGTTTAATACACAAACTGCACAAGAGTGATTTAGATCCACAGTCAATAATCAACCAAGGGTTGCCAATTTTTCTTGTGGTTTAAGAGATCTATTTTCAGTATTTTTAGCTTTATTGGATACTGGCGAACTGCCAGATTCAGATTCTACTTTACGTTTCTCAGCCATAATTAATAAAGCAGAAATTAATACCAATTGCATTTCTGTATACATATATATATATCTACGAAAGAGTTACTCATTTATATCCTTTTTAATCAGCTTAATTACCATGTTCATAAACAAATTATCTAAAACACTTAGCAGTGATGTGCTAAAACTGTCCTTTGATCTGTTTCAATTTCGCCAAAGAAGTAGCAGAATCCATTAATGAGAGCATGTGTCATAAACATTAGGATTAACCATGCATTGTCTGCCTGTTTTGATAATAAATCAATCAGTCGTAAATTATCAACACCACTAACACAACAAAGACAGAAATTGCCCTAAGGTCAATGACCAAGCTGCCAGTTTACTGGACTGTTACAGATTATCTTCTTTTTTTTCTCCATGTGAAGCAAATTAGTAAGCAACATTTTAAACCAGTCTGGATTGTTTTAGCAATTTACATGCAGTAGTAACTATATGTACTTGGGATCAATCAACTAAATGTCTTAGTACAGATACATATTAAGATAGTCCATGAATTTTAATCTTCGTAGCTACCTCGATACTGTTTGAATGCTACTTAGAATCAAATATTTGTACGGTTTTTATCTCACCAAGGACATACGGTATAAATCGGCTATAGAACGGACTAACAAACGATTTACTAACCAACTTATGTCTAAATCTTCTTAGAATTAGTAATTGCACCGGGTAATTTCTTCACCCGGTCTACCTCCGACCCCCGTTGGTACACAATAGTGTGCGAGCGGGGGTGGAAGATATGAAAACCGAACACACGCTGAGATTAATGCAACCCACATAGCCCTCTAAACAACATAGTATTGTAATTTTAATAGTTTATCAACTATTTTTAGACCTCTTTAATCACCTTAGATAATTTAGTCGCCCAAATGCATTTATGCGGTGGCGACTTTAAATAAATTAAAAAAAAAAAAATTTACATGCAGTGTTCTAAATTTAGCCATGACGGAAATTAAAGTTGCAGATTTTCGTAAAGTGATACTTTTTAGGCTTTGAGCCAAATATGAATTTTCTTGAGCCACATTTTCGTTTTTTGAGCCTTTGGCTCAAATGGCGAAGCACAGCGCTAGCCCTGATGTCTTTTTAGATGCTTCATTTAGTTTTGATGTGGAACGAGATGGTGGATAGCTTACGTCGGTGAAACATAGACAGCATGTGGCCTTGTTTTCCTTCTTGTTAACATCTCGAAATCAAAAATGGCCCACACTAACTTTTAGGATCATTATTTAGTAATGGCAGACGCCATTTTGACAAACAGACCTTTCATAAGTTTTAACGGGCTCATTGATTGGATAAATAGAATAAATTCAGCCAATCAGATTGTTTGTTTTATTTTACTGTTTGTAATCGACTAACTCGGCGTTTATCGCTGAAAAGTCGGCATTCGGAATTGAATCGAAAATGACGGGACTTGGATTGAGTCTAGAATCGGCGGCGCGGAATCGGATCTAATCGTTGCAGCCCTAGCTGATAAATACCGCTCAATATCGGTATTCAATTTTAATATCGCGATAACCTATATACCGGTATATCGCGACACCCCTAACTACATGTATATATATTTATTGCATTAAAGTGATATTGTATGGAATAAAAATATTATAAACTGAAATTTTACGTACAAGTAGCAATGCTACAACACATTCTTCCATTATACTTTAAAGCGACATTACATCGCAAAAAGCATTAAAATGCATTTTTTTCACGTATAAGCATTGCTACTGCAAATTCTTCTGAATAAATGTAATCAATTTAGCAGTGTATTTATGATAGCAAATTACATTCTGCAGACATTTGCGTTTTCACCGATGTAATGTCGCTTTAAATAATTATTTTCAGTCAGTAACGTGTTTTATGCGATATAGAAAGCTGAAAGTATGACTTTCCTGAATCATGTGATTAAGCATTGTTTGCATATGTTTGTTGATAAACAATTTGGTTATACAACGGTGCTACGTGTATTTGATTTGTTTACTTTCTGTGCGACGTATATGGCATTGTGCTTCTGTCCCGACGTATATGGCATTGGGTTTCTGTCCCGCCGTATATGGCATTGTGTTTCTGTCCCGACGTATATGGCATTGGGTTTCTGTCCCGACGTATATGGCATTGGGTTTCTGTCCCGACGTATGTGGCATTGGGTTTCTGTCCCGACGTATATGGCATTGTGTTTCTGTCTTGACGTATATGGCATTGTGTTTCTGCCACGACGTATATGGCATTGTGTTTCTGTCCCGGCGTATATGGCATTGTGTTTCTGCCACGACGTATATGGCATTGTGTTTCTGCCACGACGTATATGGCATTGTGTTTCTGCCACGACGTATATGGCATTGGGTTTCTGCCACGACATATATGGCATTGTGTTTCTGTCCCGGCGTATATGGCATTGTGTTTCTGCCACGACGTATATGGCATTGTGTTTCTGTCTTGACGTATATGGCATTGGGTTTCTGCCACGACATATATGGCATTGTGTTTCTGTCCCGGCGTATATGGCATTGTGTTTCTGCCACGACGTATATGGCATTGTGTTTCTGTCTTGACGTATATGGCATTGTGTTTCTGCCACGACGTATATGGCATTGTGTTTCTGTCTTGACGTATATGGCATTGTGTTTCTGCCACGACATATATGGCATTGTGTTTCTGTCTTGACGTATATGGCATTGTGTTTCTGCCACGACATATATGGCATTGTGTTTCTGTCCCGGCGTATATGGCATTGTGTTTCTGCCACGACATATATGGCATTGTGTTTCTGTCTTGACGTATATGGCATTGTGTTTCTGCCACGACGTATATGGCATTGTGTTTCTGCCACGACATATATGGCATTGTGTTTCTGTCCCGCCGTATATGGCATTGTGTTTCTGCCACGACATATATGGCATTGTGTTTCTGTCCCGGCGTATATGGCATTGTGTTTCTGCCACGGCGTATATGGCATTGTGTTTCTGCCCCGACGTATATGGCATTGTGTTTCTGTCCCGGCGTATATGGCATTGTGTTTCTGCCACGACGTATATGGCATTGTGTTTCTGCCACGACGTATATGGCATTGTGTTTCTGTCCCGGCGTATATGGCATTGTGTTTCTGCCACGACGTATATGGCATTGTGTTTCTGCCACGACGTATATGGCATTGTGTTTCTGCCACGACGTATATGGCATTGTGTTTCTGCCACGACGTATATGGCATTGTGTTTCTGTTCCGACGTATATGGCATTGTGTTTCTGTCCCGGCGTATATGGCATTGGGTTTCTGCCACGACGTATATGGCATTGGGTTTCTGCCACGACGTATATGGCATTGGGTTTCTGCCACGACGTATATGGCATTGGGTTTCTGTCCCGACGTATGTGGCATTGTGTTTCTGCCACGACATATATGGCATTGTGTTTCTGTCCCGGCGTATATGGCATTGTGTTTCTGCCACGACATATATGGCATTGTGTTTCTGCCACGACGTATATGGCATTGTGTTTCTGTCCCGGCGTATATGGCATTGTGTTTCTGCCACGACATATATGGCATTGTGTTTCTGTCCCGGCGTATATGGCATTGTGCTTCTGCCACGACATATATGGCATTGTGTTTCTGTCCCGGCGTATATGGCATTGTGTTTCTGCCACGACATATATGGCATTGTGTTTCTGTCCTGGCGTATATGGCATTATGTTTCTGCCACGACATATATGGCATTGTGTTTCTGTCCCGGCGTATATGGCATTGTGTTTCTGCCACGACATATATGGCATTGTGTTTCTGTCCCGGCGTATATGGCATTGTGTTTCTGCCACGGCGTATATGGCATTTTGTTTCTGCCCCGACGTATATGGCATTGTGTTTCTGCCCCGACGTATATGGCATTGTGTTTCTGTCCCGACATATATGGCATTGGGTTTCTGTTCCGACGTATATGGCATTGTGTTTCTGCCACGACGTATATGGCATTGTGTTTCTGCCACGACGTATATGGCATTGTGTTTCTGCCACGGCGTATATGGCATTGTGTTTCTGCCCCGACATATATGGCATTGTGTTTCTGTCCCGGCGTATATGGCATTGTGTTTCTGCCCCCGACGTATATGGCATTGTGTTTCTGCCCCGACGTATATGGCATTGGGTTTCTGTTCCGACGTATATGGCATTGGGTTTCTGCCACGACGTATATGGCATTGTGTTTCTGTCCCGGCGTATATGGCATTGTGTTTCTGCCACGACATATATGGCATTGTGTTTCTGCCACGACGTATATGGCATTGGGTTTCTGCCACGACATATATGGCATTGGGTTTCTGTTCCAACGTATATGGCATTGTGTTTCTGTCCTGGCGTATATGGCATTGGGTTTCTGCCCCGACATATATGGCATTGGGTTTCTGTTCCGACGTATATGGCATTGTGTTTCTGCCACGACGTATATGGCATTGTGTTTCTGCCACGGCGTATATGGCATTGTGTTTCTGCCACGACGTATATGGCATTGGGTTTCTGTCCCGACGTATATGGCATTGGGTTTCTGTCCCGACGTATATGGCATTGGGTTTCTGTCCCGACGTATATGACATTGGGTTTCTGTCTTGACATATATGGCATTGGGTTTCTGTCCCGACGTATATGACATTGGGTTTCTGTCTTGACATATATGGCATTGGGTTTCTGTCCCGGCAAATATGACATTGGGTTTCTGTCCCGACATATATGGCATTGGGTTTCTGTCCCGACATATATGACATTGGGTTTCTGTCCCGACATATATGGCATTGGGTTTCTGTCCCGGCGTATATGGCATTGGGTTTCTGTCCCGGCGTATATGGCATTGGGTTTCTGTCCCGGCGTATATGGCATTGGGTTTCTGTCCCGGCGTATATGGCATTAGGTTTCTGTCTTGACATATATGGCATTGGGTTTCTGTCTTGACATATATGGCATTGGGTTTCTGTCCAGACGTATATGGCATTGGGTTTCTGTCCCGCCGTATATGGCATTGTGTTTCTGTCCCGACGTATATGGCATTGGGTTTCTGCCCCGACGTATATGGCATTGGGTTTCTGTCCCGCCGTATATGGCATTGGGTTTCTGTCCCGCCGTATATGGCATTGGGTTTCTGTCCCGACGTATATGGCATTGGGTTTCTGTCCCGACGTATGTGGCATTGGGTTTCTGTCCCGACGTATATGGCATTGTGTTTCTGTCCCGACGTATATGGCATTGGGTTTCTGCCCCGACGTATATGGCATTGGGTTTCTGTCCCGCCGTATATGGCATTGTGTTTCTGTCCCGACGTATATGGCATTGGGTTTCTGCCCCGACGTATATGGCATTGGGTTTCTGTCCCGCCGTATATGGCATTGGGTTTCTGTCCCGCCGTATATGGCATTGGGTTTCTGTCCCGCCGTATATGACATTGGGTTTCTGTCCCGCCGTATATGGCATTGGGTTTCTGCCACGACGTATATGACATTGGGTTTATGTCCCGCCGTATATGGCATTGGGTTTCTGCCACGACGTATATGACATTGGGTTTCTGTCCCGACATATATGACATTGGGTTTCTGCCCCGACGTATATGGCATTGGGTTTCTGTCTTGACATATATGGCATTGGGTTTCTGTCCCGACATATATGACATTGGATTTCTGTCCCCGACATATATGGCATTGTGTTTCTGTCTTGACATATATGGCATTGGGTTTCTGTGCTGGCAAATATGGCATTGGGTTTCTGTCCCGACATATATGGCATTGGGTTTCTGTCCCGCCGTATATGGCATTGTGTTTCTGTCCCGACGTATATGGCATTGGGTTTCTGTCCCGGCGTATATGGCATTGGGTTTCTGTCCCGACATATATGGCATTGGGTTTCTGTCCCGCCGTATATGGCATTGGGTTTCTGTCCCGCCGTATATGACATTGGGTTTCTGTCCCGGCAAATATGGCATTGGGTTTCTGTCCCGCCGTATATGGCATTGGGTTTCTGTCCCGGCAAATATGGCATTGTAGGAATCTTTTTAAACAAACATTCATTGGAAAACATGTTGTTTAAATATCTGTAGCCATTTACCAAAACAACGTTCTTTATATCGATATAGTGTTGCTTTAATTAATGGAAAAAAGTGACATAGGAGATCAGTCCCTCTGAGCTGCCAATTTGAGGAACATGTTTTATACAGTACAACATGTAATTATACAGTCCACCAATCACCTGTCACTGAGCTTCTCTCTAATTGTAAAAGAAATATCCCTGGTCTTGGATGGCCTGATTACATACATGTACAAATGTACTTGTGGTGGTGATTTATAGACGATTCTATAAATAGATCCCTCTGTGAGAAGATAACATTTTTTTTTACTTTAACCCTTTCAACACCACAGACCTAAATAGGCTTACAAAAAGTGTAGATCCAGATGAGACGGCTCGTGATGAGCCGTCTCATCAGGATCTGCACTTTTTGCCAGTGATATGACTATTTTTAGACATAATTACCCATTTTGATAAATGAACTTGTCCAAATGTGATTTTCTGATTCATTTATTGGTTTATGAATATCATGGACCAGTCCATGTGAGTTACTTGGTGTTGAATGGGCTAAATGGGTCGAAAAAAGTAAACTTTTAAAAGTAACCTACTATTAAAAAATATGACGTCTCCATGGCATAATGGATAGTGTTGACTTGTATCTGAGAGGTTGCGAGTTTGAAACCCGTCAGAACCACAGTTATGGTGTACTTAGACTAGACACGTAAATCCACATTGCCTCTTCTCTCCCTCCATCAGAAACGACGTCTCCAATTATTCTAACGTCATCAAACCTTGATTCGCAATTGACCTAACATAAATTTGTTATGTTATATTTCGGATTTGACGCCTGCATCAGCACCATTTTGGGCTATATCGCCGGCGGGCAGTTTACCTAACAACACCCTTCCTGGGCAGGCTCCAGCGGTTAACCAGTACTTGTGTGCACCAACCTCCGTAAGAAACTGCCAACTTTTTCATATAAATGAGACACGGCCTGAGTGGGGCTCGAACACGTGACCATCAGTGATGATAGGTTACAGTGGTATACAAGTCAGCGACCTTAACAACTCGACCACGGAATTTCCATTGGAATAACAGCAGTTTTCCATAGGAATTTTACTAGAGACAGTACTTTTCCATTGGAATAATAGCAGTTTTCCATTTGAATTTGTATAAACTAAATTAAAAAATGGTGATATAAACCCTATTCAGCGACTACCGTATTTACTCGCCTACAAGACGACCCCCGTACTTTAGAAAATGCCAAACCAGCTGATAATGACTGAAATTTTTTTTAGGTCATGTTTTGTGACCCGCTTATAAGACGGGACCCTGACTTTGAGCCTTAAATCAGCGGGAAATATCCCCGTGTTATAGGCGAGTAAATACGGTACCTCACATTCTACATATATTGTTGGTGTATTCATAACGAACCTCAAATACTCTTCCATCAGCGGATACCTTGAAGTCACAAAGTTCCGACCTCTCCCGTAGCTTACTGAGATTCTGTAGCACGACACAGCCATAATGTTCTGCTTCCACCTTCTGTACATCTCTACCGTCACTCATTGTAGATAATCACCATGCCCTCCATAACTGAATATATAGCAAACGTGTCAACATTGTACCCAGGTCTCATTCTAGAGGGCGATTAGGGCGAAATAGTCGCCCTAGGGCAACATTTTTTCCTAACAATTTTCATACAAAAAATGTTCCAGTAAGATACCACTGGTGCGTATGCTTTTGAATGTGTGCATGTAAGTGCGAGTGTTTGGGTGAGAGAGCGAGAGCATGAGAGTGAAAAAAAAAATTCTATATTCATTTCTTATTGAAAATTAAATGTTTTATGTACATGCATATAAAATGGGGAAAAATAAAAATAATAAAAATTAAAAAAAGATACCACTGGTCCATGCTGGTCATACTGTGCATATTAACCATATTTTGTTGACATTTATTAAATAACACCATTTAAGGACACGATCACGCGCTTTCTCACTTCTCCCAAAATTCTGATGTAGAATGAACCCTAGTACCACACACTAGGGTTTATTCTTTTAAAGTGGAAAACAGGGCAGGAAGCATGTCAACATTGTACCACAATAGGGTTTATTCTTAAAGTGGAAAACAGGGCAGGAAGCCTGTTAACATTGTACCACACTAGGGTTTATTCTTAAAGTGGAAAACAGGGCAGGAAGCGTGTCAACATTATACCACAATAGGGTTTATTCTTAAAGTGGAAAACAGGACAGGAAGCATGTCAACATTGTACCACACACTAGGGTCTAGGGTTTATTCTTAAAGTGGAAAACAGGGCAGGAAGCATGTCAACATTGTACCACACACTAGGGTCTAGGGTTTATTCTTAAAGTGGAAAACAGGGCAAGAAACATGTCAACATTGAAAAGAGGCAGGGTGCATTCTGAGTGGCCAAGTGCATAGGTGTGGAATGGGGGTAATTGGGGGATTCTAGAAAATGTTGCTAACTTACGGCGATAGACAGCTAATTGTGCTTGGATCAAAGAGAGGGAGAAGGACAAAGCGATGGAGTAGGGGAAAGAGAGTGAGTAGGGCCGTGCATATCGGACAAAAGGGCAGAGTATTTTGAGTTAAATAAAGGTTGCCGCATGAAGGCAATTACCTGTGAAAATATCTTGGCAGACACATGTCCAGTAAGATGGTTTGGTATTTGTGTGTGTGAGTGTGCTTTGTGTTTTTGTCTCTTTGTTTTCTTTTGTTGTTGTTCTATGTTCTTTCACACTATATATTGTAAGGTTGGTAGGGGATTCCCCGATCCCAATCCTAAGTTGATAGGGGATGGTTCCCCGATCCCTATCCTATGTTGATAGGGGATGGTTCCCTGATCCCTAGCAAATGTTGATAGGGGATGGTTCCCTGATCCCTATCCTATGTTGATAGGGGATGGTTCCCCGATCCCTAGCAAATGTTGATAGGGGATGGTTCCCCGATCCCTATCCTATGTTGATAGGGGATGGTTCCCCGATCCCTATCCTATGTTGATAGGGGATGGTTCCCTGATCCCTATCCTATGTTGATAGGGGATGGTTCCCCGATCCCTATCCTATGTTGATAGGGGATGGTTCCCCAATCCCTATCCTATGTTGATAGGGGATGGTTCCCTGATCCCTAGCAAATGTTGATAGGGGATGGTTCCCCGATCCCTATCCTATGTTGATAGGGGATGGTTCCCCGATCCTATGTTGATAGGGGATGGTTCCCCGATCCCTATCCTATGTTGATAGGTGATGGTTCCCCGATCCCAATCCTATGTTGATAGGGGATGGTTCCCCGATCCCTATCCTATGTTGATAGGGGATGGTTCCCTGATCCCTATCCTATGTTGATAGGGGATGGTTCCCCGATCCCTATCCTATGTTGATAGGGGATGGTTCCCTGATCCCTAGCAAATGTTGATAGGGGATGGTTCCCCGATCCCTATCCTATGTTGATAGGGGATGGTTCCCCGATCCTATGTTGATAGGGGATGGTTCCCCAATTCCTATCCTATCACATAGGGGATGGTTCCCCAATTCCTATCCTATCACATAGGGGATGGTTCCCCAATTCCTATCCTATCACATAGGGGATGGTTCCCCAATTCCTATCCTATCACATAGGGGATGGTTCCCCAATTCCTATCCTATCACATAGGGGATGGTTCCCCAATTCCTATCCTATCACATAGGGGATGGTTCCCCAATTCCTATCCTATCACATAGGGGATGGTTCCCCAATTCCTATCCTATCACATAGGGGATGGTTCCCCAATTCCTATCCTATCACATAGGGGATGGTTCCCCAATTCCTATCCTATCACATAGGGGATGGTTCCCCAATTCCTATCCTATCACATAGGGGATGGTTCCCCAATTCCTATCCTATCACATAGGGGATGGTTCCCCAATTCCTATCCTATCACACATATTACGGAGAAAATAAATGGGGTTACCCGTATTGGGGCCTGAAAAAACGAAGAAGAAAAGAAACAAACTACATAGCCGAGGATGGATATGCAACATTTCTGCCGGCCAGAATTGATTTCTGTCGTCAAATATCGCTTATCCCTTTGTTATTGTATATTACATCGCGATTATGAGGTAATAAAATTAATCAGGAGATTTGTAGCATCGTGAACGGGTCAATTGTAATCTGAAATATTCACCGACATATAATTGGGCCAATATCAGAGAATTGGATAATAATAACGTCCATCACATTGAATATCATAGTTTCTTCAATTACCCGTTTTTCTACTGAAGTAATTAGAAAATAGATCTCCAGAAATGTTTCTAGTAAACAAAACATTTTAAATCCATCGTTATTCTGGTATCTTTCTGTTATTAGTGATGTGTTAAACACAAGGATAAAATATTTTATAATTCAACGGATTTACAAAAATGTGACGGGCATTATTGTATCCAATCATCTGATATATACAGTGAAACCGGTGTTAAGCAGCCAGCCAAGGGAATCACAGAAAGTGGCTGCTTAACACAGGTGGCTGATATCTATGTACAGCCTGGGTTGGGACTATAAACCAAGGTCTTGTGTAACGGTGCAATACACTGGACATGTAAACAAACCATGGATACTTGGAGCATTGCAACAATTTTGCAAAGAATAGTTTATAAAAGTTATCGTCATAAATAATGTTTGGCTGTCCGATTAGCGCTAGTCGTACAAGGCATTTAGTGCCATATGGATAAAATATTAATATATATACCAATTTGTTTGGTATTTTTCATATTCTATATTTTATGTCATATATTTAAAAAAATCTTATTATTGTGTTATTTTGCTTTCAGGCCCAAATAGACACCGTTAAGAGATCTATCAAAGCACTGCTATGTGTACATGTGACTACAAAGTTTCACTTTCACTTGCCAGAACAGAAAAAGTACATCTCTGTCACCGAATATATTAACTGGTTTTATTATTGCAAAATTATGAAAAATCTTAATCTATATTTGACCCACCAAATGATCACGTACACATACTGACATAGACTGACCTAGTTAACCGATTTTTTTAGACCTGCAACCAAGTAGAAATTCACGATCTCATTAATTAACAGCAATTTGGACATACCAAATACCTTCAAAAATAAAATAGTTTTAATTGTGTGTCTGCTAAATTACGTGTCATGGCGTAAAATATAAATACTGGCGCTGAAAACTTTACCATCATACCCCACCCACCAGCTGGAGCACGAGGAAAAAACTGGGTCATTATGTCTGGGAGTTTTTTATCACAATTTAGCACAAAATTATTGGATGACATCAGTTTACTTTCAAATCTAGCTCTTTTTTAAACTTAGTTGAACTACAATTCATTCATGAAAACATTTAAATGTTTGTTTTACCTGAATATTTCGATAAAAAAAATCACGCAGGCTTAGTCCGCACCAGACAAACACCTCCAATATGAAGAGTCTATTTCCGATACTCCGGTGCGAGTTGTCTTTCTTCCTATCCGAGATGTATAAAGTAACACAGATTGGACAACTGTAACACATATGTATCCAAATTTCGTTTCTAAATTAAAAAAATGTATAGCTGAACATGTCATTTACATTATTGTTTCATATAATTGTCAAATCTAATATGACACATGTATACATCCATAGCCAGGATCTGCTATATATCTTCTTAAGTATATATATCAAGTGCTTAAATCGCGAGCTAACTCTGTGGATGGATCACAGAATATAGGGCCTAGATAGATAGATATTTTTCTGCGCTTGAGTCTAAGAATTACTAGATAATTATTTTCCCTCCAAGTCTCCGATAGAGGGTCATTTGGCGGTAAAAGGCACGGAATTTATGTGTAAGTATCGTGTGTAAAATCACTCAGCGCTGAGAGAGCACAACGTGTTGAGTGTTGAATTACTTTTTTAAAGGGGTTGTAAATTGTTGCTTATTTTTAAGCATTTAAATATTTCTCTAATTAGTTATACTTGAATAAACATACATATATTAACAATTGTCATTGTAATTTTAAGGACACAGACGGATCTGTAGTCCAATGGTAACTGGTAATCCAGGGATCGCAGGTTCGATCCCCCGTCTGACCCTAATACAATTAACAGTCTTTAAAGATGGTACCGAGGTCTCGTGTCGGTGCTTTACACTGTACACGTAAAAGAACCAGATGAGACTCTGGAATGGGTCTCTGTATGTATCATTGCACTATCCACCAAAATCTAAAATGACTAATCTCTTCAGGAGGCGTCGCTCAAATGGGCAACCGGTAGCGACGATAAATAAACGTAAAACACACATTTTAAGGACCCCGGCCGATCTCCCCACACACGGCGCGCACGGTGTAGGCCTACTAATTAACCTGTGATACTTATTTATTTAATTAATGCATTATAAACTGTGTATACATGTATTATGTATAAGTCGGTGTTAAAAGCTCTTTCGAGCTTATGTTATGTTGCCCGACTTTGTAAATAAAATTTACTTGACTTGACTTTGTACATCTCGCAGCAGCAGCGTCGGATTCTGGGATCTTCTGGTTGTCGACCTTGCGACAAGGGACACACGCTCGTCATTGTCTTGGTACATCGGTTGTCTGGTTGTGACATACACTGTCGGGAAGTACTGATGTTCATAAAAAAGAGGTGTCTCATAAGTCAGAAATGACTGGCCCTTTAAATAGGGGTGACACTATAATAAACAAACACTTTACTTTACTTTTTACACTGTCTGGTTGTTGTGTGTGTTTTACGTTTATTTATCGTCGCTACCGGTTGCATATATGAGCGACACATCCTGAAGATATTATATGATGATAATGCAATGATACAGATAGAGACCCATTCCAGAATCTGCTCTTGTTCTTTTACGTGCACGGTGTAAAGCACCGACACGAGGCCTCAGTTTAACTCTTTCACCGCCAATGTCGCATAAAAGCGACTTTGTAAAAAAGTAGAGAACCCGATCGGACAGAACAGAACATGCCGTCTGATCAGGCTATATGCTGATTGCTCTCCAGACAGTGGAGCTGAAGCACCTGTCCGACTAGCAAACAACATAGATCCTGATCAGACGCGGCGTTACGCCGCGGCTGATCTGGATCTATGTTGTTTGCACATGCTCTGAATTTATTCGGCGCTGAAAGAGTTAAAGTCCCATCTGAAAGACTGATTGTTATATCATGTGCTGCTATATGTACTATGCTTTAATCATGTAAACATGATGCATACATGTATGAAATAAAAGTTGAACAAAAGTTGACCTTGATTGTAGTGTCTTTCATTATCAATATGGAATCAGTATTGGTACATAGAGGCGCCTCTATTGGGAGAAAGTGTTAAGCTATGTTAGATCTAGAGTCTTGATTGAATACGTATTTTTTTTAATTGGATGTCTGGTTAGCGCGCTCACGTTTCACGAATGCAACCCTGGTTCAATCCGCGGACCGGGAAATATGTGAGGTGGTACGGTGGTCGCCAGATCGGACAGGTGGGTTTTCTCCGGGTACTCTTGTTTCATCCCACACGAATGACCACATATACGCTTTCATCCGCGTCAACGAGAGTGATTAATATAAGTTGTTAAAACTTGCCTCGCATCCGCCTCGTGGTCGAGTGGTTACGGTCGCTGACTTGTATACCACTGTAGCCTATCATCACTGATGGTCACGGGTTCGAGCCCCGCTCAGAATGTGTCTCATTTATATGAAAAAGTAGGCAGTTTCTTACGGAGGTTTGTGCACCCAAGTACTGGTTAACCGCTGGAGCCTGCCCAGGAAAGGTGTTGTTAGGTAAACTGCTCGCCGGCGATATAGCCCAAAATGGTGCTGATGCAGGCGTAACACCCGAAATAAAACATGTAACTAAAACTTGCGTCGCATTCGTAGTAAATAAATAAAGCTTAAATTTGAATACGAAAAAAAAAGTTCGTTTTTACATGGAGGTGACGACTTACACAGAGTTGAATATATTTCAAATTATAATGGGTAGTAGCATTGCTACCTGTATGCACAATTTCAAATTTGGTTTAAACATATTTATTCCACTATAAACATTCACAAAACAATACATGCAAAAAAATCAAAGGATCAAAAGGGAAGCTGGGTCCAAGGTTATAAAACTGTTCTCAGATCTCAAACTCAGACTGAAGTTATTTGATTGGTAGATTCTGAGTTTTACTGTCGGCTGAATTAATCAGAAGCTGAGACTGAGTTTGAGATTGGAGAAAAGTGTTATAACCTCTGAGCCTGGAGCTAATATAGTTTCAGACGGATCTGTAGTCCAGTGGTAACACGCTGGACTGGTAATCCAGGGATCACAGGTTCGATCCCCCGTCTGACCCTAATAAAATTAACAGTCTTTCAGATGGGACGTTAAACCGAGGTCTCGTGTCGGTGCTTTACACCGTGTACGTAAAAGAACCAGAGGAGATTCTGGAATGGGTCTCTCTGTATCATTGCACTATCCTCCAACATCTAAAATGATTAATCTCTTCAGGAGGCGTCGCTCATATGGGCAACGGGTAGCGACGATAAATAAACGTAAAACACACACAATGGGCAACCGGTGGCGACGATAAATAAACGTAAAACACACATAATATAGTTTCTTTCCTTAAAGTGCATAGTTAATAATTATCTTTATTCAATACGATATAGTGTCGATTTAATTCTTCAAGCGCCTGTGTCTATACAGCCAAACCTGTCTTAGAGAATCATAGAAAGTGGCTGCTTAACACAGGTGACTGCTTAATAGAGGTCAACTGTATAATAAAACAACATATTGGGGGAATCTTGAAACTGGCTGCTTAATACAGGTTAGCTGCTTAATATAGGTGACCACTAACAGTAGCAGTGTTACATGTAAATACAATTTCAAATTTTATAATATTTTAATTCAATACTACACTCAACACAATTCCTAATCGGTCACCTGGTGTTTTACAGTATTTGGAGCAAACCAATAACCATATAATATCAATATTCATATCATCGGTCACCTGGTGTTTTACAGTATTTGGAGCAAACCAATAACCATATAATATAAATATTCATATCATCGGTCACCTGGTGTTTTACACTATTTGGAGCAAACCAATAACCATATAATATCAATATTCATATCATCTTATTTGGTTCATTTTATTACAGATCGCTGTGTAATGAATTGCTGTATACTCAACTGGTATAAAATTCATTAAATAACAATAATAAAATATGTAAATTGTATGATTATTAGTTGACTCCAAATGTTATAAAACACCGGGTGACCAGGGAAGTCGTGATAGCGCAGTGGATGGGCGTTCGCTTCAGGTGCGAAAGGTCCGGAGTTCGAGCCCCACTGGAGCCGTTACGATTGTGCCCTTAGGCAATGCATTTAAATTCCACGTTGCCTCTTCTCTCTCCCTCGTGGCGATGGATTCCATCAGGAATGAGGTCTCGAGAGTGATTTATATAAGTTGAAATAACTTGTTTCGCAATCGAGCTAAACTAAATTTGTATAAACTACCAGGTGACCGATTAGGAATTTGGTTAAGTGTATATATAGTGTCGCTTTAAGTCTTCAAGCGCTTGTGTCTATAGTTCTACTGTGACCGCTTTTGACGACCTAAATATGTCAAGGTATAACAAGATTAAAGATAATCTTAATTCTTTTCACAACTAGCAGTAAATGGGATTTTATGTAATTCAAGTCAATGTTATTTACTTTTCTTTCATTGCTTAATGTAAGCCGTGGTTATAAAACAAAGGCATGCAAAAGCAATCGGAAATGGATACCTCCCAGTTCTTTAAAACCATTCTCTTAAATTTTGATTTTTAATCACTTTATCAGGAACCGGAGCAAGTACATTGATTTTTTTCTTGCAGACAATTCTACTGCCCGTATCTAGTTGTCAACATTAATTAAATCTTTAATAGGGATTACGAACATACGGTACGTAATGCAGGTTTTGTTTCTTCTCATTTCTTTTATTCTGTTTATTCATGTATCGGAGATACACATTCTTGTTCTGGGTTCCACAATCTCAGATCAGAATCATTTTCATTTCCAATCTCCGTTTGTATACATACAAAAACAGGTTTGCAAGCATATTATTGGTTTAGCTGAGTGTGTTTAGCTGAGTTTGTGATCTGATTTAAAAGAGTTTTAACCTTGGGTTCAGGTCAGCTGGAGGTGACAAAACATTTCTCAAATCTCAAGTGAATGTTAGGTCGATTTTGATATTTGCTCAACGTTCTGCAATATATAACATCCGAGCCGGTGTTATAAAACTATGTACATAATTCACACTCAACCAGACTGATCTGTAGTCCAGTGGTTAACACGTTGGACTGGTAATCCAGGGATCGCAGATTCGATGCCCCGCCTGACCCTAACAAAATGTATAGTCTTTCAGATGTGATTTTAAACCGAGGTCTCGTGTCGGTGCTTTACACCATGCATGTAAAAGAACCAGATGAGACTCTGGAATGGGTATGTCTGTATCATTGCACTATCCTCCAAAAATCTAAAATGAATTATCTCTTCAGTTCAGGAGGCGTCGCCCATATGGGCAACCGGTAGCGACGATAAATAAACGTCACGCACGCACGCACACACACACAACATTAGTAACCACCCTCCCCAAAACATTAGAAACCACCGTCCCCAAAACATTAGAAACCACCGTCCCCAAAACATTAGAAACCACCGTCCCCAAAACATTAGAAACCACCGTCCCCAAAACATTAGTAACCACCCTCCCCAAAACATTAGAAACTACACTCCCCAAAACATTAGAAACCACCTTCCCAAAACATTAGAAACCACCCTCTCCAAAACATTAGAAAACACCTTCCCAAAACATTAGAAACCACCCTTCCCAAATCATTAGAAATCACACTCCCCAAAACATTAGAAACCACACTTCCCAAAACATTAGAAACCACCCTTCCCAAAACATTAGAAACCACCCTCCCCAAAACATTAGAAACCACCCTCCCCAAAACATTACAAAACATTAGTAACCACCCTTCCCAAAACATTAGAAACCATCCTCTCCAAAACATTAGTAACCACCTTCTCCAAAACATTAGTAACCACCCTCCCCAAAACATTAGAAAACACCTTCTCCAAAACATTAGAAACCACCCTCCCCAAAACATTAGAAACCACCCTCCCCAAAACATTAGTAACCACCCTTCCCAAAACATTAGAAACCACCCTCCCCAAAACATTAGTAACCACCCTCCCAAAACATTAGAAACCACCCTCCCCAAAACTTAGAAACACCTCCAAAACATTAGAAACCACCCTCCCCAAAACATTAGAAACCACCCTCCCCAAAACATTAGAAACCACCCTCCCCAAAACATTAGAACAACACTCCCCAAAACATTAGAAACCACCCTCCCCAAAACATTAGAAACCACCCTCCCCAAAACATTAGAAACCACCCTCCAGAAAACATTAGAAACCACCCTCCCCAAAACATTAGAAACCACCCTCCCCAAAACATTAGAAACCACCCTCCCCAAAACATTAGTAACCACACTCTCCAAAACATTAGAAACCACCCTCCCCAAAACATTAGAAACCACCCTCCCCAAAACATTAGAAACCACCCTCGCCAAAACATTAGTAACCACCCTCTCCAAAACATTAGAAACCACTCTCTCCAAACTATTAGAAATCACCCTCCCCAAAACATTAGACACGACCATCCCGAAAACATTGGAAACCACCCTTCCCCAAAACATTAGACACGACCATACCAACAATTAATACGGCCTTCCATCCCCAGAAAACAAGCAAAACATTGGATACATCCCCCATCGGAACACAAACAACAGCCCTTCCAAAATAATTGATACGTCCTTCCCCAGAACACAAGCAGCAACCCTACCAAAAAACATTAGATACGTCATTCCTCAGAAGACATAGCAACGACCCTACCAAAAATATTGCATACTGCCCTCCTCCGATACATTAGATACGGACATCCCATACACATTAGATAGGTTCCTCCTCACAACACAAGCAAAAACCCTACCAAAAACACTAGATACGACCCTCCTCACAACACAAGCAAAAACCCTACCAAAACACTAGACATGACCCTCCTCACAACACAAGCAAAAACCCTACCAAAAACACTAGACACGACCCTCCTCACAACACAAGCAAAAACCCTACCAAAACACTAGACACGACCATCCTCACAACACAGGCAAAAACCCTACCAAAAACACTAGACACGACCCTCCTCACAACACAAGCAAAAACCCTACCACAAACACTAGATACGACCCTCGTCATAACACAAGCAACTACCATACCAAAACACTAGATACGACCCTCCCCAAAACATTAGAAACCACCCTCCCCAAAACATTAGTAACCACCCTTCCCAAAACATTAGAAACCACCCTCCCCAAAACATTAGTAACCACCCTCCCCAAAACATTAGAAACCACCGTCCCCAAAACATTAGAAACCACCCTTCCCAAAACATTAGAAACCATCCTCTCCAAAACATTAGTAACCACCTTCTCCAAAACATTAGTAACCACCCTCCCCAAAACATTAGAAACCACCTTCTCCAAAACATTAGAAACCACACTCCCCAAAACATTAGAAACCACCCTCCCCAAAACATTAGTAACCACCCTTCCAAAAACATTAGAAACCATCCTCTCCAAAACATTAGTAACCACACTCTCCAAAACATTAGAAACCACCCTCCCCAAAACATTAGAAACCACCCTCCCCAAAACATTAGAAACCACACTCCCCAACACATTAGAAACCACCCTCCCCAAAACATTAGAAACAACCCTCCAGAAAACATTAGAAACCACCCTCCCCAAAACATTAGAAACCACCCTCCCCAAAACATTAGAAACCACCCTCCCCAAAACATTAGAAACAACACTCCCCAAAACATTAGAAACCACCCTCCCCAAAACATTAGAAACCACCCTCCCCAAAACATTAGAAACCACCCTCCAGAAAACATTAGAAACCACCCTCCCCAAAACATTAGAAACCACCCTCCCCAACACATTAGAAACCACCCTCCCCAAAACATTAGAAACCACCCTCCCCAACACATTAGAAACCACCCTCCCCAAAACATTAGTAACCACACTCTCCAAAACATTAGAAACCACCCTCCCCAAAACATTAGAAACCACCCTCCCCAAAACATTAGAAACCACCCTCGCCAAAACATTAGTAACCACCCTCTCCAAAACATTAGAAACCACCCTCTCCAAACTATTAGAAATCACCCTCCCCAAAACATTAGACACGACCATCCCGAAAACATTGGAAACCACCCTTCCCCAAAACATTAGACACGACCATACCAACAATTAATACGGCCTTCCATCCCCAGAAAACAAGCAAAACATTGGATACGTCCCCCATCGGAACACAAACAATAGCCCTTCCAAAATAATTGATACGTCCTTCCCCAGAACACAAGCAGCAACCCTACCAAAAAACATTAGATACGTCATTCCTCAGAAGACATAGCAACGACCCTACCAAAAATATTGCATACTGCCCTCCTCCGATACATTAGATACGGACATCCCATACACATTAGATAGGTTCCTCCTCACAACACAAGCAAAAACCCTACCAAAAACACTAGATACGACCCTCCTCAAAACACAAGCAAAAACCCTACCAAAACACTAGACACGACCCTCCTCACAACACAAGCAAAAACCCTACCAAAAACACTAGACACGACCCTCCTCACAACACAAGCAAAAACCCTACCAAAACACTAGACACGACCATCCTCACAACACAAGCAAAAACCCTACCAAAAACACTAGACACGACCCTCCTCACAACACAAGCAAAAACCCTACCAAAAACACTAGACACGACCCTCCTCACAACACAAGCAAAAACCCTACCAAAACACTAGACACGACCCTCCTCACAACACAAGCAAAAACCCTACCAAAAACACTAGATACGACCCTCATCATAACACAAGCAACTACCATACCAAAACACTAGATACGACCCTCATCATAACACAAGCAACTACCATACCAAAACACTAGATACGACCCTCATCACAACACAAGCAACTACCATACCAAAAACATTGCATACTGCCCTCCTCCGATACATTAGATACGGACATCCCATACACATTAGATAGGCTCCTCACCAGAACATTAGAAACCACCCTCCAGAAAACATTAGAAACCACCCTCCCCAAAACATTAGAAACCACCCTCCCCAAAACATTAGAAACCACCCTCCCCAAAACATTAGTAACCACACTCTCCAAAACATTAGAAACCCCCCCCAAAACATTAGAAACCACCCTCCCCAAAACATTAGAAACCACCCTCTCCAAAACATTAGTAACCACCCTCTCCAAAACATTAGAAACCACCCTCTCCAAACTATTAGAAATCACCCTCCCCAAAACATTAGACACGACCATCCCGAAAACATTGGAAACCACCCTTCCCCAAATCATTAGACACGACCATACCAACAATTAATACGGCCTTCCATCCCCAGAAAACAAGCAAAACATTGGATACGTCCCCCATCGGAACACAAACAACAGCCCTTCCAAAATAATTGATACGTCCTTCCCCAGAACACAAGCAGCAACCCTACCAAAAAACATTAGATACGTCATTCCTCAGAAGACATAGCAACGACCCTACCAAAAACATTGCATACTGCCCTCCTCCGATACATTAGATACGGACATCCCATACACATTAGATAGGTTCCTCCTCACAACACAAGCAAAAACCCTACCAAAAACACTAGATACGACCCTCCTCACAACACAAGCAAAAACCCTACCAAAACACTAGACATGACCCTCCTCACAACACAAGCAAATACCCTACCAAAAACACTAGACACGACCCTCCTCACAACACAAGCAAAAACCCTACCAAAACACTAGACACGACCATCCTCACAACACAAGCAAAAACCCTACCAAAAACACTAGACACGACCCTCCTCACAACACAAGCAAAAACCCTACCAAAAACACTAGACACGACCCTCCTCACAACACAAGCAAAAACCCTACCAAAACACTAGACACGACCCTCCTCACAACACAAGCAAAAACCCTACCAAAAACATTAGACACGACCCTCCTCACAACACAAGCAAAAACCCTACCAAAAACACTAGACACGACCCTCCTCACAACACAAGCAAAAACCCTACCACAAACACTAGATACGACCCTCATCATAACACAAGCAACTACCATACCAAAACACTAGATACGACCCTCATCACAACACAAGCAACTACCATACCAAAAACATTGCATACTGCCCTCCTCCGATACATTAGATACGGACATCCCATACACATTAGATAGGCTCCTCACCAGAACATTAGAAACCACCCTCCAGAAAACATTAGAAACCACCCTCCCCAAAACATTAGAAACCACCCTCCCCAAAACATTAGAAACCACCCTCCCCAACACATTAGTAACCACACTCTCCAAAACATTAGAAACCACCCTCCCCAAAACATTAGAAACCACCCTCCCCAAAACATTAGAAACCACCCTCTCCAAAACATTAGTAACCACCCTCTCCAAACTATTAGAAATCACCCTCACCAAAACATTAGACACGACCATCCCGAAAACATTGGAAACCACCCTTCCCCAAAACATTAGAAACGACCATACCAACAATTAATACGGCCTTCCATCCCCAGAAAACAAGCAAAACATTGGATACGTCCCCCATCGGAACACAAACAACAGCCCTTCCAAATTAATTGATACGTCCTTCCCCAGAACACAAGCAGCAACCCTACCAAAAAACATTAGATACGTCATTCCTCAGAAGACATAGCAACGACCCTACCAAAAACATTGCATACTGCCCTCCTCCGATACATTAGATACGGACATCCCATACACATTAGATAGGTTCCTCCTCACAACACAAGCAAAAACCCTACCAAAAACACTAGATACGACCCTCCTCACAACACAAGCAAAAACCCTACCAAAACACTAGACACGACCCTCCTCACAACACAAGCAAAAACCCTACCACAAACACTAGACACGACCCTCCTCACAACACAAGCAAAAACCCTACCAAAACACTAGACACGACCATCCTCACAACACAAGCAAAAACCCTACCAAAAACACTAGACACGACCCTCCTCACAACACAAGCAAAAACCCTACCAAAAACACTAGACACGACCCTCCTCACAACACAAGCAAAAACCCTACCAAAACACTAGACACGACCCTCCTCACAACACAAGCAAAAACCCTACCAAAAACATTAGACACGACCCTCCTCACAACACAAGCAAAAACCCTACCAAAAACACTAGACACGACCCTCCTCACAACACAAGCAAAAACCCTACCACAAACACTAGATACGACCCTCATCATAACACAAGCAACTACCATACCAAAACACTAGATACGACCCTCATCACAACACAAGCAACTACCATACCAAAAACATTGCATACTGCCCTCCTCCGATACATTAGATACGGACATCCCATACACATTAGATAGGCTCCTCACCAGAACATTAGAAACCACCCTCCAGAAAACATTAGAAACCACCCTCCCCAGAACATTAGAAACCACCCTCCAGAAAACATTAGAAACCACCCTCCCCCAAAACATTAGAAACCACCCTCCCCAAAACATTAGAAACCACCCTCCCCAAAACATTAGAAACCACCCTCCCCAAAACATTAGTAACCACACTCTCCAAAACATTAGAAACCACCCTCCCCAAAACATTAGAAACCACCCTCTCCAAAACATTAGAAACCACCCTCTCCAAACTATTAGAAATCACCCTCCCAAAACATTAGACACGACCATCCCGAAAACATTGGAAACCACCCTTCCCCAAAACATTAGACACGACCATACCAACAATTAATACGGCCTTCCATCCCCAGAAAACAAGCAAAACATTGGATACGTCCCCCATCGGAACACAAACAACAGCCCTTCCAAAATAATTGATACGTCCTTCCCCAGAACACAAGCAGCAACCCTACCAAAAAACATTAGATACGTCATTCCTCAGAAGACATAGCAACGACCCTACCAAAAACATTGCATACTGCCCTCCTCCGATACATTAGATACGGACATCCCATACACATTAGATAGGTTCCTCCTCACAACACAAGCAAAAACCCTACCAAAAACACTAGATACGACCCTCCTCACAACACAAGCAAAAACCCTACCAAAACACTAGACACGACCCTCCTCACAACACAAGCAAAAACCCTACCAAAAACACTAGACACGACCCTCCTCACAACACAAGCAAAAACCCTACCAAAAACACTAGACACGACCCTCCTCACAACACAAGCAAAAACCCTACCAAAAACACTAGACACGACCCTCCTCACAACACAAGCAAAAACCCTACCAAAAACACTAGACACGACCCTCCTCACAACACAAGCAAAAACCCTACCAAAACACTAGACACGACCCTCCTCACAACACAAGCAAAAACCCTACCAAAAACATTAGACACGACCCTCCTCACAACACAAGCAAAAACCCTACCAAAAACACTAGACACGACCCTCCTCACAACACAAGCAAAAACCCTACCACAAACACTAGATACGACCCTCATCATAACACAAGCAACTACCATACCAAAACACTAGATACGACCCTCATCACAACACAAGCAACTACCATACCAAAAACATTGCATACTGCCCTCCTCCGATACATTAGATACGGACATCCCATACACATTAGATAGGCTCCTCACCAGAACACAAGCAAAACCCCTACCAAAAACACTAGATACCCCATCAATAAGGAATGAGTAAAATGTAAATTCAGCTAACTTATAGGGGACGTTGCACGTTTGAATATGATAACATTTGAATGCATAAAACATAACTGAAAGAAGTATGAAAACCGGACAACAAAAGTAGATATTTTACAATTATTTTAATTTCCTTCTCTTTGGATAATTAACCATGTTTAGCCCAAAGTCCTCATCCTTGTTTATTTCAGGTTGATGGATTACTCCGAGCCGATGAACAGGGCTATATTTGGACAGAATAAAACGTCCACACACAGTCCTCCACAGAGAGCGATGTACTTTAAATATGCTACCATAATCAAAGCATTTCTAGCGGGACTTACCGCTGATGTTCTGCGAATTCGTCTTCTTCAGGCGGCGGAACAATATTCCATAACACTGGACAACTATTTAGATTATAAACAAGTAAACATTATACTGGCTCTAAAAGATAACCGTAGTCAACTAATTCTGGTTTATCCGCCGGTTGGTACATCTCTAGAGATCGCTAGATGGAGTACAAGGCTACTTTGCATTGTATTGCGAGCGTCTAACTGTCTCAGCGTGCGAGAGCAAGATGACGTAATATATCTAACAAAGGTGTACAGACGCTACTTCAGTGCTCTTCAAAATATCGGAGGAATTGGAATAATAATGAAGAAAGGTACTTTGGCTAAACGAGAATGGATCAAAATCTGTGCAGCAGTTCAAAGAATGGTGGAACCGACCGATGAACCCGCTCTGGTGAAAGAAGTTAGAAATTTCATATGCAAAGTGGCGATGGAGACTAGGACATTGGAGGCAAGGGAAGAGACGCAGTTCCGGTTAGAGACAATGGTCACAGAATTGATTAGAGATAATTCTCATTCGAAACACCGAGGAGAAAATGTAACCGACGAGGCTAAGGTGAAGCAGATGGTCAAGCGACAACTTTCCAACCTAACATCAAAACGAAGGACATGGAACTGGCTAAGACCAAACTCCGCCGGAGATAGACTGAGCATCATTCAGGAATCTGAAGAAAATAGGAACACAAGTAAGCAGGCACTGCGAAAAACGGTATGTAGGCCAAAAACAGCAGACGACAGATTATATGTGTCACAAAGCGTAGAAAATGGAAGTGACAGAAGTAGTGCTCTACGAGTATTTGAAAGAATGGGCCTAGGAAATGAACATGTATCAACAATAAAAACAGGCGAGTTACAACCGAAATGCATTGATTTTACTGACCGGAAAACAATCGACGAAAGAAAACGACCGGTGACAGCCAAGGAACGGAATATAGGCGTCAACTCTTCTAAACAGGATGGCCGAAAAAGATCACAATCAGCAGACGGACGTCTTAAAAGCATAACTATGAATATCGGTGGAGCTAGGATATCAGAGCCTGCCAGAGAACGCAACACAATAGCTTACTGTAACACTACAACAATCAAGAGACCACAGTCAGAGACAGAACGAAATAAATACATGCGATCGAGAAGTACCAGCAGTAAGCGAAAAATATCTCGTTTACAAAGAAGCCAGCGACCGTTGGTCGAAGATATGAACAATGCTACTGCAAAAGAAACAAATACTTCAGTCAAAGAAAATGTACCTCGTTATGAAACATCTACTATCGGTTTGAATAAACTCGATATAGCTGCCAATGAAACAAAATTTCAATATGCAACATCGATTGGAAGCTTAAAGCAACCTGGTTATTCTACTAAGCAAAGTAAGCTTCATCGTAAAACTTCATATGTCAGTCTGAAGAAAATACGTCCACTATCAAGCCAGAGTAAAGGAAGTCAGCGACCGTATTCCTCAAACTCTGCAAAGCAAACGAGTGGAAGACATGCACAAAATAAGACAGATAAAATAATAGAGATACCAACGGCAGGTTCAGATGTTTGCAATAATGATTATGTAGACACTGGTAGAAATAAGTACAGCGGAAATTATACAATAAAGAGAACTGTAGAAGAAAACAGAAAGCAGGAACAAGTACAACTATCGAAACAGGGAAACGAGAAAGCATATCCTAAAGCGGAGCAGAAGTCTAAAGCAGATGAAGTAAGCCCTGGAGATATAGCTAAAACAAACGAGAAAGGCATGAAAAGCGACATCGAAGAACAGACGGATGTAGTCACCAATGAACACATGGGGAACGACAAAAGAAAGGGTATATGCTTTACGTGTTTATATGAATTTTAAGCAACTGAATGCTATTATCTAGAATATTTCCGAAGATGATCACATTGTACTTCATACAAATTTCATGTTAGCTCGATTGTGAGGCAAGTTTTAACAACATTTTGGTCTAATCGCTTTTTATACCTAATTTCTGATGAACGCGAAGAGCCGGGTGATCCGTGACGGGTTGGTTTAGATCGTTGACTTCTTCAAATCACTTGCATCTCTTCATTGTAGATTCGAATCCAACTGGGGGTGTCCAATTCTTTCATGTAATGCAGCTATCCAGTTGGGTTCTGGTAGTGCGGTGGTTCTATCCGGGCACTTGCCGGTGCCAGAAATACTGTTGAAGGGTCATCCGGGGTCTTCCTCCACCAACAATTGTTGGCTAGTCGCCATGATCTAAGCTGTTGTTACGACAAAACACAAACATAGGCCAGGTTCCATGAATCAAATACTAGTATTGTCGTCTAGCCTGTATTCCAGTCTGTCGGTTTTTCACTTTTTAACTTATGGCAAAATCAGAAACTCAATTAAGCCCAATTAATAGTATCGGTGTTAAAATATATTTATTTGACTGACGAGGCAAAATATATCGACGCCTGTTCCCAGGCTAATTGTCGTCTGCACGGTAATCTCAATAAGTTATGATTATGTATATTACATTGTGTTATATGAGTCCGCCTCCGTGGTCAAGTGGTTAAGGTCGCTGACTTGTATACCACTGTAACCTATCATCACTGATGGTCACGGGTTCGAGCCCCGCTCAGGCCGTGTCTCATTTATATGAGAAAGTTGGCAGTTTCTTACGGAGGTTGGTGCACCCAAGTACTGGTTAACCGCTGGAGCCTGCCCAGGAAAGGTATTGTTAGGTAAACTGCCCGCCGGCGATATAGCCCGAAATGGTGCTGATGCAGGCGTAAAACCCGAAATATAACATAACATAACATTGTGTTATTTTGTGGTAACATAATTATTTTTAGACCAATGTCTTTTTGTAAATAACGAGAATTTTGTTCAGGTTTTTATGTAAGTACATGTCTATATATGTATTTTACTTCTATTGTACAACGCCAGTGAATATATTATGTGTAAAATTAGGCGTTTTATCAAATTAAACAGTTTCAGTTTTCAGTTTCATATAAGGCAATAAAATGGTCCATATTTTGTAGCATTGAGGATGTTAATATTATTCCTGGAAATTATATGCAATATATATATATATATGTTCCATTAATGTCAAACCGCTTGCGGGGACGTATATATCTTTTCCTGGGCAAGCTTAGCCGACTAAGCAATGTGTGTGAGGTGCCTTGCTCAATGACACTACATACGTGACCTGACCAAGTATCGAACCCGGGACTGATCGATTCCAAATCCGACGGTCTACCACTGGACCACGGATATAGCTCATGTCAGTGATAAGAAAGCACACCAGCTGACGTTCCTCTCTGGTGACATGGCCAACTATAATAGACAGATTGTGAATGGCTAAATTTGCATAATGTAATTAATATACACTGTTTTCTTATTTCGATAATGTGAGATATGATCAATATAGCTTTTAACATTGTTTGAAGTGTGCTTGAATAAAAACATATACTGGTTTTATAGCCCGACCACCTGTCATTAGTGATTACAATGTTTCCATTTTCATAAATGAACCCGTGCATTTAACTGGATACATACACTATTAGTTAATACACTGACATAATTTACTTCACTCTATCAATAAAAAACACTATTCTGATTTCAGTTTTCGATGACAACATGAAGAAAATAGCAAATGAAGTATTGGTTCATCAAAAGATCCCTGTAGCCGCCAACAACCCACTACTCAAAGATAAAGAATTTGTAGACGAGTTCTTTTCTTTTCTGAATAAGAATCAGGTGACCAAGAAGTTTCTGAGGACTCAGTCTACAGAACCGCAGTTGTCATGGAAACTACCGGATGGTTCCCGCGTTCAATTTTCCTTCTTCCTGGCTTTTGTGTTCCGACATATTGCAGACAAGCATGCAGATCAGGTTTCATATGTTGTTCAACATATGTTGTTGAGAATGAAGTGCAAGCATACAACGAAAAACAGAAATGATGAGCAACCTAGAGCTGGACGTGGAGTTCCTGGAGATAACTGGAACAGGAATGATAAATTACAGGGAAACGAGCAAATGATAACCATTGAAAAGTCACCAAGAGAAAGGAGCTTTACATCTATACGAAGAAGTAGATTAAGTTCACACCGACCCAGTTCTGTGAAGATCAGAAACAAACATGGAAACAATAGTGAAATTAAAACCCTTAGCATACCAAGTTCATCCAAATGCAGGGATAAAATTCAAACAAAGATTACACCCACTTCATCCGCAGAGAAAGGTGATATGAATCACCTTAGCACATCAACTTCTTCCAGAAGAAGAGGAGACATCACAACTACGAACACAACTAGATTATCCAGAGAGAGAAGCTTAACGCCAACGGGAGAAACATGGCCACGTATAAGTCGAATAACATCGCCGAAAAATGGAAGTAGGAGTCAAAGCAAAGATCAAACAGTAACCGGAAACAAGACACCTGAACTACAAAGAAGCACGTCCATCACAGATTACCAATGCTGGAAATGTTTACAGAAAGATCTTGCTCTTTCGGCTTGCGTCAACTGGAGAAATAACTGCCTCTGTGATTTGTTGATTTCCGAAGGTGTGTCATATAAAGATGAACACCTTGGTGCAGCAGTGAAGGCAAATGACTTGGAAATATTGAGGAAGATTGTTATATTTATGAAAGAGCACGACAGCTGGAATCCATGTAGCGAAGAAGCAAAGAATGCATTGTTTCTAGCAAAGAAACACAAACTAAAAAAGATGGCTGTGTACCTAATTGAAGAGGAAGTGACTATTGATGATAGGGTCGTGAACCAGAGTAGATGCACACCATGCTTTATAGCATAGTTGAAATATATTATGCTGAAATTCTGAAAAACAGAGATCAATATGGAATCGGATATAAAACACCGGAATATTGTATGCGTCAAAACAGAGATTAAACTGGAATCAGAAATAAAACACACAAATATTGTACGCATCAAAACAGAGATCAAACTGGAATCGCATATAAAACACCCGAATATTGTAAGCGTCAAAACAGAGATCAAACTGGAACCAGAAATAATACACCGGAATATTGTACGCGTCAAAACAGAGATCAAACTGGAACCAGAAATAAAACACCAGAATATTGTACGCGTCAAAACAAGAGATCAAACTGGAATCGGAAATAAAACGACGGAATAACAAAGAACACAAACATCATATATCTACAGCCGCATACATGTACTATGTCCTGAAAGTGCATGTTTTGCCATACAATGAGCCATCTGTTGATGGTTGATGACGTGAAGTATTGCAGATATCAAAGACTGTTACGTGTGTGTACACTTACCTTATTTTAGGATTGTATTAAATGTGAAATGGGAAATGATCAATTTGCAAGGTGTGTGCGTGTGTGTGTTCGAAACTGATTCAAATATTTTATAGCATATATTTCTAGGAATTGCATTGTATATAAAACAAGCAATAAAATATGATTAAACTAAACTGGGACAAACTTTTGTATGAAAATTGTAAAAACCAAAATTGTTTCTTTAAATGTTTTTTAGGGAGAAGTGGGCCCCCAGGGGGTGAAGTCAGGATACTTTCGTCGCCCAAGTTGCCCTCTAGAATGAGCCTTGAAAACAATTTGTATTTTGGGCTTAAACTCGCGCCAGAAAGTGTGAGTGTACGGTTACTATGGTTACATCCATATTACATTATTTATAACTACATTTGCCAAATTAAAGTTATATATTTGGTTTAACATTCCATTTTATTATTTTAAAAATAAATTTGAACATAGGATAGATGTTACGGTGAATTAAAATAATTTGACATCCTTAATGAATGCCAAGTTTTGAAGAAAATTCCTTCAAAAATGTCAGAATACAATTTGCATGCCATTTGCACAATATAAAAGTCACATATTTAAATTGGATTTATAAACAGACGGATCTGTAGTCCAGTGGTAACACGCTGGACTGGTAATCCAGGGATCGCAGGTTCGATCCCCCATCTGACCCAAATAAAAGTAATAGTCTTTCAGATGGGACTTTAAACCGAGGTCTTGTGTCGGTGCTGTACACCGTGCACTTACGTAAAAGAACCAGATGAGACTCTGGAATGGGTCTCTGTCTATCATTGCACTGTCCTCCAAAAATCTAAAATAACTAATCTCTTCAGGAGACATCGCTCATCTGAGCAACAGGTAGCGATGATAAATAAACGTAAAACACACAGACACAGATTTATAAAATGACAAAACATAAATGTTCAATAAACAACTAAACAATAATAATTCACAAATTTAACTGCTTCACAAACAATACTTTCAACGACAAACAAAACAGAATTTAGTAATGCCACACAAGTCGTCATTGTGTCCTCAATAAGTATGTATGTGTACACTCCTGCGATACAGTACATTTCTATTAATAAATTAGTACATTGCTGGTTATTACTAGCTTAAATATTGCACATAAGATGCCTTTTATATTAATTGGAAATACACTAGTGATCCAATCAACAACAGCAGACAAATGCATTAAACTTCATAGATCACCTGTCATTTCTGTATAATGATATTGTCCAATCACATCATTCCAATTCTGGCCAATATATATTTCCATTTACAAATATTATCCAATCACATCATTCCAATTCTGCCCAATATATATTTCCATTTACAAATATTATCCAATCACATCATTCCAATTCTGGCCAATATATATTTCCATTTACAAATATTATCCAATCACATCATTCCAATTCTGCCCAATATATATTTCCATTTACAAATATTATCCAATCACATCATTCCATGTACTGGTACTGACCAATAAAATAATTTCCACTTATCGACATTGTCCAATCACATATTTCCATTTACTGGTATGGTCAAATCAATTAATTACATTTATTAATATCATCCAATCACATCATTGCATATGCACCGATACTGTCCAATAAAATATTTCGAATTTACCGATATTGTCCAATCACATATTTCCATTTACTGGTATGGTCAAATCAATTAATTACATTTATTAATATCATCCAATCACATCATTGCATATGTACCGATACTGTCCAATAAAATATTTCGAATTTACCAATATTGTCCAATCACATCATTCCACATGTTATGGAACTGTCCAATAACATCCTTCAATTTACCAAGAATGTCCAATCACATTGTAGTGTTTCAATTTACTAACACCCAATCACATTTTCTTAGTTTATTCTTCCAAATAGTTTCTAAACAGTTTTGAATCATTCACAGTGGAGAATATGTCACAACGTTTCCCCCTGTTGTCACATTATCGCCAGTACTTTCAAAATACGGATTTTCAATACCAGAATCAAAGTTGGTTTCTTCTTTTCCCGGGTCAGGGAAAGTGATTCTGTAAAACGTATCCACTCGTGACGTGTCCTCGACAAGACGATCGTGTGAGATATCAACTCCACGAAATCTGCAGATATTTAAAATTAACATAATTATTCATCGCTGGCTTAAAAACAATGGTATCCCCCTCGAAAACTTTATATCAGCAGATTATCGATTCTTTATTTTGATTTGATTTTTCGATAATATATGAGGGATATTTATTCAACTTTAAATTACATATCTAATTCTTGCAAACACAATATTCATTATCTTATGACATGGCCATCGCCGGCATGTTGGAGGTGGCCCGACCAAATACGAGCACTGTCATGGAAAACATTTAGATTGTGAACATGATTTCCTGACATCTTGATCCATTCCATAGTTTATACAAATTTATTTTAGCTCGATTGCGAAACAAGTTCTTACAACTTATATTAATCACTCTCGTGACCTCATTCCTGATGGAAACCATCGCCACGAGGGAGAGAGAAGAGTCAACGTGGAATTTAAATGCCTTGCGTAATAAGGGCACAATCGTAACGGCTCCAGTGGGGCTTGAACTCCGGACCATTCGCACCTGAAGCGAACAAGCTACCACTGCGCTATCACAACTTCCACTTCTTGAACATAAAATAATAGGAAATGGGACCTTCCACAAACATAAATGTACAGGAAATGGGACCTTCCATGAACATAAATGAATAGGAAATGGGACCTTCCATGAACATAAATGTATAGGAAATGGGACCTTCATGAAGGTAAATGAATAGGAAATGGGACCTTCATGAACATAAATGAATAGGAAATGGGACCTTCCATAACGTAAATGTATAGGAAATGGGACCTCCATGAACGTAAATGTATAGGAAATGGGACCTTCCATGAATGTAAATGTATAGGAAATTGGACCTCCATGAACGTAAATGTATAGGAAATGGGACTTTCATGAACATAAATTAATAGGAAATGGGACCTTCCACGAACGTAAAATGAATGGGAACTTCCATGAACATAAATGAATAGGAAATGGGACCTTCATGAACATAAATGAATAGGAAATGGGACCTTCCATGAACGTAAATGTAAAGGAAATTGGACCTCCACGAACGTAAAATGAATAGGAAATGGGACCTTCCATGAACGTAAATGTAAAGGAAATTGAACCTCCACGAACGTAAAATGAATAGGAAATGGGACCTTCCATGAACGTAAATGTAAAGGAAATTGGACCTCCACGAACGTAAAATGAATAGGAAATGGGACCTTCCATGAACGTAAATATAAAGGAAATTGGACCTCCATGAACATAAATGAATAGGAAATGGGACCTTCCATGAACGTAAATGTATAGGAAATGGAACCTCCATGAACAAGATACATAAATATGATAGTGTATACACATACTAGTACTTGACAACATACGGGTATCTATGAGTGTATACACATACTAGTACTTGACAACATACGGGTATCTATGAGTGTATACACATACTAGTACTTGACAACATACGGGTATCTATGAGTGTATACACATACTAGTACTTGACAACATACGGGTATCTATGAGTGTATACACATACTAGTACTTGACAACATACGGGTATCTATGAGTGTATACACATACTAGTACTTGACAACATACGGGTATCTATGAGTGTATACACATACTAGTACTTGACAACATACCGGTATCTATGAGTGTATACACATACTAGTACTTGACAACATACCGGTATCTATGAGTGTATACACATACTAGTACTTGACAACATACGGGTATCTATGAGTGTATACACATACTAGTACTTGACAACATACGGGTATCTATGAGTGTATACACATACTAGTACTTGACAACATACGGGTATCTATGAGTGTATACACATACTAGTACTTGACAACATATGGGTATCTATGAGTGTATACACATACTAGTACTTGACAACATACGGGTATCTATGAGTGTATACACATACTAGTACTTGACAACATACGGGTATCTATGAGTGTATACACATACTAGTACTTGACAACATACCGGTATCTATGAGTGTATACACATACTAGTACTTGACAACATACGGGTATCTATGAGTGTATACACATACTAGTACTTGACAACATACGGGTATCTATGAGTGTATACACATACTAGTACTTGACAACATACGGGTATCTATGAGTGTATACACATACTAGTACTTGACAACATACGGGTATCTATGAGTGTATACACATACTAGTACTTGACAACATACCGGTATCTATGAGTGTATACACATACTAGTACTTGACAACATACGGGTATCTATGAGTGTATACACATACTAGTACTTGACAACATACGGGTATCTATGAGTGTATACACATACTAGTACTTGACAATACGGTATCTAGGTGTATACACATACTAGTACTTGACAACGGGTTTATGTGCAATCTCTCCAACATACGGGTATCTATGAGTGTATACACATACTAGTACTTGACAACGGATTTGTATGTGGCAATCTCTCCAACATACCGGTATCTATGAGTGTATACACATACTAGTACTTGACAACGGGATTTGTATGTGGCATCTCTCCAACATACGGGTATCTATGAGTGTATACACATACTAGTACTTGACAACGGGATTTGTATGTGGCAATCTCTCCAACATACGGTATCTATGAGTGTATACACATACTAGTACTTGACAACGGGATTTGTATGTGGCAATCTCTCCAACATACGGGTATCTATGAGTGTATACACATACTAGTACTTGACAACGGGATTTGTATGTGGCAATCTCTCCAACATACGGGTATCTATGAGTGTATACACATACTAGTACTTGACAACGGGATTTGTATGTGGCAATCTCTCCAACATACCGGTATCTATGAGTGTATACACATACTAGTACTTGACAATGGGATTTGTATGTGGCAATCTCTCCAACATACGGGTATCTATGAGTGTATACACATACTAGTACTTGACAACGGGATTTGTATGTGGAATCTCTCCAATCTCTCCAACATACCGGTATCTATGAGTGTATACACATACTAGTACTTGACAACGGGATTTGTATGTGGCAATCTCTCCAACATACGGGTATCTATGAGTGTATACACATACTAGTACTTGACAACGGGATTTGTATGTGGCAATCTCTCCAACATACGGGTATCTATGAGTGTATACACATACTAGTACTTGACAATGGGATTTGTATGTGGCAATCTCTCCAACATACGGGTATCTATGAGTGTATACACATACTAGTACTTGACAACGGGATTTGTATGTGGCAATCTCTCCAACATACGGGTATCTATGAGTGTATACACATACTAGTACTTGACAACGGGATTTGTATGTGGCAATCTCTCCAACATACGGGTATCTATGAGTGTATACACATACTAGTACTTGACAACGGGATTTGTATGTGGCAATCTCTCCAACATACCGGTATCTATGAGTGTATACACATACTAGTACTTGACAACGGGATTTGTATGTGGCAATCTCTCCAACATACGGGTATCTATGAGTGTATACACATACTAGTACTTGACAACATACCGGTATCTATGAGTGTATACACATACTAGTACTTGACAACATACCGGTATCTATGAGTGTATACACATACTAGTACTTGACAACATACGGGTATCTATGAGTGTATACACATACTAGTACTTGATAGGCAATCTCTCAACATACGGGTATCTATGAGTGTATACACATACTAGTACTTGACAACGGGATTTGTATGTGGCAATCTCTCCAACATACGGGTATCTATGAGTGTATACACATACTAGTACTTGACAACGGGATTTGTATGTGGCAATCTCTCCAACATACGGGTATCTATGAGTGTATACACATACTAGTACTTGACAACGGGATTTGTATGTGGCAATCTCTCCAACATACGGGTATCTATGAGTGTATACACATACTAGTACTTGACAACGGGATTTGTATGTGGCAATCTCTCCAACATACGGGTATCTATGAGTGTATACACATACTAGTACTTGACAACGGGATTTGTATGTGGCAATCTCTCCAACATACGGGTATCTATGAGTGTATACACATACTAGTACTTGACAACGGGATTTGTATGTGGCAATCTCTCCAACATACGGGTATCTATGAGTGTATACACATACTAGTACTTGACAACGGGATTTGTATGTGGCAATCTCTCCAACATACGGGTATCTATGAGTGTATACACATACTAGTACTTGACAACGGGATTTGTATGTGGCAATCTCTCCAACATACGGGTATCTATGAGTGTATACACATACTAGTACTTGACAACGGGATTTGTATGTGGCAATCTCTCCAACATACGGGTATCTATGAGTGTATACACATACTAGTACTTGACAACGGGATTTGTATGTGGCAATCTCTCCAACATACGGGTATCTATGAGTGTATACACATACTAGTACTTGACAACGGGATTTGTATGTGGCAATCTCTCCAACATACGGGTATCTATGAGTGTATACACATACTAGTACTTGACAACATACGGGTATCTATGAGTGTATACACATACTAGTACTTGACAACATACGGGTATCTATGAGTGTATACACATACTAGTACTTGACAACATACGGGTATCTATGAGTGTATACACATACTAGTACTTGACAACATACGGGTATCTATGAGTGTATACACATACTAGTACTTGACAACATACGGGTATCTATGAGTGTATACACATACTAGTACTTGACAACATACGGGTATCTATGAGTGTATACACATACTAGTACTTGACAACATACGGGTATCTATGAGTGTATACACATACTAGTACTTGACAACATACGGGTATCTATGAGTGTATACACATACTAGTACTTGACAACATACGGGTATCTATGAGTGTATACACATACTAGTACTTGACAACATACGGGTATCTATGAGTGTATACACATACTAGTACTTGACAACATACGGGTATCTATGAGTGTATACACATACTAGTACTTGACAACATACCGGTATCTATGAGTGTATACACATACTAGTACTTGACAACATACGGGTATCTATGAGTGTATACACATACTAGTACTTGACAACATACGGGTATCTATGAGTGTATACACATACTAGTACTTGACAACATACGGGTATCTATGAGTGTATACACATACTAGTACTTGACAACATACGGGTATCTATGAGTGTATACACATACTAGTACTTGACAACATACGGGTATCTATGAGTGTATACACATACTAGTACTTGACAACATACGGGTATCTATGAGTGTATACACATACTAGTACTTGACAACATACCGGTATCTATGAGTGTATACACATACTAGTACTTGACAACATACCGGTATCTATGAGTGTATACACATACTAGTACTTGACAACATACGGGTATCTATGAGTGTATACACATACTAGTACTTGACAACGGGATTTGTATGTGGCAATCTCTCCAACATACGGGTATCTATGAGTGTATACACATACTAGTACTTGACAACGGGATTTGTATGTGGCAATCTCTCCAACATACGGGTATCTATGAGTGTATACACATACTAGTACTTGACAACGGGATTTGTATGTGGCAATCTCTCCAACATACGGGTATCTATGAGTGTATACACATACTAGTACTTGACAACGGGATTTGTATGTGGCAATCTCTCCAACATACGGGTATCTATGAGTGTATACACATACTAGTACTTGACAACGGGATTTGTATGTGGCAATCTCTCCAACATACGGGTATCTATGAGTGTATACACATACTAGTACTTGACAACGGGATTTGTATGTGGCAATCTCTCCAACATACGGGTATCTATGAGTGTATACACATACTAGTACTTGACAACGGGATTTGTATGTGGCAATCTCTCCAACATACGGGTATCTATGAGTGTATACACATACTAGTACTTGACAACATACGGGTATCTATGAGTGTATACACATACTAGTACTTGACAACATACGGGTATCTATGAGTGTATACACATACTAGTACTTGACAACATACCGGTATCTATGAGTGTATACACATACTAGTACTTGACAACATACGGGTATCTATGAGTGTATACACATACTAGTACTTGACAACATACGGGTATCTATGAGTGTATACACATACTAGTACTTGACAACGGGATTTGTATGTGGCAATCTCTCCAACATACGGGTATCTATGAGTGTATACACATACTAGTACTTGACAACGGGATTTGTATGTGGCAATCTCTCCAACATACGGGTATCTATGAGTGTATACACATACTAGTACTTGACAACGGGATTTGTATGTGGCAATCTCTCCAACATACGGGTATCTATGAGTGTATACACATACTAGTACTTGACAACGGGATTTGTATGTGGCAATCTCTCCAACATACGGGTATCTATGAGTGTATACACATACTAGTACTTGACAACATACGGGTATCTATGAGTGTATACACATACTAGTACTTGACAACATACGGGTATCTATGAGTGTATACACATACTAGTACTTGACAACATACGGGTATCTATGAGTGTATACACATACTAGTACTTGACAACATACGGGTATCTATGAGTGTATACACATACTAGTACTTGACAACATACGGGTATCTATGAGTGTATACACATACTAGTACTTGACAACATACGGGTATCTATGAGTGTATACACATACTAGTACTTGACAACATACGGGTATCTATGAGTGTATACACATACTAGTACTTGACAACATACGGGTATCTATGAGTGTATACACATACTAGTACTTGACAACATACGGGTATCTATGAGTGTATACACATACTAGTACTTGACAACATACGGGTATCTATGAGTGTATACACATACTAGTACTTGACAACATACGGGTATCTATGAGTGTATACACATACTAGTACTTGACAACATACCGGTATCTATGAGTGTATACACATACTAGTACTTGACAACATACCGGTATCTATGAGTGTATACACATACTAGTACTTGACAACATACCGGTATCTATGAGAACTGCGGCTCGTCCAAATGTTTTACATAAATAAGTAAATTATTTATTATAATGAATTGTGTATCATAATCAACACGCTTAACATTAAACATCAGGCAGAAACACACCGCCCAGTGGCTTATATGTCACCTAAACATGAACCACCAGGCCCAGTGGCTTATATGTCACCTAAACATGAACCACCAGGCCCAGTGGCTTATATGTCACCTAAACATGATAAACACCAGGCCCAGTGGCCTATATGTCACCTAAACATGATATAACACCAGGCCCAGTGGCCTATATGTCACCTAAACATGATATAAGCACCAGGCCCAGTGGCCTATATGTCACCTAAACATTAGACAGAAGCATATCGCCCAGTGGGCATATATGCACCTAAACATGCAGAATACCCCGCCCAGTGGGCATATATGTCACCTAAACATAGAGAAACACCAGGCCCAGTGGCATATATGTCACCTAAACATGGCATAAGCACCAGGCCCAGTGGCCTATATGTCACCTAAACATGGAGAAGCACACCGCCCAGTGGCCTATATGTCACCTAAACATGATATAACACCAGGCCCAGTGGCCTATATGTCACCTAAACATGGATGAAAAATACGTGTATGTATTGTACATTATGAAACTTGATGCAGAGATCACAATGATAAGGCAAACACCTTAATGTATATACAGTCAAACCTGTCTTAAGCAGCCAGCCAAGGGAGTCAGCGAAAGTGGCTGCTTAGCACAGGTGGCTGCTCAATAGAGGTCAAATATATAATAAAACAACCAATTGGGAATCTGGCTGCTTAATACAGGTTGGTTGCTTAATGGAGGTGACCACTAACACAGGTTTGACTGTATATATAATACAGGTTGGTTGCTTAATGGAGGTGACCACTAACACAGGTTTGACTGTATATATAATACAGGTTGGTTGCTTAATGGAGGTGACCACTAACACAGGTTTGACTGTATATATAATACAGGTTGGTTGCTTAATGGAGGTGACCACTAACACAGGTTTGACTGTATATATAATACATGTTGGATGCTTAATGGAGGTGACCACTAACACAGGTTTGACTGTATATATAATACATGTTGGCTGCTTAATGGAGGTGACCACTAACACAGGTTTGACTGTATATATAATACAGGTTGGTTGCTTAATGGAGGTGACCACTAACACAGGTTTGACTGTATATATAATACATGTTGGCTGCTTAATGGAGGTGACCACTAACACAGGTTTGACTGTATATATAATACATGTTGGCTGCTTAATGGAGGTGACCACTAACACAGGTTTGACTGTATATATAATACAGGTTGGTTGCTTAATGGAGGTGACCACTAACACAGGTTTGACTGTATATATAATACAGGTTGGTTGCTTAATGGAGGTGACCACTAACACAGGTTTGACTGTATATATAATACATGTTGGCTGCTTAATGGAGGTGACCACTAACACAGGTTTGACTGTATATATAATACATGTTGGCTGCTTAATGGAGGTGACCACTAACACAGGTTTGACTGTATATATAATACAGGTTGGTTGCTTAATGGAGGTGACCACTAACACAGGTTTGACTGTATAATACATGGATAATAAATGAAATAATTACATACTTTTTGTTGTAGACATAAATTGCCCCAAACGCGAGGACAAGTACAGCTATCACTCCTATTATTAAAATACCAATCATCAGTGCAGGGCTTCCATCTACAATAATACATATATAATACCTGTATAATACAATAGTACGTATATAATACCTGTATAATACCTGTATAATACAATAGTACGTATATAATACATGTATAATACAATAATACGTATATAATACATGTATAATACAATAGTACGTATATAATACATGTATAATACAATAATATGTATATAATACATGTATAATACAATAGTACGTATATAATACCTGTATAATACATGTATAATAAAATAATACGTATATAATACATGTATAATACAATAGTACGTATATAATACCTGTATAATACATGTATAATACAATAATACGTATATAATACATGTATAATACAATAATACGTATATAATACATGTATAATACAATAATACGTATATAATACATGTATAATACATGTATACGTATATAATACATGTATAATACATGTATAATACAATAGTACGTATATAATACATGTATAATACCTGTATAATACAATAGTACGTATATAATACATGTATAATACCTGTATAATACAATAATACATATATAATACATGTATAATACAATAGTACGTATATAATACATGTATAATACAATAGTACGTATATAATACATGTATAATACCTGTATAATACAATAATACGTATATAATACATGTATAATACCTGTATAATACAATAATACATATATAATACATATATAATACCTGTATAATACAATAATACGTATATAATACATATATAATACCTGTATAATACAATAATACGTATATAATACATGTATAATACAATAATACGTATATAATACATGTATAATACCTGTATAATACAATAATACGTATATAATACATGTATAATACCTGTATAATACAATAATACGTATATAATACATGTATAATACCTGTATAATACAATAATACATATATAATACATGTATAATACATGTATAATACAATAATACGTATATAATACATGTATAATACCTGTATAATACAATAATACGTATATAATACATGTATAATACATGTATAATACAATAATATGTATATAATACATGTATAATACCTGTATAATACAATAGTACGTATATAATACATGTATAATATATGTATAATACAATAATACGTATATAATACATGTATAATACAATAATACCTATATAATACATGTATAATACATGTATAATACAATAATACGTATATAATACATGTATAATACAATAATACGTATATAATACATGCATAATACAATAATACGTATATAATACATGTATAATACAATAATACGTATATAATACATGTATAATACATGTATAATACAATAATACGTATATAATACCTGTATAATACAATAATACGTATATAATACCTGTATAATACAATAATACGTATATAATACATGTATAATACAATAATACGTATATAATACATGTATAATACAATAGTACGTATATAATACATGTATAATACATGTATAATACAATAATACGTATATAATACATGTATAATACAATAATACGTATATAATACCTGTATAATACAATAATACGTATATAATACCTGTATAATACATGTATACGTATATAATACATGCATAATACATGTATAATACAATAGTATGTATATAATATGTATATAATACATGTATAATACAATAGTACGTATATAATAGATGTATAATACAATAGTACGTATATAATACATGTATAATACATGTATAATACAATAGTACGTATATAATACATGTATAATACATGTATAATACAATAATACGTATATAATACATGTATAATACCTGTATAATACAATAGTACGTATATAATACATGTATAATACAATAGTTCGTATATAATACATGTATAATACAATAGTACGTATATAATACATGTATAATACAATAGTACGTATATAATACATGTATAATACATGTATAATACAATAATACATATATAATACATGTATAATACCTGTATAATACAATAGTACGTATATAATACATGTATAATACAATAGTACGTATATAATACATGTATAATACAATAGTACGTATATAATACATGTATAATACAATAGTACGTATATAATACATGTATAATACATGTATAATACAATAATACGTATATAATACATGTATAATACAATAGTACGTATATAATACATGTATAATACATGTATAATACAATAATACATATATAATACATGTATAATACCTGTATAATACAATAGTACGTATATAATACATGTATAATACATGTATAATACAATAACGTATATAATACATGTATAATACATGTATAATACAATAACGTATATAATACATGTATAATACAATAATACAATAATACATAATACATGTATAACAAATACCTGTATAATACAATAGTACGTATATAATACATGTATATACAATAATACATATATAAACAAAACAAAAACAATACGTATATAATACATGTATAATACAATAGTACGTATATAATACAAAAACTGTATAATACAATAATACGTATATAATACATGTATAATACATGTATAATACAATAATACGTATATAATACATGTATAATACCTGTATAATACAATAATACATATATAATACATATATAATACCTGTATAATACAATAATACGTATATAATACATGTATAATACAATAATACATATATAATACATGTATAATACCTGTATAATACAATAATACGTATATAATACATGTATAATACCTGTATAATACAA
>CM026389.1:2162367-2208257 GCA_014843695.1 Archivesica marissinica | reverse complement strand
GTATCGACATTCACCATTAAGTACCGCTACCAACATATGTTGAACTGTATCGACATTCACCATTAAGTACCGCTACCAACATATGTTGAACTGTATCGACATTCACCATTAAGTACCGCTACCAACATATGTTGAACTGTATCGACATTCACCATTAAGTACCGTTACCAACATATGTTGAACTGTATCGACATTCACCATTAAGTACCGTTACCAACATATGTTGAACTGTATCGACATTCACCATTAAGTACCGTTACCAACATATGTTGAACTGTATCGACATTCACCATTAAGTACCGTTACCAACATATGTTGAACTGTATCGACATTCACCATTAAGTACCGTTACCAACATATGTTGAACTGTATCGACATTCACCATTAAGTACCGTTACCAACATATGTTGAACTGTATCGACATTCACCATTAAGTACCGTTACCAACATATGTTGAACTGTATCGACATTCACCATTAAGTACCGCTACCAACATATGTTGAACTGTATCGACATTCACCATTAAGTACCGCTACCAACATATGTTGAACTGTATCGACATTCACCATTAAGTACCGCTACCAACATATGTTGAACTGTATCGACATTCACCATTAAGTACCGCTACCAACATATGTTGAACTGTATCGACATTCACCATTAAGTACCGCTACCAACATATGTTGAACTGTATCGACATTCACCATTAAGTACCGTTACCAACATATGTTGAACTGTATCGACATTCACCATTAAGTACCGTTACCAACATATGTTGAACTGTATCGACATTCACCATTAGACATTCACCATTAAGTACCGTTACCAACATATGTTGAACTGTATCGACATTCACCATTAAGTACCGTTACCAACATATGTTGAACTGTATCGACATTCACCATTAAGTACCGTTACCAACATATGTTGAACTGTATCGACATTCACCATTAAGTACCGTTACCAACATATGTTGAACTGTATCGACATTCACCATTAAGTACCGTTACCAACATATGTTGAACTGTATCGACATTCACCATTAAGTACCGTTACCAACATATGTTGAACTGTATCGACATTCACCATTAAGTACCGTTACCAACATATGTTGAACTGTATCGACATTCACCATTAAGTACCGCTACCAACATATGTTGAACTGTATCGACATTCACCATTAAGTACCGCTACCAACATATGTTGAACTGTATCGACATTCACCATTAAGTACCGCTACCAACATATGTTGAACTGTATCGACATTCACCATTAAGTACCGCTACCAACATATGTTGAACTGTATCGACATTCACCATTAAGTACCGCTACCAACATATGTTGAACTGTATCGACATTCACCATTAAGTACCGCTACCAACATATGTTGAACTGTATCGACATTCACCATTAAGTACCGCTACCAACATATGTTGAACTGTATCGACATTCACCATTAAGTACCGCTACCAACATATGTTGAACTTATCGACATTCACCATTAAGTACCATTACCAACATATGTTGAACTGTATCGACATTCACCATTAAGTACCGTTACCAACATATGTTGAACTGTATCGACATTCACCATTAAGTACCGTTACCAACATATGTTGAACTGTATCGACATTCACCATTAAGTACCGTTACCAACATATGTTGAACTGTATCGACATTCACCATTAAGTACCGTTAGCAACATATGTTGAACTGTATCGACATTCACCATTAAGTACCGTTACCAACATATGTTGAACTGTATCGACATTCACCATTAAGTACCGCTACCAACATATGTTGAACTGTATCGACATTCACCATTAAGTACCGCTACCAACATATGTTGAACTGTATCGACATTCACCATTAAGTACCGCTACCAACATATGTTGAACTGTAATCCCACATACTCACCATTAAGTACTGCTACCAACAAAATATGTTGAACTGTATCGACATTCACCATTAAGTACCGCTACCAACATATGTTGAACTGTATCGACATTCACCATTAAGTACCGCTACCAACATATGTTGAACTGTATCGACATTCACCATTAAGTACCGTTACCAACATATGTTGAACTGTATCGACATTCACCATTAAGTACCGTTACCAACATATGTTGAACTGTATCGACATTCACCATTAATACATTCTAATCACATGATCACATAAAAGTAGATTTAGACTCTAAGGTAATTTATTTCAAATAAAAAATAATTTATTACACATAAATAAGGGGGAAAAAGAGAGAATTTTCCAGAATGATGTCATTTCCTTAAGACGATTTTTCAATATTTAAATCTAGGTTAAGTTTGGTCATTTATTTCCTTTTTTCTTGTAAATAAATTTTGAATATACAAAACATTTCGGTTTTCATTGACGACAAACAAAGTATTACTTATAAACGTCATTTCTAGATGTCAATCACCAAAACCAAGATCTACTTTGTCACAAATATAAGGTTACGTTTTTGGAAGCTTCCATCAATGTTGTTTGTGAATTGACAAAAAGCGGCATGTTTGTGAGTGTTTCGCTGGTGCGGATTCAAATCCGCTCGGAGTCATATTATTTCAAGTGAGGAATCTACCAAGAGATCTGTTTGTTTGTGTGTTTGTTTTTTGTGGCTTACAGTCGAGCTGGACGACAACCACGAATATGTTATTGGCACAACACGTTTTCAAATATTTATCTGTGAACTATAATACTCTTAGTTTTTCTATTTATCTGTGAACTATAATACTCTTAGTTTTTCAAATTGGCTCCAGAAGTGGCGCAGACAAATATTCAGACAGAGGGAACCATGGCACATCTGTAGAACTACTGAACTACCACAAGCCAGCTGGATAGCTTCCTCACAATTCAACACCGGAGTGGGATTCGAACTTACAGCAGTGAGGGACAAGTGATTTGAAGTCAACAACCGTAACCACCCAGCTACGGAGACACCACAAACACATATGTAGAAACTCGGCGGATCTATCAATGTGGTTGTCCATATCTGACAACACCAACCATTCGATCCCCCGTCTGACCCTAATAAAATTAACAGTCTTTCAGATGGGACATTAAACCGAGGTCTCGTGTCGGTGCTTTACATCGTGCACGTAAAAGAACCAGAAGAGACTCTGGAATGGGTCTCTGTCTGTATCATTGCACTATCCTCCAAACATCTCAAATTACTAATCTCTTCAGGAGGCGTCGCTCATATGGGCAACCGATAGCGACGATAAATAAACGTAAAACACACACACCAATCAGCGAGAGGCTGTGGCTATCTGTATTACTGAAAGTCGTACGACCTTGACATTAGCTTTTAGTATCACTTTAAATTAGGGATGGCAACGAATATTCAAATATTCGCTCGAACGTCCGAATATCCGAATACTATTCCAGTATTCGAATATTCGGGAAAAAATATTATATGTCCTCAAAAATGCCACCCGCTCAGTCACACGTTTGGAAATGCTTGAATCGCTCTGAGAATAAGAAAACTGCTAGTTGTAATCTATGCAAATTGGATTTAACATATTCGGGTGCAATATCAATCTGAATAATCATTTGTAGAAGATGACGTTTACGCGTAAAACAGAAATTAGGTTAGTTTGGCAATCTTTATAAGAGTTTGAGTGATTTTGAGTTTTTGATAGAATTCTATCGAATATTCGAATACCTTCCCGACCGAATATTCAAATAGTATAATCGCTATTCGTTGCCATCCCTATTCTAAATCTAAGTAACCATAAATACCTCTGTCATTTTTCAGATGGCTTGTAACCGATATAAATGGATTGTTGATTTCTGAAATAATACATATAAATTAGAGTGGCACAAAATAAGAGTTAAACTTTAAAATGCTTATCACATCAAAAGTTGCTTTTGCAATCAGCATACAGCCACTCAGACGGAACATTGTGTGCCGCCTGATCAGGCTCTATACTGTTTGCTATTCGGATAGTGGAGCTAAAACACTTGTCTGAATAGCAAACAACATAGATCCTGATAAGACGCGAAGCTACGACGCAGCTGATATTGATCTATGTTTGCACATTCTTTCCAATATATTTGGCATTTTACAGTCTTTCAGTTGGGACTTTTAACCGAGGTCTCGTGTTGGTGCTTTACACCGTGCATGTAAAAGAACCAGAGGAGACTCTGGAATAGGTCTCCATCTGTATCATTGCACTATCCTCCAAAATTCTAAAATGACTAATCTCTTCAGGAGGCGTCGTTCATATGGGAAACCGGTAGCGACGATAAATAAACGTAAATCACTCAAAAATTAATTCAATTGCTATGATATAATAGGAAACCTCTCTAAACTGGAACTCCAGACCAAATAAATTTCATGGTTCCCAATTTGTCCCCTTTTTTGTTAATTCTAAAGAAACATATGCAAACAGGAACTCTTTTTTCCAAATACTGAACAGATTTTTAAAAAGAAGTAATTTACCCGTGTAAACCGAACAGCAACTTGTCCCGATCAAATATGAAACTGACTGTTCTTTTAAACAACTAACTGGCAAACTATATACATGTCTCAGTCTATGTCTAAGTACTGCAGAGCTGAACAGTTAATTTAGAAGAAATCTACCACACTATGAAAACCTCTAAACCGAAATCCCCTCCAAACCGAAACCCCCCCCCAAACCAAAACCCCTCCAAATCAAAAACCCCTCCAAACCAAAAACCTCTCCAAACAAAAAAAACCCCAAACCGAACCTACCCAAAACAAAAAAACCTCCAAACCCCCAAACCAACCCCCCCATACCAACCCCCCCCCAACCAAACCACCCCAACCCCCCCCAAACCAAACCCCCCAAAACCAAAAACCACTCCAAACCAAAAAAAACCCAAACCCCCCCAAACCAAAAACCCTCCAAACCAAACCCCCAACCAAACACCCTCCAAACCAAAAACCCCTCCAAACCAAAAACCCCTCCAAACCGAAAACCCCTCCAAACCGAAAACCCATCCAAACCGAAAACCCCTCCAAGCCGAAAACCCATCCAAACTGAATGTTACCTCTGCGAGAAATAAAAATAATAACTAGTTCATAGTATGTATATACATGTATATCGAAAACAAAAACATATTCACCATTCATTTCGAGGCATGGAGTGGAAGAGTGTTTTCCATCATCAGCGCATGCACACCTGTAGTCACTCGCAGAAACTGGTAAGCACAGATTGCTACACGTGTTTTGTAAGCATTTGCTAAATACTGCAAGTAACATAGAACTATGATGCAATGAAGGTAAATAAACAACATGAAAACATAGAAATATGACACAATGTAATTATAATGCTGTTTAGAGCATATATATAACGCAGTTTTGCAGTGACATCATGCAAATTTTAGCTGACACTTTGCGCCAAAATGAAGTAACGTTGTTGAAGTTTGTGCAAAAATATGATTAAACCCAATATTAATGCGATAAAGTCTTACACTCGTCGTGATTCCATACCATATTTTATGAAATGTAGCATCCTACCGGGTATTTGCATTATTATTCCTATATTATGTATGCGACTGTTTGCAATGATGAATGCATGTGTTTTATGTTTATTTATCGTCGCTACCGGTTGCCCATATGAGCGACGCCTCCTGAAGAGATTAGTCATTTTAGATTTTTGGAGGCTAGTGCAATGATACAGACAGAGATCCATTCCAGAGTCTCCTCTGGTTCTTCTTTTACGTGCACGGTGTACAGCACCAACACGAGACCTCAGTTAAAAGTCCCATCTGAAAGACTGTTAATTTTATTATGGTCAGACGGCAGGTAATACCTGCGATTGAATGAAATAAAAGATTATTAATTAACTCTTTTGATACTTGATTCACCTGTCTAATTAGCTTAGTGGTTAGCGCGATCGCTTCTCACCAATGCAACACAGGTTAGATCCTCGGACCGGGAAGTATCTGAGATGGTACGGTGGTCGCCAGATCGGACAGGTGGGTTTTCTCCGGATACTCCAGTTTCCACCCACACGAATGACCACATATACGTTTTCATCCGCGCCAACGAGAGTGATTAATATAAGTTGTTAGAACTTGCTTCCTTGCAAAATAAATAGAGTTTAAACTTATAATTCAGACAAGATCTCACGAGACGCGTAAAACAGTAACGTAATATTCCTATTATTAAATGTCTCTCGTTTAAACATTACCAAAACAGTAACGTAATATTCCAATTATTAAATGTCTCTCGTTTAAACATTACCAAAACAGTAACGTAATATTCCTATTATTAAATGTCTCTCGTTCAAACATTACCAAAACAGTAACGTAAATTAATCATTTCATTTCTATATTTCCGATGAAATCTTTTTTTGTGACGTCACCGCTAGTGAACTTGCATCTATAAATAGATACCACTGAAAAATCAAAATAAATCTAGAACGAGGAACGAAGCTTTTGTGAAGATATTTACTCATAATTTAATTACAGTACATGATATTAGAGGTCAGTATATTATTTAATTACAGTACATGATATTAGAGGTCAGTATATTATTTAATTACAGTACATGATATTAGAGGTCAGTATATTATTTAATTACAGTACATGATATTAGAGGTCAGTATTTTAATTACAGTACATGATATTAGAGGTCAGTATTTTAATTACGGTACATGATATTAGAGGTCAGTATATTATTTAATTACAGTACATGATATTAGAGGTCAGTATTTTAATTACAGTACATGATATTAGAGGTCAGTATTTTAATTACAGTACATGATATTAGAGGTCAGTATATTATTTAATTACAGTACATGATATTAGAGGTCAGTATTTTAATTACAGTACATGATATTAGAGGTCAGTATATTATTTAATTACAGTACATGATATTAGAGATCAGTATTTTAATTACAGTACATGATATTAGAGGTCAGTATTTTAATTACAGTACATGATATTAGAGGTCAGTATTTTAATTACAGTACATGATATTAGAGGTCAGTATTTTAATTACAGTACATGATATTAGAGGTCAGTATTTTAATTACAGTACATGATATTAGAGGTCAGTATTTTAATTACGGTACATGATATTAGAGGTCAGTATTTTAATTACGGTACATGATATTAGAGGTCAGTATTATAATTACAGTACATGATATTAGAGGTCAGTATATTATTTAATTACAGTACATGATATTAGAGGTCAGTATATTATTTAATTACAGTACATGATATTAGAGGTCAGTATATTATTTAATTACAGTACATGATATTAGAGGTCAGTATTTTAATTACGGTACATGATATTAGAGGTCAGTATTTTAATTACGGTACATGATATTAGAGGTCAGTATTATAATTACAGTACATGATATTAGAGGTCAGTATATTATTTAATTACAGTACATGATATTAGAGGTCAGTATATTATTTAATTACAGTACATGATATTAGAGGTCAGTATTTTAATTACAGTACATGATATTAGAGGTCAGTATTTTAATTACGGTGCATGATATTAGAGGTCAGTATTTTAATTACGGTACATGATATTAGAGGTCAGTATTATAATTACAGTACATGATATTAGAGGTCAGTATATTATTTAATTACAGTACATGATATTAGAGGTCAGTATATTATTTAATTACAGTACATGATATTAGAGGTCAGTATATTATTTAATTACAGTACATGATATTAGAGGTCAGTATACTATTTAATCACAGTACATGATATTAGAGGTCAGTATATTATTTAATTACAGTACATGATATTAGAGGTTAGTTTATTATTTAATTACAGTACATGATATTAGAGGTTAGTTTATTATTTAATTACAGTACATGATATTAGAGGTTAGTATACTATTTAATTACGGTACATGATATTAGAGGTTAGTATATTATTTAAATAAGCGTAGTATGTTGGACTTGTGTATATTTTTTCACTTTGTTTAAAAGCGAGAAAAAAGTAGCCCGACTACATGTCTATGATACAACGTCAGCTGTGATGCAATATCTTGTATTCCACTGCAGAATACTTGTAGCATCATTTGAACGTGTAATTGTGGTGGATTTATGATGCGCATATATTACAGTATGATAACATCATTTGTGATAACACCATTTGTGATAACACCATTTGTGATAACACCATTTGTGATAACAATATTTGTGATAACACTAGTTGTGATAACACTAGTTGTGATAACACCATTTGTGATAACACCATTTGTGATAACACTACTTGTGCTAACACTACTTGTGATAACACTACTTGTGATAACATTATTTGTTACAAGAAATAAATATTGTTTAAACTAACTGTTCTGCTAATTAAATAAATGGACAAACTGTTTTCATAATTAATTTAATTAATCAAGTGTTCTCTTAATTAAATAAATGGATCAAGTGTTCTCTTAATTAAATAAATGGATCAAGTGTTCTCTTAATTAAATAAATGGATCACGTGTTCTCTTAATTAAATAAATGGATCAAGTGTTCTCTTAATTAAATAAATGGATCAAGTGTTCTCTTAATTAAATAAATGAATCAAGTTTAGTTTATACACATTTATTTTAGCTCGATTGCGAAACAAGTTATTTCAACTTATATAAATCACTCTCGAGACCTCATTCCTGATGGAATCCATCGCCACGAGGGAGAGAGAAGAGGCAATGTGGAATTTAAATGCCTTGCCTAAGGGCACAATCGTAACGGCTCCAGTGGGGCTCAAACTCCGGACCTTTCGCACCTGAAGCGAACGTGCATCCACTGCGCTATCACGACTTCCGTTTGTGTTCCGTTGGTGTTCTCTTAATTAAATAAATGGATCAAGTGTTCTCTTAATTAAATAAATGGATCAAGTGTTCTCTTAAATAAATGAATCAAGTGTTCTCTTAACTAAATGGATCAAGTGTTCTCTTAATTAAATGGATCAAGTGGTCTCTTAATTAAATAAATGGATCACGTGTTCTCTTAATTAACTAAATGGATCACGTTTTCTCTTAATTAAATAAATGGATCAAGTTTTCTCTTAATTAAATAAATGGATCAAGTGTTCTCTTAATTAAATAAATGGATCAAGTGTTCTCTTAATTAAATAAATGGAGCAAGTGTTCTCTTAATTAAATAAATGGAGCAAGTGTTCTCTTAATTAAATAAATGGATCAAGTGTTCTCTTAATTAAATAAATGGATCAAGTGTTCTCTTAATTAAATAAATGGATCACATTTTCTCTTAATTAAATAAATGGATCAAGTGTTCTCTTAATTAAATAAATGGATCAAGTGTTCTCTTAATTAAATAAATGGATCAAGTGTTCTCTTAATTAAATAAATGGATCAAGTGTTCTCTTAATTAAATAAATGGATCAAGTTTTCTCTTAATTAAATAAATGGATCACATTTTCTCTTAATTAAATAAATGGATCACATTTTCTCTTAATTAAATAAATGGATCACATTTTCTCTTAATTAAATAAATGGATCACATTTTCTCTTAATTAAATAAATGGATCAATTTTCTCTTAATTAAATAAATGGATCAAGTTTTCTCTTAATTAAATAAATGGATCAAGTTTTCTCTTAATTAAATAAATGGATCATGTTTTCTCTTAATTAAATAAATGGATCAAGTTTTCTCTTAATTAAATAAATGGATCACATTTTCTCTTAATTAAATAAATGGATCACATTTTCTCTTAATTAAATAAATGGATCACATTTTCTCTTAATTAAATAAATGGATCACATTTTCTCTTAATTAAATAAATGGATCAATTTTCTCTTAATTAAATAAATGGATCAAGTTTTCTCTTAATTAAATAAATGGATCAAGTTTTCTCTTAATTAAATAAATGGATCATGTTTTCTCTTAATTAAATAAATGGATCAAGTTTTCTCTTAATTAAATAAATGGATCAAGTTTTCTCTTAATTAAATAAATGGATCAAGTTTTCTCTTAATTAAATAAATGGATCAAGTTTTCTCTTAATTAAATAAATGGATCATGTTTTCTCTTAATTAAATAAATGGATCAAGTTTTCTCTTAATTAAATAAATGGATCAAGTTTTCTCTTAATTAAATAAATGGATCAAGTTTTCTCTTAATTAAATAAATGGATCACATTTTCTCTTAATTAAATAAATGGATCACATTTTCTCTTAATTAAATAAATGGATCACATTTTCTCTTAATTAAATAAATGGATCACATTTTCTCTTAATTAAATAAATGGATCAAGTTTTCTCTTAATTAAATAAATGGATCAAGTTTTCTCTTAATTAAATAAATGGATCAAGTTTTCTCTTAATTAAATAAATGGATCAAGTTTTCTCTTAATTAAATAAATGGATCAAGTTTTCTCTTAATTAAATAAATGGATCAAGTTTTCTCTTAATTAAATAAATGGATCACGTTTTCTCTTAATTAAATAAATGGATCAAGTTTTCTCTTAATTAAATAAATGGATCACGTTTTCTCTTAATTAAATAAATGGATCAATTTTCTCTTAATTAAATAAATGGATCAAGTTTTCTCTTAATTAAATAAATGGATCATGTTTTCTCTTAATTAAATAAATGGATCAAGTTTTCTCTTAATTAAATAAATGGATCAAGTTTTCTCTTAATTAAATAAATGGATCACGTTTTCTCTTAATTAAATAAATGGATCAAGTTTTCTCTTAATTAAATAAATGGATCATGTTTTCTCTTAATTAAATAAATGGATCAAGTTTTCTCTTAATTAAATAAATGGATCAAGTTTTCTCTTAATTAAATAAATGGATTAAGTGTTTTCCTAAGGAATTAAATGGCACAATATCCTCCAAAAATTAAAAATAAATGCATTCAATTCGGATGAAGCACTTACCTGTTCGAATATCACTTTTCTTATACCCAGCTATTCCATTGAGTCTTGAAAACTTTGCTGGTCCCACTTGTTCCAGAGTTCCGCCATCTGTACTAAGTCGGGTCACATACCTGAAACGTTTTTTTAGATATAACTGTCAACACGCAGTGCAGTGGTCAGGTGGTTGGGTAGTATTTTTCCTGTTGAGGCGTATACGATACGTTCTTCAATAAGACTCGTCTTCTGACAACGCTTAGTACTTATGTATTTTGCAATAACACAAAGTGATAAGAATGTGATTTTATAAGTGTTTACAATATAGTCTCCGTAGCCCAGTGGTTAAGGCATCCGCATACGGAGCGGGAGGTCGAAGGTTCGAATCTCATCAGGGGTTCGTTCTGATATGGCCGGTTGGTGAGCCGCCAGCTAGTTAAATAATGGTTACTGATTGCCTACCAGCCTGGCACCTGGCATACAAGCATAGGATTCGGGAAGTACTGATGTTCGTAAAAAGAGGTGTCTCATAAGTCAGAAATTGCTGGCCCTTTAAATAGGGGTGACACTATAATAAACAAACACTGTACTTTACTTACTTTACTTATAGTACACCAATATAAAGATATGGAAACGATCCATTGTAGTTTTACTGCTTTTATGCCATTTGTTTTCAATCATTCTTCTTTTTTTCAATTATCACAATGTTTAGGAATTTAGAAATGTTTTCGTTCAAGGTACATCATTCACATCCAAAGTAAAGATGCAACACATATATGTACATGTATATGGTGACTTATAGACCCACTTGGTGGGGTGCTATATTTCTTGTTATTTATGTACTTGTTCTATATTACGTATATGTACATGTATATGGTGACTTATAGACCCACTGGGTGGGGTGCTATATTTCTTGTTATTTATGTACTTGTTCTATATTACGTATATGTATATATATATGGTGACTTATAGACCCACTGGGTGGGGTGCTATATTTCTTGTTATTTATGTACTTGTTCTATATTACGTATATGCACATATATATGTCACTATAATAAACAAGTACTCACTCACTCACTCACTCACTCACTCACTCACTCACTCACTCACTCACTCACTCACTCACTCACTCACTCACTCACTTACTTACTCATTCACTCACTCACTCATCCACCCACCCAAAACCCACTCACTCACTCATTCAGTCACACTCACTCACTCACTAACTCACTAACTCACTCACTCACTCACTCACACTCACTCACTCACTCACTAACTTACTCACTCACTCATCCACCCATCCCCACCCAAAACCCACTCACTCACTAACTCACTCATCCACCCATCCAAAACCCACTCACTCACTTACATTCACTCACTCACTCACTCACTCACTCACTCACTCACTCACTCACTTACTTACTTATATGTATGTACATGTCAAATAACTGACAATATGTCAAACACTATGTAATATCAACTTATGTACTAGTATATGCTTGATGCATGTAGTATAATATGAATGTATAACTGTATGTATGATATATATGTATTTAAATCAAATAAACGAGGCCCGAGAGGGGGCCCCCCCCCCAATAATAATGTGGTTTTAATGAAGATTGCGTGGAAGACTAGGAAATGGCCAAGCAAGCATCTTACCAATTATCGTCATTCAAATTAACTAACGCCGAACACTAACGCAGGACTAAATCAATCAACCAATGTTAGAGATAATTACACGTATCAAGAGCTGGTTTCATAATCATTCTGACTCAGGGATCATTCTAGTGGGCGAAATTGTCGCCCTAGGGACCCTGACTTCGCCCTCTGGGGGCCCCACTTCTCCCATAAAAACAAATTACGATTTTCAAACAAAATTTTGTCTAGTAAGATACACATAATCCGCCTCCGTGGTCGAGTGGTTAAGGTCGCTGACTTGTATACCACTGTAACCTATCATCACTGATGGTCACGGGTTCGAGCCCCGCTCAGGCCGTGTCTCATTTATATGAAAAAGTTGGCAGTTTCTTACGGAGGTTGGTGCACCCAAGTACTGGTTAACCGCCTGGAGCCTGCCCAGGAAAGGTGTTGTTAGGTAAACTGCCCGCCGGCGATATAGCCCAAAATGGTGCTGATGCAGGCGTAAAACCCGAATCATAACATAATAGTAAGATACACTGGCCCATTATAAAGCACTCCTTCTATTCAAATATTGTATTTAATGGTTGTACTGTGCATTTTAACCCTATTTTGCAGAAGTATATTAAAGAACACCATTTAAGGAAGCGATCACACGCTTTCTCACTCCTCCAAATATTCTGACCTAGAATGAACCCTGCAGTGACTGTATGCTACGTTGCCATCAAATGCGAATACAATAGTGAATAGTATACAGCCTGTCTTAAGCAGCCAGCCAAGGAAATCACAGAAAGTGGCTGCTTATCATAGGTAGCTGCTTAATAGAGGTCAAATGTGTAAACAAAACAACATATTGGCTGTTTAATGCAGGTTAGCTGCTTAATAGTGGTGACCATTAACACAGGTTTCATTGTATTTCGATTATTGATCAATCAATAAATATTTCATGCCGAAGTAGATAATTTAAGATTGTTTGTGAAGCCCGGCAATGGGTTAAACGTGTATCACTTACTTTCTAAACCAGTCCGTAATATACAGCTTATCCCCAATCAAAGCCATCCCGAAGAAATGCGCTCTTGGCTCCGTGTACAGTATTTTCTTTACGCCCGTTTCCAGGTTTATTCGACCAATCACTTCATGTCTTGCGTCCACCCAAAACAAATTCATACCTGCATATTAAAAATGTGCTAAATATTATTTTACAAATTCATACCTGCATATTAAACATGCGCTAAATATTATTCTACAAATTCATACCTGCATATTAAACATGTGCTAAATATTATTCTACAAATTCATACCTGCATATTAAACATGTGCTAAATATTATTCTACAAATTCATACCTGCATATTAAACATGCGCTAAATATTAGTCTACAAATTCATACCTGCATATTAAACATGTGCTAAATATTATTCTACAAATTCATACCTGCATATTAAACATGTGCTAAATATTATTCTACAAATTCATACCTGCATATTAAACATGCGCTAAATATTATTCTAACATGGCTCGGCATTTTGTCTGTATACGCAAAGAAAGAATTTATCATGTTTAACCTTTTCCCTCATAGAAGCACCTCTTGACGCTATTACCAATACGACATACATTGACAATGTAGTAGCCAAACCAATGTTCATAAACCCTTTCCCTCATAGAAGCACCTCTTGACGCCATTACCAATACGACCTACATTGACAATGTAGTAGCCAAACCAATGTTCATAATAAAGGCCAGAATCTCATGTAGTCCCAGTAATATCTATGGAGGTGGGATAGATATGGCCACTACCTATCCACTGCATGATAGCTAAATGGCTGTCGTTTGTATGGAGATATAGTAGTATATTAACCTAAATCTCTATGAGGGAAGGGCTAAATGGCTGTCGTTTGTATGGAGATATAATATTATATTAACCTAAATCTCTATGAAGGAAAGGGTTAAATGGCTGTCGTCTGTATGGAGATATAATAGTATATTAACCTAAATCTCTATGAAGGAAAGGGTTAAATGGCTGTCGTTTGTATGGAGATATAATAGTATATTAACCTAAATCTCTATGAAGGAAAGGGTTAAATGGCTGTCGTTTGTATGGAGATATAATAGTATATTAACCTAAATCTCTATGAAGGAAAGGGCTAAATGGCTGTCGTTTGTATGGTGATATAATAGTATATTAACCTAAATCTCTATGAAGGAAAGGGTTAAATGGCTGTTGTTTGTATGGAGATATAATAGTATATTAACCTAAATCTCTATGAGGGAAAGGGTTAAATGGCTGTTGTTTGTATGGAGATATAGTAGTATATTAACCTAAATCTCTATGAGGGAAAGGGCTAAATGGCTGTCGTTTGTATGGAGATATAATAGTATATTAACCTAAATCTCTATGAAGGAAAGGGTTAAATGGCTGTCGTTTGTATGGAGATATAATAGTATATTAACCTAAATCTCTATGAAGGAAAGGGCTAAATGGCTGTCATTTGTATGGAGATATAATAGTATATTAACCTAAATCTCTATGAAGGAAAGAGTTAAATGGCTGTTGTTTGTATGGAGATATAATGGTATATTAACCTAAATCTCTATGAAGGAAAGGGTTAAATGGCTGTCGTTTGTATGGAGATATAGTAGTATATTAACCTAAATCTCTATGAAGGAAAGAGTTAAATGGCTGTCGTTTGTATGGAGATATAGTAGTATATTAACCTAAATCTCTATGAAGGAAAGGGTTGCAATAAATCATGGCTTAGCATGTGATGTCAAACGCGACATCATTTTACTGGCATTTGTGTAGATTTGTGATTTATAGGTTTGTCGTTCTGAGCGTCGGAATTAATCAACCAGGCCATAGGCCTAGGTGGTTAATTCCTACATGTCAGCACTCTAAACCATGTTTTATTCGACTATAAATAACTCAAATATTATTTTTCTTAAATGTTAGATTAATACACGCGTCCGTTATTAAAGCGACACTACATCAGTGAAAACGCAAATTTCTACAGAATGTAATTTCCTATTATATGGTATAATTCATTTCCAAATATTTCCCTCAGAAACTGAGTATTTCAACAAATAAACAAATGTCGCATAAGCGGTTTGTTGAAATAATGTAAATACGGTCGAAATCCGTGCGTCATACAATTCGTGTATCCTGAATTACGCGATTTATCGTACAGATTTACCGTTATATCTCACATGTGTGCCTATGTATATTTATTTGTAGACTGATCATAGTTAAATTTTGCATTTAGTATTTACTCCGATGACAAACAAACGTCAAATCAGGAGCAGATATGACCATTATATGAAATTCTACTTTCAATTTTGAAAGTTTGTAGACCACACAAACACTGTTTATTGATTCAATGTTAGCGTAGGAATGTGTTCGGATGAATTTGTAGTAGCAATGCATTTATACATGAACAAAATGCATTTTAATTGCTTTTTGCGATGTAATGTCGCTTTAAGAGATCACCTCTGTTGTTATTGTTGCATCTCACGTGAAATATACTAACTGGAGGAAGTGGCATTAAAGCCGTAATAGCTGTCTGATTAGCGCAGTGGTTAGCACGCTCGCTTCTCACCAATGCAACCCGGGTTCGTTCCTCGGACCGGGAAGTATGTGAGATGGTACGGTGGTTGCCAGATCGGACAGGTGGGTTTTCTCTGGGTACTCCAGTTTCCTCCCACACGAATGACCACATTTACGCTTTGATCCTCGCCAACGAGAGTAATTAATATAAGTCGTTAGAACTTTCTTCGCAATCATTGTAAAATAAATAAAGTTTAAATTTTTTTTTAATGTGGCGGTTGATCTGGCTCTATGTTATATAAATAATGTTTTATAAAAAATTTAAAAAGCCGTAATAGATCTTTGCCTTCAAATCAATTGCCCCCTACCCCCTAGGTTTGAATCTCACTAGGAGTGTAAAATTATTTTATCTGAGGGAGTCGTCCAGTTGTCCTGTGAAACGTCTATGATTCTACTCTGCTGCATGAAAGTATGTGCATGAAATACTGCTCTGAGGGGGCACCTGTTGTCTTCCGCAACCAATAATACCCGGAGAGTTGACATATGACATACACTGTTTGTGCGACCGTAAACCCCCAAAACAGACAAACAAACTAAGAAAAGGTAATCGTTTCAAGGTCATACAACTTACTGTTAACATCAATAGCCACACAACTTACTGTTAACATCAATAGCCACACAACTTACTGTTAACATCAATAGCCACACAACTTACTGTTAACATCAATAGCCAGAGCGTTTGGCCACGAATCATTCTGAAGTCTCATCAGTACACTACGATTGCCGCCGTCCATTGTTGCAGTCTCGATTTTAGGCTCTTTTCCCCAGTCCGTCCAGTAAATAACCCTGAAGATAAACGATCGTACTTAACAAGCTGTGTATCAATTCAATAACCTACTAATTGGTGCACTCAACTGCTGACAATGCGCAGAGGTGCAGTGGTTTTGTGCTAAATAGCATCAATGCGCAGAGGTGCAGTGGTTCTGTGCTAAATAGCATCAATGCACTGAGGTACAGTGGTTCTGTGCTAAATAGCATCAATGTGCAGAGGTGCAGTGGTTCTGTGCTAAATAGCATCAATGTGCAGAGGTGCAGTGGTTCTGTGCTAAATAGCATCAATGCGCAGAGGTGCAGTGGTTCTGTGCTAAATAGCATCAATGCGCGGAGGTGCAGTGGTTCTGTGCTAAATAGCATCAATGCACTGAGGTACAGTGGTTCTGTGCTAAATAGCATCAATGCGCAGAGGTGCAGTGGTTCTGTGCTAAATAGCATCAATGTGCGGCGGTGCAGTGGTTCTGTGCTAAATAGCATCAATGTGCGGAGGTGCAGTGGTTCTGTGCTAAATAGCATCAATGTACTGAGGTACAGTGGTTCTGTGCTAAATAGCATCAATGCACTGAGGTACAGTGGTTCTGTGCTAAATAGCATCAATGCGCAGAGGTGCAGTGGTTCTGTGCTAAATAGCATCAATGTGCGGAGGTGCAGTGGTTCTGTGCTAAATAGCATCTTTGTTTCTATTACATGCCCGGTGTAAAGTTTGTTTTATTTGTTTGCTCGGATTTTACGCCTGCATCAGCACCATTTTGGGCTATAGCACAGGTGGTGGGCAGTTTCCCTAACAACACTTTTCCTGGGCAGGCTCCAGCGGTTAACCAGTACTTGATGCACCAACCTCCGTAAGAAGCTGCCAACTTGTTCATATAAATGAGACAAGACCTCCCAGTGTATGGCAGACGGATCTGTAGTCCAGTGGTAACACGCTGGACTGGTAATCCAGGGATCGCAGGTTCGATCCCCCATCTGACCCTAATAAAATTAACAGTCTTTCAGATGGGACGTTAAACCGAGGTCTCGTGTCGGTGCTTTACACCGTGCACATAAAAGAACCAGAGGAGACTCTGGAATGGGTCTCTGTCTGTATCATTGCACTATCCTCCAAAATCTAAAATAACTAATCTCTTCAGGAGGCGTCGCTCATATGTGCAACCGGTAGCGACGATAAATAAACGTAAAACACAGTGTATGGCACCGATACATGTCGAGACCTCGGTTTATAATCCCATTTGAAAGACTGTTATTACAGTGAGAGATGGGGGGGTTCCTGAAATCCGGTCAAACGTGTTAACCACTGGACCACTGACACATTTCCGCTATGATATACAGTACTCATTCGCATTCGTTCCCCAGAAACTATCACTATCATACCCCCCCCCCCCTCATGCAGCCAACAAATGGCGACAATAAATAAACAAAGAAAGTTAATAATTACATTTGTATGTCAAATGAAACAAACAAAACTCTGTAAGTCTTGATAACGTAGTGGTAGCGTGTTCACTTCAGGTGCAAAAGGCCCTGAGTTCGAACCCCGCTGCAGCTGTTATGATTGTGCCCTTAGGCAAGGCATTTAAATTCCACGTTGCCTCTTTTCTCTCCCTCGTGGCGATGGATTCCTCAGAAATGAGGTCTCGAGGATGATTAATATAAGTTGTAAGAACTTGTTTCGCAATCAAGCTAAAATAAATTTGCATAAAACTAAACAAAACTCTAATTTCCTATATTCACCAATATTGAGTACATGTACGTAAATTCATATGTAACCAGCCTGTAATACACACCCTCTTTCCGGATGAACAATTATATCCCTCGGCTCATCCAGACTACTATTCACGATAGTTCTGTACATGTCTTTGTTTTTAAGAGAGGTAACAACAATAACGTCATAATAAGTACACGTGTAGAACAACAGCTGGTTGATGTAATCTACGGCAATTCCATCCGATACTGAGTCTAAAAATAGAAAAAGTACAGCATTATTGATGTAATTGATGGCAATCCCATCCAATATATATTCCAAAAATAGAAAAAGTACAGCATTATTGATGTAATCTATGGCAATCCCATCCAATATCTATTCCAAAAATAGAAAAAGTACAGCATTATTGATGTAATCTATGGCAATCCCATCCAATATCTATTCCAAAAATAGAAAAAGTACAGCATTATTGATGTAATCTATGGCAATCCCATCCAATATCTATTCCAAAAATAGAAAAAGTACAGCATTATTGATGTAATCTATGGCAATCCCATCCAATATCTATTCCAAAAATAGAAAAAGTACAGCATTATTGATGTAATCTATGGCAATCCCATCCAATATCTATTCCAAAAATAGAAAAAGTACAGCATTATTGATGTAATCTATGGCAATCCCATCCAATATCTATTCCAAAAATAGAAAAAGTACAGCATTATTGATGTAATCTATGGCAATCCCATCCAATATCTATTCCAAAAATAGAAATAGTACAGCATTATTGATGTAATTTATGGCAATCCCATTCGCTATTTATTCCAAAAATAGAAATAGTACAGCATTACTGATGTAATTTATGGCAATCCCATCCGATATTGATTCTAAAAATAGAAAACGAACAGCATTTATTCTAACCTGAATCATACATGTTACATTTGGATTTCCTTGTACAGTTCGCTACCCATCAAACTGACGATATTGACCAAGGTGTTCAATTGGAACATCCCTTGCAATAGGTGACATTGCTGCTTTCTATATTTATTTTGTTTTTTTATATTTAAGTTTATTTAACGTCGCTACCGGTTGCCCAAAAGTCGAAAATGATCATTTAGTTGTCAGTTTTAATACTGTAAGGAAATTATGGACTCAACGCTGATGATGCAGTTGTCAGTTTGATCTAACGTTGGTATTTACCGTTTGGAAGTACTCTAAACACCTCTTCCCTAAAGCCGTCGATCTGGGCACTCATAATTGCGTGAGCCTGGTTGTCACTCCAGTACAGGGTGTTTGTAAACTGATTGATATCAATAGCTACGCCCTTGTAAAAGTTATGCACAGGTACTGTACTAACTTCCCCCGTGTTGATCTCAATCTGATAGATCATCTTCTGGTAGGAGTCGACCGTCACCACGTAGTTGTCAGTCTTAATGCCTGTAATATAACCATGGATTATAAGATACATGAAGCAATAACAGTAAGCTATAATCTATTTAACGCGACCTGTGACTACCTATGGCTATGTATTTGTCAGATATAGCGCCTGTGCTGAAATTATGAACACAACAGTGACCGGGCGCGTAGTTGACAAATTTAACGCTGTAAGGAAATTATGAAGTCGAAAGTGATGATTTAGATGTCAGCTTTATGATGTCAGGAAATGCAGTAGTCAACAGTGACGATTTAGATGTCACCTTTATGATGTCAAGAAATGCAGTAGTCAACAGTGATGATTTAGATGTCAACTTTATGATGTCAAGAAATGCAGTAGTCAACAGTGATGATTTAGATGTCACCTTTATGATGTCAAGAAATGCAGTAGTCAACAGTGATGATTTAGATGTCAGCTTTATGATGTCAGGAAATGCAGTAGTCAACAGTGATGATTTAGATGTCAACTTTATGATGTCAGGAAATGCAGTAGTCAACAGTGATGATTTAGATGTCAGCTTTATGATGTCAGGAAATGCAGTAGTCAACAGTGATGATTTAGATGTCAACTTTATGATGTCAGGAAATGCAGTAGTCAACAGTGATGATTTAGATGTCAACTTTATGATGTAAGGAAATGCAGTAGTCAACAGTGACGATTTAGATGTCAACTTTATGATGTCAGGAAATGCAGTAGTCAACAGTGATGATTTAGATGTCAACTTTATGATGTCAGGAAATGCAGTAGTCAACAGTGATGATTTAGATGTCAACTTTATGATGTAAGGAAATGCAGTAGTCAACAGTGATGATTTAGATGTCAATTTTATGATGTCAGGAAATGCAGTAGTCAACAGTGACGATTTAGATGTCAACTTTATGATGTCAGGAAATGCAGTAGTCAACAGTGATGATTTAGATGTCAGCTTTATGATGTCAGGAAATGCAGTAGTCAACAGTGATGATTTAGATGTCAACTTTATGATGTCAGGAAATGCAGTAGTCAACAGTGATGATTTAGATGTCAACTTTATGATGTAAGGAAATGCAGTAGTCAACAGTGATGATTTAGATGTCAATTTTATGATGTCAGGAAATGCAGTAGTCAACAGTGACGATTTAGATGTCAACTTTATGATGTCAGGAAATGCAGTAGTCAACAGTGATGATTTAGATGTCAGCTTTATGATGTCAGGAAATGCAGTAGTCAACAGTGATGATTTAGATGTCAACTTTATGATGTACGGAAATGCAGTAGTCAACAGTGATGATTTAGATGTCAACTTTATGATGTCAGGAAATGCAGTAGTCAATTGTGACGATTTATTTGTCCGATTTAATGCTGTAAGGAAATGCAGTAGTCAACAGTGACGATTTAGATGTCAACTTTATGATGTAAGGAAATGCAGTAGTCAACAGTGACGATTTAGATGTCCGATTTAACGCTGTAAGGAAATTATGAAATAGAAAGTGGAGATATACTAAGGATATGATGGAGTCAACAGTGACGAAGAAGTTGTGAGATGAATGGAATGCAATGATATGATGCAATATTACAATGAGGGAATCTGGAAATAGTTACGGAGTTTTGTTATTTCTAACCAGATATTTGTAAGCCAGGCCCCGAGGTTATAAAACCATTCTCAGATCTCAAACTCAAAGTTTTTCTCAAAGTGATCTGATTGGGTGATTCTGAGTGTTACTGTCAGCTGAACCAATCAGACGGTTGAGTTTTGAGATTGGAGAAAAGTTTTATAACCTCGGGCACTAGTTTCATTATAATCTGAAAATCAAAATTTAATTTTTTTTATATTATTCAAATTTATTTTAGCTTGATTGTGAAACAAGTTATTACAACTTATATTAATCGCTCTCGAGACCTCATTTCTGATGTAATCCATTGCCATGAGGGAAAGAGAAGAGGAAATGTGGAATTTAAATGCCTTGTTTGTGGTTTAAATTCTTGTGTGTGTGTTTTACGTTTATTCATCGTCGCTACCGGTTGCCCATATGAGCGACTCCTGAAGAGATTAGTCATTGTTGATGGATAGTGCAATGATACAGATAGAGACCCATTCCAGAGTCTCCTCTGGTTCTTTTACGTGCATGGTGTACATCACCGACACGAGACCTCGGTTTAAAGTCCCCTTTGAAAGACTGTTAATTTTATTATGGTCAGACGGGGGATCGAACCTTCGATCCCTGGATTACCAGTCCAGCGTGTTACAACTGGACTACAGATCCATCTGTGGTTTAAATTCGCACTGACAGCTTGGTTATATATTGACTCTCCCAGTAGTACCCCAAGCACTGACAGCTTGGTTATATATTGACTCTCCCAGTAGTACCCCACGCACTGACAGCTTGGTTATATATTGACTCTCCCAGTAGTACCCCACGCACAGACAGCTTGGTTATATATTGCCTCTCCCAGTAGTACCCCACGCACTGACAGCTTGGTTATATATTGACTCTCCCAGTAGTACCCCACGCACTGACAGCTTGGTTATATATTGCCTCTCCCAGTAGTACCCCACACACTGACAGCTTGGTTATATATTGACCCTCCCAGTAGTACCTCACGCACAGACAGCTTGGTTATATATTGACCCTCCCAGTAGTACCCCACGCACAGACAGCTTGGTTATATATTGACTCTCCCAGTAGTACCCCACACACTGACAGCTTGGTTATATATTGACCCTCCCAGTAGTACCTCACGCACAGACAGCTTGGTTATATATTGACCCTCCCAGTAGTACCCCACGCACAGACAGCTTGGTTATATATTGACTCTCCCAGTAGTACCCCACGCACTGACAGCTTGGTTATATATTGACTCTCCCAGTAGTACCCCACGCACAGACAGCTTGGTTATATATTGACTCTCCCAGTAGTACCCCATGCACTGACAGCTTGGTTATATATTGACTCTCCCAGTAGTACCCCACACACAGACAGCTTGGTTATATATTGACTCTCCCAGTAGTACCCCACGCACTGACAGCTTGGTTATATATTGACTCTCCCAGTAGTACCCCACACACTGACAGCTTGGTTATATATTGACCCTCCCAGTAGTACCTCACGCACAGACAGCTTGGTTATATATTGACCCTCCCAGTAGTACCCCACGCACAGACAGCTTGGTTATATATTGACTCTCCCAGTAGTACCCCACGCACTGACAGCTTGGTTATATATTGACTCTCCCAGTAGTACCCCACACAGACAGCTTGGTTATATATTGACTCTCCCAGTAGTACCCCACGCACTGACAGCTTGGTTATATATTGACTCTCCCAGTAGTACCCCACGCACAGACAGCTTGGTTATATATTGACTCTCCCAGTAGTACCCCACGCACTGACAGCTTGGTTATATATTGACTCTCCCAGTAGTACCCCACGCACTGACAGCTTGGTTATATTTGACTCTCCCAGTAGTACCCCACGCACTGACAGCTTGGTTATATATTGACTCTCCCAGTAGTACCCACGCACAGACAGCTTGGTTATATATTGACTCTCCAGCTATTGTTGGTGGAAGAATACTCTGGGTACCTCTCCCAGTAGTACCCCACGCACTGACAGCTTGGTTATATATTGACTCTCCCAGTAGTACCCCACGCACAGACAGCTTGGTTATATATTGACTCTCCAGCTATTGTTGGTGGAAGAATACTCTGGGTACCTCTCCCAGTAGTACCCCACGCACTGACAGCTTGGTTATATATTGACTCTCCCAGTAGTACCCCACGCACAGACAGCTTGGTTATATATTGACTCTCCCAGTAGTACCCCACGCACAGACAGCTTGGTTATATATTGCCTCTCCCAGTAGTACCCCACGCACTGACAGCTTGGTTATATATTGACTCTCCCAGTAGTACCCCACGCACTGACAGCTTGGTTATATATTGACTCTCCCAGTAGTACCCCACGCACAGACAGCTTGGTTATATATTGACTCTCCAGTAGTACCCCACGCACAGACAGCTTGGTTATATATTGACCCTCCCAGTAGTACCCCACGCACAGACAGCTTGGTTATATATTGACTCTCCCAGTAGTACCCCACACACTGACAGCTTGGTTATATATTGACCCTCCCAGTAGTACCTCACGCACAGACAGCTTGGTTATATATTGACCCTCCCAGTAGTACCCCACGCACAGACAGCTTGGTTATATATTGACTCTCCCAGTAGTACCCCATGCACTGACAGCTTGGTTATATATTGACTCTCCCAGTAGTACCCCACGCACAGACAGCTTGGTTATATATTGACTCTCCCAGTAGTACCCCATGCACTGACAGCTTGGTTATATATTGACTCTCCCAGTAGTACCCCACACACAGACAGCTTGGTTATATATTGACTCTCCCAGTAGTACCCCACGCACAGACAGCTTGGTTATATATTGACTCTCCAGCTATTGTTGGTGGAAGAATACTCTGGGTACCTCTCCCAGTAGTACCCCACGCACTGACAGCTTGGTTATATATTGACTCTCCCAGTAGTACCCCACGCACAGACAGCTTGGTTATATATTGACTCTCCAGCTATTGTTGGTGGAAGAATACTCTGGGTACCTCTCCCAGTAGTACCCCACGCACTGACAGCTTGGTTATATATTGACTCTCCCAGTAGTACCCCACGCACAGACAGCTTGGTTATATATTGACTCTCCGAGTAGTACCCCACGCACAGACAGCTTGGTTATATATTGACTCTCCCAGTAGTACCCCATGCACAGACAGCTTGGTTATATATTGACTCTCCCAGTAGTACCCCATGCACAGACAGCTTGGTTATATATTGACTCTCCAGCTATTGTTGGTGGAAGAATACTCTGGGTACCTCTCCCAGTAGTACCCCACGCACAGACAGCTTGGTTATATATTGACTCTCCAGCTATCTGGGTGCCTCTCCCAGTAGTACCCCAAGCACAGACAGACACCCGGGTAGAACCGACCTTCTGTAAGCCATCTAAATACCTTCCTAACGTGAAACATCATCAGCGGGATTTGAACTTTCAGCGGTGTGGCAAGTGATTTGAAGCCAATGACATTAACCACTCGGACATGGATGTCCCAGACGCAAAACACTTACTTGAGTAACATGTTCGTAGATTTTCATCGAGTGAATATCCAACTCCGCAGGCACAAACATACGTGGTATTTGATGTAGGAATACAGAGATGTGCGCAGTAACCATTATCGACACCACAAGCACCTGCAACATAAAAGAATGCGTAGGTATCCAATGGTGGAAGCTATTCTAACGTGGCAACTGGACACACGTGCGTATCAATAAAGTTTAAAATTTACCGGTATTTATTTTACAACGTTTGCAAAGCAAGTTTAAACAACAACAACAACAACAACAACAACATTTATTTCATTAAGACATCAGCTGATGCTTATAGCATACAGATAAAATACATATACATGTATTGTGAAAAAGTGAAAACATGGTTTATAATGGAGTAGTTTCGGAGAAGCGTGTACGTATGAACTTTGAAAAGGATAATTTGAAAGCAAATAAATGAATGATATATGAGTATTTCTCATGCTAGCTCATTCATATGTATGAACACAATTGATATTAATCACTCTCGTTGGCGCGGATGAAAATGCATACAATAAAGTAAAGTGTTTTGTTTATTATTGTGTCACCCCTATTTAAAGGGCCAGCCATTTCTGACTCAGGGTTCATTCTAGGTCAGAATTTTTGGGAGAAGTGAGAAAGCGCGTGATCGCTTCCTTAAATGGTGTTCTTTAACCCTTTCAACCCCACAGGCCTCTAAATAGGCTTATGAAAAGTGTAGATCCAGATGAGCCGGCTCGTAACGAGCCGTCTCATCAGGATCTGCATTTTTTTGCCAGTAATAATTATTACTATTTTTAGATAAAATTACCCAATTTGATAAATGAACTGGTCCAAATGTAATTTTCTTATTAATTTATTGGTCTAAAAATAGCATGCACCAGTCCATGTCAGTTACTTGGGGTTGAATGGGTTAATATACTTCTGCAAAATAGGGTTAAAATGCAAGTCTTATGAGACACCTCTTTTTATGAACATCAGTACTTCCCGAATCCTATGCTTGTATGCCTGGCACCAGGCTGGTAGGCAATCGGTAACCATTATTTAACTAGCTGGCGGCTCACCAACCGGCCATATCAGAATAAACCCCTGACGAGATTCGAACCGTAGACCTCCCACTTCGTAGGCGGACGCCTTAACCACTAGTATATGTGGTCATTCATGTGGGAGGAAACCGGAGTACCTGAAGAAAACCACCTGTCCGATCTGGCGACCACCATACAATCTCACATACGAGGATCGAACCTGTGCTGCATTGGTGAGAAGAGCGTGTGCTAACCACTGCGTTAATCGGACAGCCATTATGGGTATCAATACCCTACTTACCATCCATATCTGGCTGATTCATTATGTCAAACGTGACCAGGTCGGAGGCCACGCCAGCATGCGGATGTAGTATACCGCGAACCTTCTCTAACTTGTCCAATCGAGCTGCATGTATCCCATTCTTTTTGTCAACTTTGTCAGTCCATAATAGATAGTCCTGAAAATTATAACTTTGTCAGTCCATAATAGTCCTGAAAATAATAACTTTGTCAGTCCATAATAGATAGTCCTGAAAATTATAACTTTGTCAGTCCATAATAGATAGTCCTGAAAATTATAACTTTGTCAGTCCATAATAGATAGTCCTGAAAATTTCTACAATTTTCATACGACATTTAGTCCAGTAAGATACACTGGCCACGGTAAACCACTCCTATTCAAATGTTGAGTTTAACCCTTTCAACACCACAGACCTCTAAATAGGCTTACAAAAAGTGTAGATCCAGATGAGCCGGCTCGTGACGAGCCGTCTCATCAGGATCTGCACTTTTTGCCAGTGATATGACTATTTTTAGACATAATTACCCATTTTGATAAATGAACTTGTCCAAATGTGATTTTCTGATTCATTTATTGGTTTATGAATATCATGGACCAGTCCATGTGAGTTACTTGGTGTTGAATGGGTTAATGGTCATAATGTTTATTTTAACCCCATTTTGTTGAAATTTATTAAATAATAGCATTTAAGGGCTCGATCATGTGCTTTCTCCCAAAACTTCTGACCTGGCGTAATATGTATAATAAGTACTAAAATACATTACCTGGTAAATACTGAGACCGAAGAACGTTATTTGATCAGCAATTTTCTCATAAATAATATCGACGACACCAGTCTTTAAATCTACACAGCGTACGGAATAATAGCCAGAATCTGCCCAGTACAACCTAGTGTTAAAATAACACAACATATGTAATGATAGCTAGAATCTGCCCAGTACAATATAGTATTAAAATAACACAACATATGGAATGATAGCCAGAATCTGCCCAGTACAATATAGTATTAAAATAACACAACATATGGAATGATAGCCAGAATCTGCCCAGTACAATATAGTATAAAAATAACACAACATACGGAATAATAGCCAGAATCTGCCCAGTACAATATAGTATAAAAATAACACAACATATGGAATGATAGCTAGAATCTGCCCAGTACAATATAGTATAAAAATAACACAACATATGTAATGATAGCCAGAATATGCCCAGTACAATATAGTATAAAAATAACACAACATATGGAATGATAGCCAGAGTTCGTCAAGTATAATATAGTATAAAAATAACACAACATATGGAATGATAGCCAGATACAGAAACCTTACTTAGGTGGAATACATTACACTTAAATGCAATTTTCAGTTTAAGATGTAAGAGACTATTATTCAGTTTCTTTTAAATACAATTTATAACAGATTACCGGTATGTTGCCCATACACCGGACACGTAACGGAACCAGCGATGCCTCTGATATTGGAGCGTCTTCTATATCATTATCCTCCAAACATGTGCAAACAACATACATCCAGATCAGCCACAGTGTGTCTCCTATATCACTATCATCCAAACATGTGCAAACAACATAGATCCAGATCAGCCACAGTGTGTCTCCTATATCACTATCCTCCAAACATGTGCAAACAACACAGATCCAGATCAGCCACAGTGTAGCTCCTGTATCACTATCCTCCAAACATGTGCAAACAACATAGATCCAGATCAGCCACAGTGTGTTTTCTATATCATTATCCTCCAAACATGTGCAAACAACATAGATCCAGATCAGCCACAGTGTGTCTTCTATATCATTATCCTCCAAACATGTGCAAACAACATAGATCCAGATCAGCCACAGTGTGTCTTCTATATCACTATCCTCCAAACATGTGCAAACAACATAGATCCAGATCAGGCACAGTGTGTCTTCTATATCACTATCATCCAAACATGTGCAAACAACATAGATCCAGATCAGGCACAGTGTGTCTTCTATATCATTATCCTCCAAACATGTGCAAACAACATAGATCCAGATCAGCCACAGTGTGTCTTCTATATCATTATCCTCCAAACATGTGCAAACAACATAGATCCAGATCAGCCACAGTGTGTCTTCTATATCATTATCCTCCAAACATGTGCAAACAACATAGATCCAGATCAGCCACAGTGTGTCTTCTATATCATTATCCTCCAAACATGTGCAAACAACATAGATCCAGATCAGTCACAGTGTGTCTTCTATATCATTATCCTCCAAACATGTGCAAACAACATAGATCCAGATCAGCCACAGTGTGTCTTCTATATCACTATCCTCCAAACATGTGCAAACAACATAGATCCAGATCAGACACAGTGTGTCTTCTATATCACTATCCTCCAAACATGTGCAAACAACATAGATCCAGATCAGGCACAGTGTGTCTTCTATATCATTATCCTCCAAACATGTGCAAACAACATAGATCCAGATCAGCCACAGTGTGTCTTCTATATCATTATCCTCCAAACATGTGCAAACAACATAGATCCAGATCAGCCACAGTGTGTCTTCTATATCATTATCCTCCAAACATGTGCAAACAACATAGATCCAGATCAGCCACAGTGTGTCTTCTATATCATTATCCTCCAAACATGTGCAAACAACATAGATCCAGATCAGCCACAGTGTGTCTTCTATATCATTATCCTCCTAACATGTGCAAACAACATAGATCCAGATCAGCCACAGTGTGTCTTCTATATCATTATCCTCCAAACATGTGCAAACAACATAGATCCAGATCAGCCACAGTGTGTCTCCTATATCACTATCATCCAAACATGTGCAAACAACATAGATCCAGATCAGCCACAGTGTGTCTCCTATATCACTATCCTCCAAACATGTGCAAACAACATAGATCCAGATCAGCCACAGTGTAGCTCCTGTATCACTATCCTCCAAACATGTGCAAACAACATAGATCCAGATCAGCCACAGTGTGTCTTCTATATCATTATCCTCCAAACATGTGCAAACAACATAGATCCAGATCAGCCACAGTGTGTCTTCTATATCATTATCCTCCAAACATGTGCACACAACATAGATCCAGATCAGCCACAGTGTGTCTTCTATATCATTATCCTCCAAACATGTGCAAACAACATAGATCCAGATCAGCCACAGTGTGTCTTCTATATCACTATCCTCCAAACATGTGCAAACAACATAGATCCAGATCAGGCACAGTGTGTCTTCTATATCACTATCCTCCAAACATGTGCAAACAACATAGATCCAGATCAGGCACAGTGTGTCTTCTATATCATTATCCTCCAAACATGTGCAAACAACATAGATCCAGATCAGCCACAGTGTGTCTTCTATATCATTATCCTCCAAACATGTGCAAACAACATAGATCCAGATCAGCCACAGTGTGTCTTCTATATCATTATCCTCCAAACATGTGCAAACAACATAGATCCAGATCAGCCACAGTGTGTCTTCTATATCATTATCCTCCAAACATGTGCAAACAACATAGATCCAGATCAGCCACAGTGCCTTCTATATCATTATCCTCCAAACATGTGCAAACAACATAGATCCAGATCAGCCACAGTGTGTCTTCTATATCATTATCCTCCAAACATGTGCAAACAACATAGATCCAGATCAGCCACAGTGTGTCTCCTATATCACTATCATCCAAACATGTGCAAACAACATAGATCCAGATCAGCCACAGTGTGTCTTCTATATCACTATCCTCCAACCATGTGCAAACAACATAGATCCAGATCAGCCACAGTGCGTCTTCTATATCATTATCCTCCAAACATGTGCAAACAACATAGATCCAGATCAGCCACAGTGTGTCTTCTATATCATTATCCTCCAAACATGTGCAAACAACATAGATCCAGATCAGCCACAGTGTGTCTTCTATATCATTATCCTCCAAACATGTGCAAACAACATAGATCCAGATCAGCCACAGTGTGTCTCCTATATTACTATCATCCAAACATGTGCAAACAACATAGATCCAGATCAGCCACAGTGTGTCTCCTATATCACTATCCTCCAAACATGTGCAAACAACATAGATCCAGATCAGCCACAGTGTAGCTCCTGTATCACTATCCTCCAAACATGTGCAAACAACATAGATCCAGATCAGCCACAGTGTGTCTTCTATATCATTATCCTCCAAACATGTGCAAACAACATAGATCCAGATCAGCCACAGTGTGTCTTCTATATCATTATCCTCCAAACATGTGCAAACAACATAGATCCAGATCAGCCACAGTGTGTCTTCTATATCATTATCCTCCAAACATGTGCAAACAACATAGATCCAGATCAGCCACAGTGTGTCTTCTATATCACTATCCTCCAAACATGTGCAAACAACATAGATCCAGATCAGGCACAGTGTGTCTTCTATATCACTATCCTCCAAACATGTGCAAACAACATAGATCCAGATCAGGCACAGTGTGTCTTCTATATCATTATCCTCCAAACATGTGCAAACAACATAGATCCAGATAAGCCACAGTGTGTCTTCTATATCATTATCCTCCAAACATGTGCAAACAACATAGATCCAGATCAGCCACAGTGTGTCTTCTATATCATTATCCTCCAAACATGTGCAAACAACATAGATCCAGATCAGCCGCGGAATAGCGACGCATCTGATCACGATCTATGTTGTTTGCTTTTCAGTGTTTTAGCTCCATTATCCGAATAGCAAACAGCATATAGCCTGATCAGACAGCGCGTTCTGGGCATGTACTGTGCGTCTAATCTGGCTATATGCGGTTTTGCAAAAGCGACTTTAGTCGTGATTGGCAGGTTAAGGGTTAATATCCGTTACAAACCTATCTTTGACATAGTCCAGGAACAGGTGATTAGGCATCCCCACCTGGGATTCATTAACAAGCGGCAGTTTCTGTGAGCCGTCCATGGATGCGAAAAATATCATCTTTGTCTGCCCCTGCTCTGTCCAGTAGATTTTGCTGTATAATAAATACAAAAATGTTTAAAAAAAACAAACTAAAATGTGATGAATTATAATTAACATAATTTTATTTATTAGTTTATACAAATTTATTTTAGCTTGATTGCGAAATAAGTTCTTACAACTTATATTAATCACTCTCGAGACCTCATTCCTGATGGAATCCATCGCCATGAGGGAGAGAGAAGATGCAACATGGAAATTAAATGCCTGTCTTAAGGGCACAATCATAACGGCTCCAACGCTCGAATTCCATACCTTTCGCACCTGAAGTGAACGCGCATCCACTGTGCTATCACGACTTCCACAATTGTATTTATTGCTTACTAATAGCATATGTAACAGAACATCCCTGATATTTCATTCAGCTTAGTGCTGGAACCTGATGAAAATATAAGTACCGTATATTCCTGGCCATAAGTCGACCCTTCCAGACATGTGATGAAAGTAATGTGTCGACTTATGGCCGAGATTGTGTTTTTACGTTTATTTATCATCACTACCGGTTGCCCATATGAGTGATGCCTCCTGAAGAGATTTGTCATTTTAGATGTTGCAGGATAGTGCAATGATACAGAAAGAGACCCATTCCAGAGTCTCCTCTGGTTCTTTTATGTCCACGATGTACAGCACGGACACGAGACCTCGGTTTAAAGTCCCATCTGTTAATTTTATTAAGGTGAGACGGGGGATCGAACCTGCGATCCCTGGATTACCAGTCCAGCGTGTTACCACTGGACTACAGATCCGTCTGGGAAAAAATTGAGGGGAAAAACAAATTGACTTTAATTTGTTTTAATATAACAATTGGTTTAGATAATTATTCACATTATAAACAATAGAAAAAGCTGATACACAAACTTCATATATTATTGTTTTGCATTTGTTTATAATTTGAAATGGAATAAAGTCAACCAGATATCTAAAATTGTGCCCAGTTTCATTCAAAAAATGAAATCCACAAAGTACGACCCTCGACTTATGGCTGAGATCGAGTTATGGCTGGGTAGATACGGTACAAACATTTGAATGGAATATCGATAACTTTAACTTTGGTCTGAATTGCCTTTTAAGATTGTTCTTGGAAACTGTTAAGACTCACTCGTGCTTACCCTCTTGCTGGATGCACCACGATACCCAGGGGTTGATCCAGGTTGTGTTTGAATTGTTGGTTTAAGATAGTTCTTGGAAACTGTTAAGACTCACTCGTACTTACCCTCTTGCTGGATGCACCACAATACCCAGGGGTTGATCCAGGTTGTGTTTGAATTGTTGGTTTAAGATAGTTCTTGGAAACTGTTAAGACTCACTCGTGCTTACCCTCTTGCTGGATGCACCACGATACCCAGGGGTTGATCCAGGTTGTCAACCACCACAGTCGGATACATGCCATCCTTCCTTGCCATGGAGATGTGGTTGTATGTTTGATCCGTCCAGAACAAGTTACCAGATGACCAGTCAAGAGCCAAACCTGTCGGAAAAATTGAGGAAAATAAATTTGGCGAAAAGTTCAAATAACATTAAGTTAATGTTAGTATCAAATGATGCACTTTCACAAGTCTGGGTCAATTAGTTCATGCAATGTCCGTGCAATGCTTTTCCAACCATATCCTTACTCTATATACAGGAAGCACACTCCGATGTTCACCTTTTCTGGGCAGGCTCCAGCGGTTAACAAGTCTGTCTGTCTGTCCGTCCGTCCGTCCGTCTGTCCGTCTGTCTGTGACCAATTAGAGGGTGCAAACTGACTGACTGTCTGTCTGGGACCAATTAGAGGATGCAAACTGACTGACTGTCTGGGACCAATTAGAGGGTGCAAACTGACTGACTGTCTGTCTGGGACCAATTAGAGGGTGCAGACTGACTGACTGACTGGGAACAATTAGAGGGTGCAAACTGTCTGTCTGTCTGTCTTGTCTGTCTGTCTGTCTGTCTGTCTGTCTGTCTGTCTGTCTGTCTGTCTGTCTGTCTGTCTGTCTGTCTGTCTGTCTGTCTGTCTGTCTGTCTGTCTGTCTGTCTGTCTGTCTGTCTGTCTGTCTGGGACCAATTAGACGGTGCAAACTGACTGAATACAAAGGTATGTGATAAAGAAACGCATCCAAAAAGAAACTGTGCACTTGCCCTGGAGGCAAATTTATATCTTTCTAGATAAAAATATAGGCAAATTTGGTATCAAAATGTGCGAAATATTGGATAAATTAGTGCAATGTGTGAAGGATTATTTTCTTCACTCATAATTCTAAAATTTGTAATGAAAACGTAACGCTCAACATAAAAGTGCACATTTTTTTTATGGTGTTGGTATATACATGTATAATTCACCTTGTACTTCTCCGACTCCCTTTATTATCATAGTTCCGGTTTCCCCGACTTCCAGGTTTATACGACCAATACTCTTCGTAACATTTTCTGTATAATACAACACGTGCGCCCGTGCATCGAATGTCAATCCGAAGTTACCGCGGCCTCGTTGCAGGAAGCATTGAGAGTCGAGTGACACGTTATTCAGTGACATGTCGGGAAGATTAATTGGGTACTGGCAAATAGCATCACCGATCGCGTAGATGTGGCTCGGCACTACAAACTTCGTACCAGCTGTAGGGGAAACACACGTATAGTAATGTAGCATGAATGGAGAACTTTATATACAGTCAAACCTGTCTTAAGCAGCCTGCCAAGGGAATTAAGTGGCTGCTTAACACAGGTGGCTGCTTAATAGAGGGAAAATGTATAATAAAACAACACATTGGGAATCTGGAAACTAGCAGATTTAACCCATTCAACCACAAGTAACTGACATGGACTGGTGCATGATTTTCTTAGACCAATAAATTAATAAGAAAATTACATTTGGAACAGTTCATTTATCAAAATGGGTAATTTTATCTAAAAATAGTAATAATTATTACTGGCAAAAAGTGCAGATCCTGATGAGATGGCTCGCCACGAGCCAGCTCATCTGTATCTACACTTTTTGTAAGTCTATTTAGAGGCCTGTAGTGTTGAAAGCGTTACTGTGGGTTAGCTGCTTAATAGAGGTGACCACTAACACAGGTTTTACTGTTCATGTATTGTTGATGTAACAACGTAAAGTTGAGCAAAATCTTAATTTAAGACATATTTATTATGTATTTCAACTTGTCTATTTACACATGAAATATATTCTACAATTTACATAGAGATTGACTGATCTGTAATCCAGTGGTAACACGCTGGACTGGTAATCCAGGGATCGCAGGTTCGATCCCCCGTCTGACCCTAATAAAATTAACAGTCTTTCAGATGGGACATTAAACCGAGGTCTCGTGTCGGTGTTTTACACTTTGCACGTAAAAGAACCAGAGGAGATTCTGGAATGGGTCTCTGTCTGTATCATTGCACTATCCTCCAAAAATCTAAAATGACTAATCTCTTCAGGAGGCGTCGCTCATATGGGCAACCAGTAGCGACGATTATTAAACGTAAAACACAACACAGATTGACTTTAGGTATCATTTTAGGGCTTGTGACATTTTATTCAAATTGTCCCATCCAGCATGCTAATGGTTAATAGACTGTTTGTGTTTGGAGTTTATATAATATTTAATAATGTAAGCCCTGCCCGAAGCCACTGTAAGTGAGGTCGCTCATCCATTGAAGCTTGAACCCCACGTGTACCCCTCACGTCTTCAAGACTTCTTCGTAAGTTTGAATGAGGTAAATTATGATGAAAACAGCAGTTTATTTAATATCTACAGACCCAAACCCTCAGTGCTTGCTACTTGTGGATTTAAGTGAAATATAACTTATAATGTTCATCTCCCTAAAATCTTGCTGGAGTAACTGAATATGCGACGCAAGGGATTTGAGCGAAATAAAACTAAATATGCAGACGCAAGGGATTTGAGCGAAATAAAACTGAATATGCAGACGCAAGGGATTTGAGTGAAATAAAACTAAATATGCAGACGCAAGGGATTTGAGCGAAATAAAACTAAATATGCAGACACAAGGGATTTGTTTGAAATAAAACTAAATATGCAGATGCAAGGGATTTGTTTGAAATAAAACTAAATATGCAGACGCAAGGGATTTGTTTGAAATAAAACTAAATATGCAGACGCAAGGGATTTGAGCGAAATAAAACTAAATATGCAGATGCAAGGGATTTGTTTGAAATAAAACTAAATATGCAGACGCAAGGGATTTGTTTGAAATAAAACTAAATATGCAGATGCAAGGGATTTGAGCGAAATAAAACTAAATATGCAGATGCAAGGGATTTGTTTGAAATAAAACTAAATATGCAGACGCAAGGGATTTGAGCGAAATAAAACTAAATATGCAGACGCAAGGGATTTGAGCAAAATAAAACTGAATATGCAGACGCAAGGGATTTGAGCGAAATAAAACTAAATATGCAGACGCAAGGGATTTGAGCAAAATAAAACTAAATATGAAGACGCAAGGGATTTGAGCAAAATAAAACTAAATATGAAGACGCAAGGGATTTGAGCAAAATAAAATTAAATATGCAAAAACTTTGGGTCGCATAGAGGACATTTACTTACGTGTACAAGACACCTGGTCATCCTTGTCTAGAATATAGCCGTCTCCACAACGGCACTTTGGACCATATAGAGGGTCATTCACGCAAATATGTTGGCAGCCTTTCGATTCGCAGGCAGCTGAAACATTTCCCAAGTTTTATATATTGAGTGTAATATTAAAGGGGGACTCTTAACATCACGGCTGCTTAAAGCGACATTCCATCGCAAAAAGCAAAAAAAATGCATTTTTACGTATAAATAGCATTGCTACTACAAATTTGTCATTCGAACACTAACTTTCAATCAATAAACAGTGCTTTTGTGTTCTACAAACTCTCAAAAGTGAAAGTAGGATTTAATATAAGTCAGCCACGCCCCTGAATTAATGTTTGTTTATCACTGGAGTCTATAATTAATGCGTGATTCTGTCGTTTAGAGATAAATTAAATCTGATTAGTCTAAAAATAAATAGGCACAAAATAATGCGAGATATAACGGTAAATCTGTACCATAATTTGGTGTTATTCAGGATACACGTGTTGTACCACGTATGCATGTTGACCTTGTTTACATTATTTTGCTATTAGTTAGAAATATCGCTACTCAGTTTTTGAGGCAAATTTTTGGAAAAATATTGTACCATATACGGTAATAGGAAATTACATTGTGTAGAAATTTGTGTCTTCACCGATGTAGTGTCGCTTTAACAAGTTCAGATAGGAGTAGTACAAACAATATTGATTCAAGCGTTCTAAGACACTCGATAATTTATATTTCCGAAACTATCAATGAAATTCCAACAAGATATTTAATATACAGTCTGTCGAATTCCGTCGGACCGAACAAAATACTTTGACATAACCAAAGTTTGACTTAGCGAAATTAGATATAAACGGAGTCTGTTATATGTAAAATGATAATGTCTGAAACGAGACTTTGATCCGACTTCGAGATAACCGGATAATTCGAAATAACTGACATAGCGGATGTAGACTGTATGTATACATAGTTCCCGTGTGACATCATAATTCCTACTGTGGCTGCCATTTTGATTGGCAAAGTTGATCAGGTATTATATATAAAATATAGTAGCGTAATCTTGTTTTCTTCCATCACCATGGTTCATACAATGTTGGAAAGCTTCCAATGGACATTTTCTTTGTATCATTTCACAAATTTAATATCAATAACGAATAAATTATAATTTAACTGTATAAATAGACTTTCAAAAATAGGTGCAAGTCATGTTCTTATAATTTATAATCCATACATCATTGTCAAAAAATAAATTAATATTTAAAATGTGCATTTCAATACCTTTGAAATCATATCAAATTTTATATTAAGAAACCAAAATGAATAAAGTTATTGCAATTAAAGAATTACTAGTAAAATCCTGAAATTGTCGTTTATAAAACTCGCCAATCAAAATGGCTGCCAAGATAAGATCTTATCAGTGTTTTTGACTATTTTCACAGGCCATGGGAACTATGTATTGTAGCCTATTTTGCCATTATTTGCATACCACAATACTGTCTACCACAAAGGTTGATATGCTGTGTTTTCCAGGCTGAAATTACGTTTACTGCTTTGATACGGTCACGAACACGTATCAAACTAGAAAAAGCTGCATCATAACTAGTTCCTGAGAACTCAGTGCTTGTTTGTTTAATTCCCGTAGCGTATCAGCGTGTCACATTTGACAGATAACAGATAGTTTCGTTGTAATTTTTCAATCGTTTCGTGTATCTAATTCAGTAATTGTGATTTATTCCTGATAAATGATTAATGGAAAGCATGACTTGTGTAATATTATTTGTTTTATTTACAGGGTTTAACCTCGCACAAACAGCTATGGCGACTTTCCAGATATTATAGGTGGATGACTACCCAGGGTGCCCCTCCGATCAGTATTTCAGGTGTACACCCAGGTAAAACCACAAAACTTCCACAAGCTATCTGGGTAGCTTCCTCACATGAAATAATTTGACATCGCCAGTGGGATTTCGAACCAGCAGCACAACAACTTGGCCACAGGCTAGTGTAAACTCGTTTTGTCAAGAAGAACCACCTCCCACAAACCTCCAGAGGATACCGCACATTGTGACCAAATTACTTCGAAGAGCTAACACTTGTATATAAAAAGAAAATTTATTATCAAAATGTAGATCCGTTTGTGATAAATTCCTTTTAAAAAATAAAAAGGAGAAACTCAACCTTCATCACTATTGGTGTACAGTAAAACATTCTTGGGATTTTTTACTGCGGAGACTTCAAACGCCTGTGGTACAACGATGGTAAACTACCATGATAGGCTACCTACACGTATTTCCTGGCTGCATCGTATCGTCGTACATAACTATTCCGTCGGGAATATAGCCCAGTTGATAGTTGATTTCGTTGTTTCCACTCAGCTTGTCGTAGACACGTAAATGTCCCTGCATCTGTTCTGTTACAAACAAATATTTCTGAAAGAAGACAAAAGAAACCATCGTAATACAGTCAAACCTATGTTAAGCAGCCAGCCAAGGGAACACACAAAGTCCCTGTACAGTCAAACCTGTGTTAAGCAGCCAGCCAAGGGATCACACGAAGTCCCTGTACAGTCAAACCTGTCTTAAACAGCCAGCCAAGGGGATCACAGAAAGTGCCTGTACAGATATACCTGTCTTAAGCAGCCAGCCAAGGGGATCACAGAAAGTGCCTGTACAGTCAAACCTGTCTTAAGCAGCCAGCCAGCCAAGGGAACCACAGAAAGTGCCTGTACAGACAAACCTGTCTTAAGCAGCCAGCCAGCCAAGGGAATCACAGAAAATGCCTGTACAGTCAAACATGTCTTAAGCAGCCAGCCAAGGGAATCACAGAATATGCCTGTACAATCAAACCTGTCTTAAGCAGCCAGCCAAGGGAATCACAGAAAGTGCCTGCTTAATAGATGACAAATGTATAATATATACAGTCAAACATGTGTCATTGGTCACCTTTATTAAGCAGCCAACCTGTATTAAGCAGCCAATTTCCAGATTCCTAATACAGTCAAACTGTCTTAAGCAGCCAGCCAAGAGAATCACAGAAAGTGCCTGCTTAGCACTTAGCACCTGCATTATACATTACACCTCTACTAAGCAGCCCCTTGTGCTAAGCAGCCACTTTCTGTGATTCCCTTGGCTGGCTGCTTAAGACGACCATTCATTAATGTGTTTTTTTTAATTTGAGGCTGGAAATATGTCATGGAATTTCATTTGATTTGATAATATATACATATAATCTATATAACCATAGCAATCGTATAACCGATACATATTAGCAAATGGGTTGGGCCACAAGTCCTGACAACACTAGTGATTGGCCCTCCCCATAGAAACGATTTGAACACTACAGAATGAAAGAGGCGTTATTACGCAATCAAAAGCTTAAACATGTACATATTTCATAGAATATGATTATATGTAGTATTAGTATTTGACTTTTTCAAAGAAAGGTACTAGCCTGCATTACTAGTCTGTCCAGTTTCCCAAGAAGTGCACGACAAGATTAAGGCACAAGCAAAAGTGAGAATGAAAAAGGATTAAGGATTATAGAGTTGCTAAATATATTATCTTAACCCATTTTGGAGGATAGTGCAATGATACAGACAGAGACCCATTCCAGAGTCTCCTCTTGTTCTTTTATGTGCACGGTGTAAAGCACCGACACGAGACCTCGGTTTAACGTCCAATCTGAAAGAATGTTAATTTTATTAGGGTCAGATGGGGGGATCGCACCTGCGATCCCTGGATTACCAGTCTAGCATGTTACCACTGGACTACAGATCCGTCTGCAACGAGGTCTCGAGAATGATTAAACTAAGTTGTAAGAACTTGTTTCGCAATCGAGCTAAAAAAATGTATAAGCTAAAAACCTGAACTAAAATTACAAAAACATGAACTCAAACTATAATAACATGAACTAAAACTACAATACCGTGAACTAAAACTACAATAACTGGAACTAAAACTACAATAATGTGAACTAAAACTACAATAACATGAACTAAAACTACAATAATGTGAACTAAAACTACAATAACATGAACTAAAACTACAATAATGTGAACTAAAACTACAATAACGTGAATAAAACTACAATAATGTGAACTAAAACTACAATAACTGGAACTAAAACTACAATAACATGAACTAAAACTACAATAACATGAACTAAAACTACAATAATGTGAACTAAAACTACAATAACATGAACTAAAACTACTATAACATGAACTAAAACTACAATAATGTGAACTAAAACTACAATAATGTGAACTAAAACTACAATAACGTGAACTAAAACTACAATAATGTGAACTAAAACTACAATAACATGAACTAAAACTACAATAATGTGAACTAAAACTACAATAACATGAACTAAAACTACAATAACATGAACTAAAACTACAATAACCTGAACTAAAACTACAATAACATGAACTAAAACTACAATAACCTGAACTAAAACTACAATAACATTGTCATATTTTTTTACCTGAAACACTGCTATTCCAAAGAATATCGTTGCCGATTGATGAGCCACGACTCGGCGATTGTTGCCAAGGAAACCAGCGGTCTCTATGGTATCCTTTTTACTGTCCACCCAGTATAACATCTCCTCACTGTAGTCAATGGTGATACCACGTGGATGCACAATATCAGTGTCGATAATCGTCAAACGATTCTCGCCGAGCAAATCGGAACACTCAATCTTTGAAACGGTGCCCGTATCTGTCCAGAATAGGTATCTAAAACGCAACAACAATCAAGTTTTAATTAGGGGGCGGATCAATGTTCCAGTGTTTAGCTTAGTTTAACCCTTTCCTTCATAGAGATTTAGGTTAATATGCTATTATATCTCCATGCAAACGACAGCCATTTAACCCTTTCCTTCATAGAGATTTAGGCTAATATACTATTATATCTCCAAACAAACGACAGCCATTTAACCCTTTCCTTCATAGAGATTTAGGCTAATATACTATTATATCTCCATACAAACGACAGCCATTTAATCCTTTCCTTCATAGAGATTTAGGTTAATATACTATTATATCTCCATACAAACAACAGCCATTTAACCCTTTCCTTCATAGAGATTTAGGTTAATATACTATTAATCTCCATACAAACGACAGCCATTTAACCCTTTCCTTCATAGAGATTTAGGTTAATATACTATTTATCTCCATACAAACAAAGTCCTTTAACCCTTTCCTTCATAGAGATTTAGGCTAATATACTATTATATCTCCATACAAACGACAGCCATTTAACCCTTTCCTTCATAGAGATTTAGTTAATATACTATTATATCTCCATACAAACGACAGCCATTTAACCCTTTCCTTCATAGAGATTTAGTTAATATACTATTATATCTCCATACAAACGACAGCCATTTAACCCTTTCCTTCATAGAGATTTAGGTTAATATACTATTATATCTCCATACAAACGACAGCCATTTAACCCTTTCCTTCATAGAGATTTAGTTAATATACTATTATATCTCCATACAAACAACAGCCATTTAACCCTTTCCTTCATAGAGATTTAGGTTAATATACTATTATATCTCCATACAAACGACAGCATTTAACCCTTTCCTTCATAGAGATTTAGGTTAATATACTATTATATCTCCATACAAACGACAGCCATTTAACCCTTTCCTTCATAGAGATTTAGGTTAATATACTATTATATCTCCATACAAACGACAGCCATTTAACCCTTTCCTTCATAGAGATTTAGGTTAATATACTATTATATCTCCATACAAACGACAGCCATTTAACCCTTTCCTTCATAGAGATTTAGGTTAATATACTATTATATCTCCATACAAACAACAGCCATTTAACCCTTTCCTTCATAGAGATTTAGGTTAATATACTATTATATCTCCATACAAACGACAGCCATTTAACCCTTTCCTTCATAGAGATTTAGGTTAATATACTATTATATCTCCATACAAACGACAGCCATTTAACCCTTTCCTTCATAGAGATTTAGGTTAATATACTATTATATCTCCATACAAACGACAGCCATTTAATCCTTTCCTTCATAGAGATTTAGGTTAATATACTATTATATCTCCATACAAACGACAGCCATTTAACCCTTTCCTTCATAGAGATTTAGGTTAATATACTATTATATCTCCATACAAACGACAGCCATTTAACCCTTTCCTTCATAGAGATTTAGGTTAATATACTATTATATCTCCATACAAACGACAGCCATTTAACCCTTTCCTTCATAGAGATTTAGGTTAATATACTATTATATCTCCATACAAACGACAGCCATTTAACCCTTTCCTTCATAGAGATTTAGGTTAATATACTATTATATCTCCATACAAACGACAGCCATTTAACCCTTTCCTTCATAGAGATTTAGGTTAATATACTATTATATCTCCATACAAACGACAGCCATTTAACCCTTTCCTTCATAGAGATTTAGGTTAATATACTATTATATCTCCATACAAACGACAGCCATTTAACCCTTTCCTTCATAGAGATTTAGGTTAATATACTATTATATCTCCATACAAACGACAGCCATTTAACCCTTTCCTTCATAGAGATTTAGGTTAATATACTATTATATCTCCATACAAACGACAGCCATTTAACCCTTTCCTTCATAGAGATTTAGGTTAATATACTATTATATCTCCATACAAACGACAGCCATTTAACCCTTTCCTTCATAGAGATTTAGGTTAATATACTATTATATCTCCATACAAACGACAGCCATTTAACCCTTTCCTTCATAGAGATTTAGGTTAATATACTATTATATCTCCATACAAACGACAGCCATTTAACCCTTTCCTTCATAGAGATTAGTTAATATACTATTATATCTCCATACAAACGACAGCCATTTAACCCTTTCCTTCATAGAGATTTAGGTTAATATACTATTATATCTCCATACAAACAACAGCCATTTAACTTTTCCTTTCCTTCATAGAGATTTAGGTTAATATACTATTATATCTCCATACAAACGACAGCCATTTAACCCTTTCCTTCATAGAGATTTAGGTTAATATACTATTATATCTCCATACAAACGACAGCCATTTAACCCTTTCCTTCATAGAGATTTAGGTTAATATACTATTATATCTCCATACAAACGACAGCCATTTAACCCTTTCCTTCATAGAGATTTAGGTTAATATACTATTATATCTCCATACAAACGACAGCCATTTAACCCTTTCCTTCATAGAGATTTAGGTTAATATACTATTATATCTCCATACAAACGACAGCCATTTAACCCTTTCCTTCATAGAGATTTAGGTTAATATACTATTATATCTCTATACAAACGACAGCCATTTAACCCTTTCCTTCATAGAGATTTAGGTTAATATACTATTATATCTCCATACAAACGACAGCCATTTAACCCTTTCCTTCATAGAGATTTAGGTTAATATACTATTATATCTCCATACAAACGACAGCCATTTAACCCTTTCCTTCATAGAGATTTAAGTTAATATACTATTATATCTCCATACAAAACAGCCATTTAACCCATTCCTTCATAGAGATTTAGGTTAATATACTATTATATCTCCATACAAACGACAGCCATTTAACCCTTTCCTTCATAGAGATTTAGGCTAATATACTATTATATCTCCATACAAACAACAGCCATTTAACCCTTTCCTTCATAGAGATTTAGGCTAATATACTATTATATCTCCATACAAACAACAGCCATTTAACCCATTCCTTCATAGAGATTTAGGCTAATATACTATTATATCTCCATACAAACAACAGCCATTTAACCCTTTCCTTCATAGAGATTTAGGCTAATATACTATTATATCTCCATACACACCACAGCCATTTAACCCTTTCCTTCATAGAGATTTAGGTTAATATACTATTATATCTCCATACAAACAACAGCCATTTAACCCTTTCCTTCATAGAGATTTAGGCTAATATACTATTATATCTCTATACAAACGACAGCCATTTAACCCTTTCCTTCATAGAGATTTAGGTTAATATACTATTATATCTCAATACAAAGAACAGCCATTTAACCCTTTCCTTCAGAGATTTAGGCTAATATACTATCATATCTCCATGCAAACGACAGCCATTTAGCTAATATGCAGTGGATAAGTAGTCGCCATATCTATCCCACCTGCATAGATATTACTGGGACTACATGCGATTCTGGCCTTTATTATGAACATTGGTTTGGCTACTACATTGTCAATGTATGTCATATTGGTAATGGCGTCAAGGGGTGCTTCTATGAGGGAAAGGATTTATGAACATTGGTTTGGCTACTACATTGTCAATGTATGTCGTATTGGTAATGGCGTCAAGGGGTGCTTCTATGAGGGAAAGGGTTTATGAACATTGGTTTGGCTACTACATTGTCAATGTATGTCGTATTGGTAATGGCATCAAGGGGGCTTTCTATGAGGGAAAGGGTTAATGAACCTTGGTTTGGCTACTACATTGTCAATGTATGTCGTATTGGTAATGGCGTTAAGAGGTGCTTCCATGAGGGAAAGGGTTTATGAACATTGGTTTGGCTACTACCTTGACAATGTATGTTGTGTTGGTAATGGCGTCAAGAGGTGCTTCTATGAGGGAAAGGATTTATGAACATTGGTTTGGCTACTACCTTGACAATGTATGTCGTATTGGTAATGGCGTCAAGAGGTGCTTCTATGAGGGAAAGGATTTATGAACATTGGTTTGGCTACTACATTGTCAATGTATGTCATATTGGTAATGGCGTCAAGGGGTGCTTCTATGAGGGAAAGGATTTATGAACATTGGTTTGGCTACTACATTGTCAATGTATGTCATATTGGTAATGGCGTCAAGGGGTGCTTCTATGAGGGAAAGGATTTATGAACATTGGTTTGGCTACTACATTGTCAATGTATGTCATATTGGTAATGGCGTCAAGGGGTGCTTCTATGAGGGAAAGGATTTATGAACATTGGTTTGGCTACTACATTGTCAATGTATGTCATATTGGTAATGGCGTCAAGGGGTGCTTCTATGAGGGAAAGGATTTATGAACATTGGTTTGGCTACTACATTGTCAATGTATGTCATATTGGTAATGGCGTCAAGGGGTGCTTCTATGAGGGAAAGGATTTATTAACATTGGTTGGCTACTACTTGTCAAGTATGTCATATTGGTAATGGCGTCAAGGGGTGTTCTATGAGGGAAAGGATTTAATGAACATTGGTTTGGCTACTACATGTCAATGTATGTCATATTGGGACTGGCTCAAGGGTGGCTTCTATTAGGAAAGGATTTATAACATTGGTTTGGCTACTACATTGTCAATGTATGTCATATTTGTAATGGCATCAAGAGGTCTTCTAGAGGGAAAGGTTGATGAACCTTGGTTTGGCTACTACATTGTCAATGGTATGGTCACTATTGGTAATGGCGTCAGGTGCTTCTATGAGGGACGGATTTATGAACATTGGTTTGGGCTACTACATTGTCCATAGTATGTCATATTGGTAATGGCGTCAAGGGGGTGCTTCTAGAGGGAAAGAATTGTATGAACATTGGTTAAGCTACTACATTGTCAATGTATGTCGTATTGGTAATGGCTTCAAGAGGTGCTTCTATGAGGGAAAGGGTTAATGAACAGTGGTTAGGCTACTACATTGTCAATGTATGTCGTACTGGTAATGGCGTCAAGAGGTGCTTCTATGAGGGAAAGGGTTAATGAACATTGGTTAGGCTACTACATTGTAAATGTATGTCGTATTGGTAATGTCGTCAAGAGGTGCTTCTATGAGGGAAAGGGTTAATGAACATTGGTTAGGCTAC
>CM026389.1:2117374-2161367 GCA_014843695.1 Archivesica marissinica | reverse complement strand
TAGGCTACTACATTGTAAATGTATGTCGTATTGGTAATGGCGTCAAGAGGTGCTTCTATGAGGGAAAGGGTTAATGAACATTGGTTAGGCTACTACATTGTCAATGTATGTCGTATTGGTAATGGCGTCAAGAGGTGCTTCTATGAGGGAAAGGGTTAATGAACATTGGTTAGGCTACTACATTGTCAATGTATGTCGTATTGGTAATGGCGTCAAGAGGTGCTTCTATGAGGGAAAGGGTTAATGAACATTGGTTAGGCTACTACATTGTCAATGTATGTCGTATTGGCGTCAAGAGGTGCTTCTATGAGGGAAAGGGTTAATGAACATTGGTTAGGCTACTACATTGTAAATGTATGTCGTATTGGTAATGGCGTCAAGAGGTGCTTCTATGAGGGAAAGGGTTAATGAACATTGGTTAGGCTACTACATTGTCAATGTATGTCGTATTGGTAATGGCGTCAAGAGGTGCTTCTATGAGGGAAAGGGTTAATGAACATTGGTTAGGCTACTACATTGTAAATGTATGTCGTATTGGTAATGGCGTCAAGAGGTGCTTCTATGAGGGAAAGGGTTAATGAACATTGGTTAGGCTACTACATTGTCAATGTATGTCTATTGGTAATGGCGTCAAGAGGTGCTTCTATGAGGGAAAGGGTTAATGAACATTGGTTAGGCTACTACATTGTAAATGTATGTCGTATTGGTAATGGCGTCAAGAGGTGCTTCTATGAGGGAAAGGGTTAATGAACATTGGTTAGGCTACTACATTGTAAATGTATGTCGTATTGGTAATGGCGTCAAGAGGTGCTTCTATGAGGGAAAGGGTTAATGAACATTGGTTAGGCTACTACATTGTAAATGTATGTCGTATTGGTAATGGCGTCAAGAGGTGCTTCTATGAGGGAAAGGGTTAATGAACATTGGTTAGGCTACTACATTGTAAATGTATGTCGTATTGGTAATGGCGTCAAGAGGTGCTTCTATGAGGGAAAGGGTTAATGAACATTGGTTAGGCTACTACATTGTCAATGTATGTCGTATTGGCGTCAAGAGGTGCTTCTATGAGGGAAAGGGTTAATGAACATTGGTTAGGCTACTACATTGTAAATGTATGTCGTATTGGTAATGGCTTCAAGAGGTGCTTCTATGAGGGAAAGGGTTAATGAACATTGGTTAGGCTACTACATTGTCAATGTATGTCGTATTGGTAATGGCGTCAAGAGGTGCTTCTATGAGGGAAAGGGTTAATGAACATTGGTTAGGCTACTACATTGTAAATGTATGTCGTATTGGTAATGGCGTCAAGAGGTGCTTCTATGAGGGAAAGGGTTAATGAACATTGGTTAGGCTACTACATTGTCAATGTATGTCGTATTGGTAATGGCGTCAAGAGGTGCTTCTATGAGGGAAAGGGTTAATGAACATTGGTTAGGCTACTACATTGTCAATGTATGTCGTATTGGTAATGGCGTCAAGAGGTGCTTCTATGAGGGAAAGGGTTAATGAACATTGGTTAGGCTACTACATTGTAAATGTATGTCGTATTGGTAATGGCGTCAAGAGGTGCTTCTATGAGGGAAAGGGTTAATGAACATTGGTTAGGCTACTACATTGTCAATGTATGTCGTATTGGTAATGGCTTCAAGAGGTGCTTCTATGAGGGAAAGGGTTAATGAACATTGGTTAGGCTACTACATTGTCAATGTATGTCGTATTGGTAATGGCGTCAAGAGGTGCTTCTATGAGGGAAAGGGTTAATGAACATTGGTTAGGCTACTACATTGTAAATGTATGTCGTATTGGTAATGGCGTCAAGAGGTGCTTCTATGAGGGAAAGGGTTAATGAACATTGGTTAGGCTACTACATTGTAAATGTATGTCGTATTGGTAATGGCGTCAAGAGGTGCTTCTATGAGGGAAAGGGTTAATGAACATTGGTTAGGCTACTACATTGTAAATGTATGTCGTATTGGTAATGGCGTCAAGAGGTGCTTCTATGAGGGAAAGGGTTAATGAACATTGGTTAGGCTACTACATTGTCAATGTATGTCGTATTGGTAATGGCGTCAAGAGGTGCTTCTATGAGGGAAAGGGTTAATAACTTGTAGTGTGTCTGTATTACAACAGATGAAATCATATTACCACGTAAACTGATCATTCCTGCATTTAATGTACTCGAGTAAATTCATTTAGATCTCATAACATTTTTTAAAATTAAAACTACAATTTCACTCACTTTTTTCTCGAGAACAAAGCCGCTTTTCACTCACTTTTTTCTCGAGAACAAAGCCGCTTTTCACTCACTTTTTTCTCGAGAACAAAGCCGTTTTTCACTCACTCTTTTTCTCGAGAACAAAGTCGCTTTTCACTCACTTTTTAGTTCAACATGGCGTCATAAACATGGTTTTCGAACCACCAATCAAATTTCATGTAACAGAAATACTGATTACAATTAGGTACAAAAAAGTTAATCAACATTAGGCAGAGTAATAATTTTGACCTGCTACTCGGGACTTGAAAACACCAACAAATTGTGCCTGTATGATAGAAAGTGATGGCTGTAATGTATGATAGAAAGTGATGGCTGTAATGTATGATAGAAAGTGATGGCTGTAATGTATGATAGAAAGTGATGGCTGTAATGTAACGACAGTCGAGTACATAGCAGTGGCTGGCGTGTACTGTAGATAGTAACCCCTCAGTTCATGTACCTGTAACAGATTGCTGTAATGTTACGACATTCGAGTACATAGCAGTGGCTGGCGTGTACTGTAGATAGTAAGTTAGTAACCCCTCGTTCATGTACCTGTAACAGATTGCTGTAATGTTACGACAGTCGAGTACATAGCAGTGGCTGGCGTGTACTGTAGATAGTAACCCATCAGTTCATGTACCTGTAACAGATGGCTGTAATGCAAGAATATTTAATACACGAGGTTCGAACCTCGCCAGGGGTTCATTCTGATATGGCTGGTTGATGAGCCAGTTAGTTAAATAATGGTTACCGATTGTTTATCAGCCAGGCGCCTGGCCTTCAATGAAAGGATTCGGGAAGTACTGATGTCCATAAGATGTGTCTCATAAGTTAGTAATGGCTGGCCCTTTCAATAGGGGTGACACTTTAATAAACAAACACGTAACCTTGTTTTTTTACACAGAAGCTTCCTATGCTATTTGAATCCCGAGTTTGTTTTACACAGAGGCTTCCTATGCTATTTGAATCCCGAGTTTGTTTTACACAGAAGCTTCCTATGCTATTTGAATCCCGAGTTTGTTTTACACAGAGGCTTCCTATGCTATTTGAATCCCGAGTTTGTTTTACACAGAGGCTTCCTATGCTATTTGAATCCCGAGTTTGTTTTACACAGAAGCTTCCTATGCTATTTGAATCCCGAGTTTGTTTTACACAGAGGCTTCCTATGCTATTTGAATCCCGAGTTTGTTTTACACAGAGGCTTCCTATGCTATTTGAATCCCGAGTTTGTTTTAAGCTTTGTCCATCCGCATATTGTTCCTTTCGCCTGCCAAGTGTGTGTTATGGCCATTATATTGAAAGTAGATGGCTGAAATTTCGTGATATTTGGCACTAATATGTATCCTACTTTCCAAACCTGGGTAGTTACGGTCGTTTACTTCAAATCACCCCTCACCACTGCAGTTTCGAATCACACTACCACGAAATCTTTCAAGTGGGGAAGCTAGGCAATGTGTGATACGTGTGTCTAGTGTCTATGTTTATCACCACATAGGTATCTAGTGTCTATGTTTATCACCACATAGGTATTTAGTGTCTATGTTTATCACCACATAGAAGAGAGTGAAAGAGCTACTATGTACTACTACACAGGGAACTGTAGATACTACACAGGGAACTGTAGATACTACACAGGGAACTGTTGATACTACACAGGGAACTGTAGATACTACACAGGGAACTGTAGATACTACACAGGGAACTGTAGATACTACACAGGGAACTGTTGATACTACACAGGGAACTGTAGATACTACACAGGGAACTGTAGATACTACACAGGGAACTGTAGATACTACACAGGGAACTGTTGATACTACACAGGGAACTGTAGATACTACACAGGGAACTGTAGATACTACACAGGGAACTGTAGATACTACACAGGGAACTGTTGATACTACACAGGGAACTGTAGATACTACACAAGGAACTGTAGATACTACACAAGGAACTGTAGATACTACACAGGGAACTGTAGATACTACACAAGGAACTGTAGATACTACACAAGGAACTGTAGATACTACACAAGGAACTGTAGATACTACACAGGGAACTGTAGATACTACACAAAGAACTGTAGATACTACACAGGGAACTGTAGATACTACACAGGGAACTGTAGATACTACACAGGGAACTGTAGATACTACACAGGGAACTGTACATACTACACAAGGAACTGTAGATACTACACAGGGAACTGTAGATACTACACAATACTATACAAGGAACTGTAAATACTACACAGGGAACTGTAGATACTGCACAAGGAACTGTAGATAATACACACTACTATACAAGGAACTGTAGATACTACACAATACTATACAAGGAACTGTAGATACTGCACAAGGAACTGTAGATACCGCACAAGGAACTGTAGATACTACACAGGGAACTGTAGATACTACACAAGGAACTGTAGATACTGCACAAGGAACTGTAGATACTACACAATACTATACAAGGAACTGTAGATACTACATAGGGAACTGTAGATACTACACAAGGAACTGTAGATACTGCACAAGGAACTGTAGATACTACACAAGGAACTGTAGAATGTTGTAGACTCTAAAATCAATACCATAGTTTGGAAGAAAAATAAGAAATTGTTCAGTAAGACACATAAGGACATGTAGTACTTTGTAGAATCAGTTAGACACATAAGGACATGTAGTACTTTGTAGAATCAGTTAGACACATAAGGACATGTAGTACTTTGTAGAATCAGTTAGACACATAAGGACATGTAGTACTTTGTAGAATCAGTTAGACACATAAGGACATTTAGTACTTTGTAGAATCAGTAAGACACATAAGGACATGTATTGTTTGTAGAATCAGTTAGACACATAAGGACATGTAGTACTTTGTAGAATCAGTTAGACACATAAGGACATGTAGTACTTTGTAGAATCAGTTATACACATAAGGACATGTAGTACTTTGTAGAATCAGTAAGACACATAAGGACATGTAGTACTTTGTAGAATCAGTTAGACACATAAGGACATTTAGTACTTTGTAGAATCAGTAAGACACATAAGGACATGTAGTACTTTGTAGAATCAGTTAGACACATAAGGACATGTAGTACTTTGTAGAATCAGTTAGACACATAAGGACATTTAGTACTTTGTAGAATCAGTAAGACACATAAGGACATGTAGTACTTTGTAGAATCAGTTAGACACATAAGGACATGTAGTACTTTGTAGAATCAGTTAGACACATAAGGACATGTAGTACTTTGTAGAATCAGTTAGACACATAAGGACATGTAGTACTTTGTAGAATCAGTTAGACACATAAGGACATGTAGTACTTTGTAGAATCAGTTAGACACATAAGGACATGTAGTACTTTGTAGAATCAGTAAGACACATAAGGACATGTAGTACTTTGTAGAATGTCTGTAACGGGGTAGGTACAGTCAAACATGTCTATAAAGGCCACCCTTGGGAAAGTCAAAAAGTGGCCTTTGTTGGCAGAGGGTTAAAATGCATTGAAAATGGCTCGACGGGAGAGAAAAATGGTGGTCTTTAGAGACAGGTTTTTCATATGCTGCCTTTATTCGGAGGTGGCCTTTAGCACAGTAATACTGTAAGGTTTGACTGTAATTTAAAGTCAACGACAATAACCACTCGGCAACGGAGGCCCCTGTTGAATGGCTCGGCAACGGAGGCCCCTATACAATGGCTCGGCAACGGAGGCCCCTGTTAAATGGTTCTGCCACGGAGGCCTCTGTTGAATGGCTAGGCAACGGAGGCCCCTATACAATGGCTCGGCAATGGAGGCCCCTGTTGAATGGTTCTGTAACAGAGGTCCCTGTTGAATGGTTCTGCCACGGAGGCCCCTATACAATGGCTCGGCAACGGAGGCCCCTGTTGAATGGTTCTGTAACAGAGGTCCCTGTTGAATGGTTCTGCCACGGAGGCCCCTATAGAATGGTTCTGTCACGGAGGCCCTGTTGAATGGTTCTGCCATGGAGGCCTCTGTTGAATGGTTCTGCCACGGAGGCCCCTGTTGAATGGTTCTGCCACGGAGGCCCCTGTTGGCCCCTGTTGAATGGTTCTGCCACGGAGGCCCCTGTTGAATGGTTCTGCCACGGAGGCCCCTGTTGAATGGTTCTGCCACGGAGGCCCTGTTGGCCCCTGTTGAATGGTTCTGCCATGGAGGCCCCTGTTGAATGGTTCTGCCATGGAGGCCCCTGTTGAATGGTTCTGCCACGGAGGCCCCTGTTGAATGGTTCTGCCAAGGAGGCCTCTGTTGAATGGTTCTGTCACGGAGGCCCCTGTTGAATGGTTCTGCCACGGAGGCCCCTGTTGAATGGTTCTGCCACGGAGGCCCCTGTTGAGTGGTTCTGCCACGGAGGCCCCTGTTGAATGGTTCTGCCACGGAGGCCCCTGTTGAATGGTTCTGTCACGGAGGCCCCTGTTGAATGGTTCTGCCAAGGAGGCCTCTGTTGAATGGTTCTGTCACGGAGGCCCCTGTTGAGTTGAATGGTTCGGCCATGGAGGCCCCTGTTGAATGGTTCTGCCACGGAGGCCCCTGTTGAATGGTTCTGCCACGGAGGCCCCTGTTGGCCCCTGTTGAATGGTTCTGCCACGGAGGCCCCTGTTGGCCCCTGTTGAATGGTTCTGCCACGGAGGCCCCTGTTGAATGGTTCTGCCACGGAGGCCCCTGTTGAATGGTTCTGCCACGGAGGCCCCTGTTGAATGGTTCTGCCACGGAGGCCCCTGTTGAATGGTTCTGCCACGGAGGCCCCTGTTGAATGGTTCTGCCACGGAGGCCTCTGTTGAATGGTTCTGCCATGGAGGTCCCTGTTGGCCCCTGTTGAATGGTTCTGCCACGGAGGCCCCTGTTGAATGGTTCTGCCACGGAGGCCCCTGTTGAATGGTTCTGCCACGGAGGCCCCTGTTGAATGGTTCTGCCACGGAGGCCCCTGTTGAATGGTTCTGCCACGGAGGCCCCTGTTTAATGGTTCTGCCACGGAGGCCCCTGTTGGCCCCTGTTGAATTGTTCTGCCACGGAGGCCCCTGTTGAATGGTTCTGCCACGGAGGCCCCTGTTGAATGGTTCTGCCACGGAGGCCCCTGTTGAATGGTTCTGCCACAAAGGCCCCTGTTGGCCCCTGTTGAATGGTTCTGCCACGGAGGCCCAATTGTTCATGATGGCACAACAAGGAAGGAAATATAGAACAAATACGAGAGAATGTCTGAAATCAATACTGTGTGTTCTATGAGACAAATGTGAAATAGTTGCTTGACACACACAAAGAAATATAGAACACATTGATACAGAAAAATAAGAAGTGGACATAACTACCATACAAGGAAATGTAGAAAAATATGACAGAATGTCTGAAATCAATACTATACTTTGACAGAAGAATAAAAAGGCCAGTGACTGTGTACTGGAGATAGATCTATCTACCTTGGTAGATGCTAATGCTGTATCTCTCCTCCAGTTTTTCCAATACCACATTGCCTGCACACAGAATTCTGGTCCATTTAGTGCTGTTCTGCTACCATGACTGACATACATGGTGTTTAACGAAGGCTTTGAGGAGCACTGAGGATTGACTTATTGAATGCTTTAGCAGGAACACCCTGGTTCCGAAATACACAACATACGTAGTGGTGTGGCTAGCTTGTAGTGGTGTGGCGCACTTGTAGTAGTGTGGCTAGGCGCACTTGCGTACAGTTTTTGCGATGATGGATACAGGAATGCTACTCTATTGTGGATAAAATGCTGAGCTACAGATGATTGTGATTTTTGTGTGCTTAAATGGTTAGTTGTTGTGTTGTATTGATGCAGTCACTGGTTGTTGTGTATGTATATGTAATATGTTCATCTAGCTTCTCCTTTCTTACATTATCATCTTCGGTAGTTGCAGGCCTGTAGAGTACATTCACATATATGTATTGATAAACCATATTGTGTATGTTGTTGTTTGTGTATATTGACCAGTTCTACTGTGTTTTGGGTGTGTCTATTATTTGTCCTTCTTATTTTTTATTGAGATTGGTTAATTTTTATGTTTCCTTATCGTCGCTATGCTACCGGTTGCCCAGGCAGGAAGGCAGTTTACCTAGCAACACCTTTCCTGGGCAGGCTCCAGCGGTAAAAGGTTCCAGCGGTTAACCAGTACTTAGTGCACCACCTACCTCCGTAAGAAACTGCCAACTTTTTCATATAAAGAGACCCAGTCTGAGCGGGGCTCGATCCCGTGACTATCAGTGATGATAGGTTGCAGTGGTATACAAATCGGTGACCGTAGCCACTCGACCACACAGGCGGACGATGGAGGTCCGACTTTCTGAAAAGTGTTTTATAGTGAACAGTCAGTTATACTATGTTTGTGGTGTGTCTGTTATTTGTTTTTTATGGTGGTTCGACCTTCTGAATTATGTGTAATGATATTGCCAAGCACTATTGTGTTGTTGCTGATGTTTGTTATTTAGTTTGTGTCTGTAGTTTACATGCACTTGCCCCTTGTCCGCGTATCTGGTTTTCAACCAAGCTTTCAGGGCATGGTAAGTACCAAGCTTTCAGGGCATGGTAAGTACCGAGCTTTCAGAGCGTTGTAAGTACCAAGCTTTCAGGGCATGGTAAGTACCAAGCTTTCAGGGCATGGTAAGTACCGAGCTTTCAGAGCGTTGTAAGTACCAAGCTTTCAGAGCGTTGTAAGTACCAAGCTTTCAGGGCATGGTAAGTACCAAGCTTTCAGGGCATGGTAAGTACCAAGCTTTCAGGGCATGGTATGTACCAAGCTTTCAGAGCGTTGTAAGTACCAAGCTTTCAGGGCATGGTAAGTACCAAGCTTTCAGGGCATGGTAAGTACCGAGCTTTCAGAGCGTTGTAAGTACCAAGCTTTCAGGGCATGGTAAGTACCAAGCTTTCAGGGCATGGTAAGTACCAAGCTTTCAGGGCATGGTAAGTACCAAGCTTTCAGAGCATTGTAAGTACCAAGCTTTCAGGGCATGGTAAGTACCAAGCTTTCAGGGCATGGTAAGTACCAAGCTTTCAGGGCATGGTAAGTACCGAGCTTTCAGGGCATGGTAAGTACCAAGCTTTCAGGGCATGGTAAGTACCAAGCTTTCAGGGCATGGTAAGTACCAGCTTCAGGGCATGGTAAGTACCAAGCTTTCAGGGCATGGTAAGTACCAAGCTTTCAGGGCATGGTAAGTACCAAGCTTTCAGGGCATGGTAAGTACCAAGCTTTCAGGGCATGGTAAGTACCAAGCTTTCAGGGCATGGTAAGTACCACGCTTTCAGAGCATTGTAAGTACCAAGCTTTCAGGGCATGGTAAGTACCAAGCTTTCAGGGCATGGTAAGTACCAAGCTTTCAGGGCATGGTAAGTACCAAGCTTTCAGGGCATGGTAAGTACCGAGCTTTCAGGGCATGGTAAGTACCAAGCTTTCAGGGCATGGTAAGTACCAAGCTTTCAGGGCATGGTAAGTACCAAGCTTTCAGGGCATGGTAAGTACCAAGCTTTCAGGGCATGGTAATTACCGAGCTTTCAGAGCATGGTAAGTACCGAGCTTTCAGGGCATGGTAAGTACCGAGCTTTCAGGGCATGGTAAGTACCAAGCTTTCAGAGCGTTGTAAGTACCGAGCCCAGTTGTGCAATTTGGTGTCGTGTTTGATTTTGACCTAGGTTTCCCTCGTTTGGTGTCGTGTTTGATTTTGGTTTCCCTCATTTGGTGTCGTGTTTGATTTTGACCTGGGTTTCCCTCGATTGGTGTCGTGTTTGATTTTGACCTTGGTTTCCCTCGATTGGTGTCGTGTTTGATTTTGACCTGGGTTTGCTTGTTTGAAGATTTAAAGCAAAGTTTAAATTTCTGCACTTATGCTAAATTTCCTGTGATTTCCAGGACAAAAGCCTGGTTCATATTGTCAGGGATATCTGGTACAAAAGCTTGGTTCATATTGTCAGGGATATATGTTACAAAAGCCAAGTTCATATTGTTAGTGATATCTGGTACAAAAGCCAAGCTCATATTGTTAGTGATATCTGGTACAAAAGCCTGGTGCATATTGGTTGTGATATCTGGTACAAAGCCTAGTTCATATTGGTTGTGATATCTGGTACAAAAGCCAAGTTCATATTGTTAGTGATATCCTGTACGAAAGCTTAGTTCATATTGTTAGTGATATCCTGTACCAAAGCTTAGTTCATATTGTTAGTGATATCCTGTACTAAAGCTTAGTTCATATTGTTAGTGATATCCTGTACTAAAGCTTAGTTCATATTGTTAGTGATATCCTGTACCAAAGCTTAGTTCATATTGTTAGTGATATCCTGTACTAAAGCTTAGTTCATATTGTTAGTGATATCCTGTACCAAAGCTTAGTTCATATTGTTAGTGATATCCTGTACCAAAGCTTAGTTCATATTGTTAGTGATATCCTGTACCAAAGCTTAGTTCATATTGTTAGTGATATCCTGTACTAAAGCTTAGTTCATATTGTTAGTGATATCCTGTACCAAAGCTTAGTTCATATTGTTAGTGATATCCTGTACCAAAGCTTAGTTCATGTTGTTAGTGATATCCTGTACCAAAGCTTAGTTCATGTTGTTAGTGATATCCTGTACCAAAGCTTAGTTCATATTGTTAGTGATATCCTGTACCAAAGCTTAGTTCATATTGTTAGTGATATCCTGTACTAAAGCTTAGTTCATATTGTTAGTGATATCCTGTACCAAAGCTTAGTTCATGTTGTTAGTGATATCCTGTACCAAAGCTTAGTTCATGTTGTTAGTGATATCCTGTACCAAAGCTTAGTTCATATTGTTAGTGATATCCTGTACCAAAGCTTAGTTCATATTGTTAGTGATATCCTGTACTAAAGCTTAGTTCATATTGTTAGTGATATCCTGTACCAAAGCTTAGTTCATGTTGTTAGTGATATCCTGTACCAAAGCTTAGTTCATGTTGTTAGTGATATCCTGTACCAAAGCTTAGTTCATATTGTTAGTGATATCCTGTACCAAAGCTTAGTTCATATTGTTCTCTATATTTCCGCTCAGATGAACTTTTGTTTGTTTTGTTGAGATTTGTAGAGAATAACCGTGAGACTTGGACAGTTTCAATATTGGGAAAGTGGATTAATAGTAATCATCTTGATATTTCTGGTGTGTCTCATTGTGAGGATCCTATATACATGTAGGCCTATCCTCACGGTGAGGATCCTATATACATGTAGGCCTATCCTCACTGTGAGGATCCTATATACATGTAGGACATCCTCACTGTGAGGATCATATATACATGTAGGACATCCTCATGGTGAGGATCATATATACATGTAGGCCTATCCTCACTGAGGATCCTATATACATGTAGGACATCCTCACTGTGAGGATCATATATACATGTAGGCCTATCCTCATTGTGAGGATCCTATATACATGTAGGCCTATCCTCACTGTGAGGATCCTATATACATGTAGGACATCCTCACTGTGAGGATCATATATACATGTATGACATCCTCATGGTGAGGATCCTATATACATGTAGGCCTATCCTCACTGTGAGGATCCTATATACATGTAGGACATCCTCACTGTGAGGATCCTATATACATGTAGGCATATCCTCACTGTGAGGATCCTATATACATGTAGGCCTATCCTCACTGTGAGGATCCTATATACATGTAGGACATCCTCACTGTGAGGATCATATATACATGTAGGACATCCTCACGGTGAGGATCATATATACATGTAGGCCTATCCTCACTGTGAGGATCCTATATACACGTAGGCCTATCCTCACTGAGGATCCTATATACATGTAGACCTATCCTCACTGTGAGGATCCTATATACATGTAGACCTATCCTCACTGTGAGGATCCTATATACATGTAGGCATATCCTCACTGTGAGGATCCTATATACATGTAGGCCTATCCTCACTGTGAGGATCCTATATACATGTAGGACATCCTCACTGTGAGGATCCTATATACATGTAGGACATCCTCATGGTGAGGATCATATATACATGTAGGCCTATCCTCACTGTGAGGATCCTATATACATGTAGGCCTATCCTCACTGTGAGGATCCTATATACATGTACCTATATTGTGTATTAAAGTAATATACATGTAGGCCATTCTACTTAAGATATGTTAGTTTGGCACGACGCAACACACACAATTTGAGATGGGTGGGGGAGTTGGTTGTTAAGTTTAAGTCTTTAACGGCATGACGCGACACAAAATTTGAGATGGGTGGGTAGGTCGAGGGTGGAGGGTTTTGATGGAGTTGGTTGTTAAGTTATTTAAGCTATTTTATTTAGAATATTATATTGTACACTTAAAGTATATCTGTTCTTTACTAACTGCCAAACTAACATGCCTCAGCCTCCTTTATAAGTTGAATTGTTAATTTAGTAGAAATCTACCCCACTATGAAAACCCCTCCAAACCATACTTTACCTCTGGTCCGGTAGTGAGAGCGGTTTCACTGTACTAACTAGTTTTCTCAGTCACTTAAGTTTGTCTCACCTGCAGCACTCATAAAAAAATCAATTTGGCAGGACATCTCATAAAAAAAGTTTGGGTAGCGGAAGTTTTACTGTGTTGGTTGGGTTAACTTAATAAGTTAAAAATAACAAACAAACAATTGTTCAAGGATGGCCTAGCATACTTTTAATTGCTATTTGTTGACGGAATAAAAACCAACAACAGCCGCTAGGTCTGCATTGTAGTTTCCTGGCAGTAAATGACCAGTGAGCTACCTACTGTGTTAGTTCACACTAGCTTCTTGCTTGTCATATCTGTCAATAGACTGTACAGACAATTGATTTTTCCACTGTGATTTGACCCAATTGTTGTGGCACTTTGCATCTCTAAGATCTATGCTTTTCTTGCAGTTCTTGTTACACTTGTTGCAAGATTACATTTATAAGCAATACGTTTCCAAGGTTTCCAAATAACATTGTTTATTTCTAAGTTGAGAGAGTGCAGATTTCTTTATAATGAGGTTTGTTTTTGAAACTTTTGACTTTTCCGTCCTGATTCTAGCTTTAATAGTCCCGCTTTGGAAGGAGAGATGTTCTCATTGGGCTCTAGAAATGCTTCATATCTGTGTAAGTTGGAAGGAGAGATGTCCTCATTGGGCTCTAGTAATGCTTCATATCTGTGTAAGTTGGAAGGAGAGATGTCCTCATTGGGCTCTAGAAATGCTTCATATCTGTGTAAGTTGGAAGGAGAGATGTCCTCATTGGGCTCTAGTAATGCTTCATATCTGTGTAAATTGGAAGGAGAGATGTCCTCATTGGGCTCTAGAAATGCTTCATATCTGTGTAAGTTGGAAGGAGAGATGTCCTCATTGGGCTCTAGAAATGCTTCATATCTGTGTAAGTTGGAAGGAGAGATGTCCTCATTGGGCTCTAGAAATGCTTCATATCTGTGTAAGTTGGAAGGAGAGATGTCCTCATTGGGCTCTAGAAATGCTTCATATCTGTGTAAGTTGGAAGGAGAGATGTCCTCATTGGGCTCTAGAAATGCTTCATATCTGTGTAAGTTGGAAGGAGAGATGTCCTCATTGGGCTCTAGAAATGCTTCATATCTGTGTAAGTTGGAAGGAGAGATGTCCTCAGTGGGCTCTAGAAATGCTTCATATCTGTGTAAGTTGGAAGGAGAGATGTCCTCAGTGGGCTCTAGAAATGCTTCATATCTGTGTAAGTTGGAAGGAGAGATGTCCTCAGTGGGCTCTAGAAATGCTTCATATCTGTGTAAGTTGATTAGGCGTGAGTTTTTTATTCTTCGTTTCTCAATTTATAACGTTTTTTTTATTTCACAAAGGACCATTTATTTGTAATTTATACAATGTCATAGACGTGATAATTATACAATACATTTTTTAAATAAAATTATTATTATTTTTCACTCATTTGAAGATTTACTAAAAATAATCTTTGATCACTATCGTATATAAGCTTATTTGTGAACCGTAAAGCGTTTGTACTACATGGCTCACATTGCCACATCGTTTCATATGGTTTGGCATAAAATATTTCACTTTTAATCTGGCCATTCTATTTGCGAAGAAATTGTACGAAGATTCAGTTATGGTCTCTACTAGGTTGTTACATTGGGATGGACCTCACGCGCATCAACTCGGTTCCTATAAAACGTGTTATCTCACACAGGGAAACAAACAAAAGAAATCGTGACAGTATTTTTTATATGTGGATATATTATCGATAACTGCTTATTACGTTTTTAGCTCACCTGAACAAAGCCTTTTATGGGAGTTTTTAGCTCACCTGAACAAAGCCTTTTATGGGAGTTTTTAGCTCACCTGAACAAAGCTTTTTATGGGAGTTTTTAGCTCACCTGAACAAAGCCTTTTATGGGAGTTTTTAGCTCACCTGAACAAAGCCTTTTATGGGAATTTTTAGCTAACCTGAGCAAAGCCTTTTATGGGAGTTTTTAGCTCACCTGAGCAAAGCCTTTTATGGGAGTTTTTAGCTCACCTGAACAAAGCCTTTTATGGGAGTTTTTAGCTCACCAGAGCAAAGCCTTTTATTAGAGTTTTTAGCTAACCTGAGCAAAGCCTTTTATGGGAGTTTTTAGCTCACCTGAGCAAAGCCTTTTATTAGAGTTTTTAGCTCACCTGAGCAAAGCCTTTTATGGGAGTTTTTAGCTCACCTGAGCAAAGCCTTTTATTAGAATTTTTAGCTCACCTGAGCAAAGCCTTTTTAGCTGAAAGAACCAGAGGAGACTCTGGAATGGGTCTCTGTCTGTCTGTATCATTGCACTATCCTCCAAAAATCTAAAATGACTGATCTCTTCAGGAGGTGTTGCTCATATGAGCAACCGATAGCGACGATAAATAAACGTAAAAACACACACAGACTATACCAGTTATCATTTCCCTTTTAGAAAATACGTGACATAGAAATAGACATATTTAACCCATTTCATTCTCGATACATTTAAAGGTTTTTGCAAATAACATAGATCCTGATCAGCCACAGCATAACGCTACATGCTGATCAGGATCTATGTTATTTGTTATATAGCCAAGTGTCATAGCAAGATCATCTGAAAAGTAAACAGCATAGAGCCTGATCAGCCGGCACAGAATGTGGCATGTATATAACGGCAGATCTGTGTTCAACAAGTTGGTTTATGGTATATAACGTCAGATCTGTGTTCAACAAGTTGGTTTATGGTATATAACGTCAGATCTGTGTTCAACAAGTTGGTTTGTGGTATATAACGTCAGATCAATGTTCAGTGAGATGGTTTATTGTGTATAACCTCAGATCTATGTTCAGTGAGATGGTTTATTGTGTATAACATCAGATCAATGTTCAGCGAGATGGTTTATTGTGTATAACCTCAGATCTATGTTCAGTGAGATGGTTTATTGTGTATAACGTCAGATCTATGTTCAGTGAGATGGTTTATTGTGTATAACGTCAGATCTATGTTCAGTGAGATGGTTTATTGTGTATAACGTCAGATCTATGTTCAGTGAGATGGTTTATTGTGTATAACCTCAGATCTATGTTCAGTGAGATGGTTTATTGTGTATCAACTCAGATCTATGTTCAGTGAGATGGTTTATTGTGTATAACATCAGATCAATGTTCAGCGAGATGGTTTATTGTGTATAACCTCAGATCTATGTTCAGTGAGATGGTTTATTGTGTATAACCTCGGATCTATGTTCAGTGAGATGGTTTATTGTGTATAAACTCAGATCTATGTTCAGCGAGATGGTTTATTGTGTATAAACTCAGATCTATGTTCAGTGAGATGGTTTATTGTGTATAACCACAGATCAATGTTCAGTGAGATGGTTTATTGTGTATAAACTCGGATCTATGTTCAGCGAGATGGTTTATTGTGTATAAACTCGGATCTATGTTCAGCGAGGTTTATTGTGTATAACGTCAGATCAATGTTCAGTGAGATGGTTTATTGTGTATTAGTTTATACAAATTTATTTTAGCTCGATTGCGAAACAAGTTATTTCAACTTATATAAATCACTCTCGAGACCTCATTCCTGATGGAATCCATCGCCACGAGGGAGAGAGAAGAGGCAACGTGGAATTTAAATGCCTTGCCTAAGGGCACAATCGTAACGGCTCCAGTGGGGCTCGAACTCCAGACCTTTCGCACCTGAAGCGAACGCGCATCCACTGCGCTATCACGACTTCCACGATATTGTGTATCAACTCAGATCTATGTTCAGTGAGATGGTTTATTGTGTATAAACTCGGATCTATGTTCAGCGAGATGGTTTATTGTGTATCAACTCAGATCTATGTTCAGTGAGATGGTTTATTGTGTATCAACTCAGATCTATGTTCAGTGAGATGGTTTATTGTGTATAACGTCAGATCAATGTTCAGTGAGATGGTTTATTGTGTATAACGTCAGATCAATGTTCAGTGAGATGGTTTATTGTGTATAACCTCGGATCTATGTTCAGCGAGATGGTTTATTGTGTATAAACTCGGATCTATGTTCAGCGAGATGGTTTATTGTGTATAAACTCGGATCTATGTTCAGTGAGATGGTTTATTGTGTATAAACTCGGATCTATGTTCAGCGAGATGGTTTATTGTGTATAAACTCGGATCTATGTTCAGCGAGATGGTTTATTGTGTATAACCTCGGATCTATGTTCAGCGAGATGGTTTATTGTGTATAACCTCAGAGACAATGTATGCTATGCTATGCATTTTGTGACATTAACATACACTCATCTTCCGAACCAATCCACCTACACTGTAGCTATGGTGTGTAAGCATTTTTGTAACATTAACCCATTTCATTCTGGATACATTTAAAAGCTTTTGCAAACAAAATAGATCCAGATCAGCCACAGCTGATGCTTCGTGCTGATCAGGGTCTATGTTGTTTGCTACATAGCCAAGTGTCTTAGCCAGATCATCGGACTAGCAAACAGCATAGAGCCTGATCAGACGGCATGTTCCGTGGCAGCTGATCTGTCTCTATGTTCTTTGCAAATACTGTTTGAACGCTATCCAGAATCAAATGGATTAACCAGTTTTAAACAGCATACACAATAAACTTGCATGACAACATTAATGCAGATTTTCGAATAGTCGAAAGCGCTGTACTTCCAACAGTACTGGTTTCAAAAACAAGTTTTAATTTTGTGTTATTAACCATTTTCAGTTTTTTCATTAAATTGGTGGCCGATTCCGACCAAAGTTTGCATACATTATATTATAGTTTGACTATTTCACTAAATATAAAAGGCGTGTAGAACTTTAATAACTTTTCTGTACTCTCGTGAATAAAAGTTAAAGATTAAAGTATGTGTGTGTTTCACGTTTATTTATCGTCGCTACCGGTTGCCCATATGAGCGCCGCCTCCTGAAGAGATTAGTCATTTTCGATTTTTGGAGGATAATGCAATGATACAGACAGAGACCCATTCCAGAGTCTCCTCTGGTTCTTTTACGTGCAGGCAGGTTTTCATTCACAGTTATTGTCTGTTTCCCAATGACACTCGTACAGTGATGTTGTGAATGCTATATAAACAGGGATCATTCTAGAGGGCGATGTGGGCGAAATAGTCGTCCTCACTTCGCCTTCTGGGGGCCCCACTTCTCCCTAAAAAATGTTTTGTTTTTTTTACTATTTTCATACAATTTTGTCCAGTAAGATACACTGGCCCATTATAAAGCACTCGATCGCGTGCTTTCTCACTTCTCCCAAATATTCTGACCTAGAATGAACCCTGATAAATAACAGATAGTGTCGAGGACAACAGTCGCTCGTACAGTGATGTTGCGAGTGTCGAGGGCAACAGTCGCTCATACAGTGATGCTGTGAATGTCAAGGGCAACAGTCGCTTGTACAGTGATGCTGTGAGTGTCGAGGGCAACATTCGCTCGTACAGTGATGCTGTGAATGTCAAGGGCAACAGTCGCTTGTACAGTGATGCTGTGAGTGTCAAGGCCAACAGTCGCTCATACAGTGATGTTGTGAGTGTCAAGGGCAACAGTCGCTCATACAGTGATGTTGTGAGTGTCAAGGGCAACAGTCGCTCGTACAGTGATGCTGTGAGTGTCAAGGGCAACAGTCGCTCGTACAGTGATGTTGTGAGTGTCAAGGGCAACAGTCGCTCGTACAGTGATGTTGTGAGTGTCGAGGGCAATAGTCGCTCGTACAGTGATGCTGTGAATGTCGAGGGCAACAGTCGCTCGTACAGTGATGCTGTGAATGTCGAGGGCAACAGTCGCTCGTACAGTGATGCTGTGAGTGTCGAGGGCAACAGTCGCTCGTACAGTGATGTTGTGAGTGTCAAGGGCAACAGTCGCTCGTACAGTGATGCTGTGAGTGTCAAGGGCAACAGTCACTCGTACAGTGATGCTGTGAATGTCAAGGGCAACAGTCGCTCGTACAGTGATGCTGTGAGTGTCGAGGGCAACAGTCGCTTGTACAGTGATGCTGTGAATGTCAAGGGCAACAGTCGCTCGTACAGTGATGCTGTGAATGTCAAGGGCAACAGTCGCTCGTACAGTGATGTTGTGAGTGTCAAGGGCAACAGTCGCTCGTACAATGATGCTGTGAGTGTCAAGGGCAACAGTCACTCGTACAGTGATGCTGTGAGTGTCAAAGGCAACAGTCACTCGTACAGTGATGTTGTGAGTGTCAAGGGCAACAGTCGCTCGTACAGTGATGCTGTGAGTGTCAAGGGCAACAGTCACTCGTACAGTGATGCTGTGAATGTCAAGGGCAACAGTCGCTCGTACAGTGATGCTGTGAGTGTCGAGGGCAACAGTCGCTCGTACAGTGATGGTGTGAGTGTCAAGGGCAACAGTCGCTCGTACAGTGATGTTGTGAGTGTCAAGGGCAACAGTCACTTGTACAGTGATGCTGTGAGTGTCGAGGGCAACAGTCGCTTGTACAGTGATGCTGTGAATGTCAAGGGCAACAGTCGCTCGTACAGTGATGCTGTGAATGTCAAGGGCAACAGTCGCTCGTACAGTGATGCTGTGAATGTCAAGGGCAACAGTCGCTCGTACAGTGATGTTGTGAGTGTCAAGGGCAACAGTCGCTCGTACAATGATGCTGTGAGTGTCAAGGGCAACAGTCACTCGTACAGTGATGTTGTGAGTGTCAAGGGCAACAGTCACTCGTACAGTGATGTTGTGAGTGTCAAGGGCAACAGTCACTCGTACAGTGATGCTGTGAGTGTCAAGGGCAACAGTCACTCGTACAGTGATGTTGTGAGTGTCAAGGGCAACAGTCGCTCGTACAGTGATGTTGTGAGTGTCGAGGGCAACTGTCGCTCGTACAGTGATGCTGTGAATGTCAAGGGCAACAGTCACTCGTACAGTGATGCTGTGAATGTCAAGGGCAACATTCTCTTGTACAGTGATGCTGTGTATGTCAAGGGCAACAGTCGCTTGTACAGTGATGCTGTGAGTGTCAAGTGCAACAGTCGCTTGTACAGTGATGCTGTGAGTGTCAAGGGCAACAGTCGCTCGTACAGTGATGTTGTGAGTGTCGAGGACAACAGTCTCCTGAAGAATGCATTCTTCTCTATCAGAATTTAACGTAAATGGTGGAATATTATCAAACTTGGTCTGAAGCGTCGTGGCAATGGCTTTACCAAGTTTGCTGAAATTTGGACAATATGACAAAACTAAGTTATTTGGTGAAATTATAAGAAAACCTTAAAGAGCATATCCTCAGGAACAAAGGGCCCTAAATTTATCTGAAGTTTCCTGCCATTTTTGAGCACTTTGTCCGTCGCTGTGTGGCATGCATCGTCAACACAGCTTCCAACAAAATATTCTGAACCACTGGTCCAATCTTCATGAAATTTCATAACAATGATCAATACTGCTCAAATTAGGTCACTATGTCTCAAAAGTAGGTCACTATGTCTCAAAAGTAGGTCACTATGTCTCAAAGATAAGTCACTAGATCAACTGAGTGCCAAAATCTTTCAAAATTTTAAAGACTTCTTGCAAATGACTGTGTCACAGATGTGTCCTTTTCTGGGATGAATTTTAATTCTGAAAATAAATATTTAAAATGATATTTCTAGACCAATAAATTAATAAGAAAATTACATACATGTATGGACCGGCTCATCTGGATCTATACTTTTTGTAAGCCTATTTAGAGGTCTGTAGTGTTGAGAGGGTTGAACAAACAATGAAAGGTTAAACAATTTTAATTGTATTAGCAGTGAGGATAAGGTGATAGTGAGTGTGGAAAGTAGTCCTACACGATGACTTCTGCGTGACATATTTGTTTCCTGCCATTAAATTACATCTCTGAATCCAATCGTGTGAGATATTTGCATTTTTATTATTATTTTATTTATATTTATTTTATTATATTTATTTGCATATAGTTTGTCATCACCTTTCAAGTAACTTGTCTATTTATAATTATGGGGATATTTTACTCTTGGCGTATTTATTTTCACAAAAAATAGGGCCTCCTTGTCTGAAAGTGCCTTTTACCGCTGTAGGTTCAAATTGAATAAAATTGTTTCATGTGAAGTAGTTATCCAGAAGGTCAGTGGTTCTACCCGGGTACCTGTCCGTGCCTGAAATACTGCTCGGATGGGCACCCATAGTCTACCTCCACCTTGAGAGTCGCCAGGAGCATACTGGTGTTCATACCAGGAGCATACTGGTGTTCATACGAGGATCATACTGGTGTTCATACCAGGAGCATACTGGTGTTCATACCAGGAGCATACTGGTGCTCATACCAGGAGCATACCGGTGTTCATACCAGGAGCATACTGGTGCTCATACCAGGAGCATACTGGTGTTTATATGAGGAGCATACTGGTGTTCCTACAAGGAGCATACTGGTGTTCCTACAAGGAGCATACTGGTGTTCCTACAAGGAGCATACTGGTGTTCCTACACGGAGCATACTGGTGTTCATACAAGGAGCATACTGGTGTTCCTACCAGGAGCATACTGGTGTTCCTACAAGGAGCATACTGGTGTTCCTACAAGGAGCATACTGGTGTTCCTACAAGGAGCATACTGGTGTTCCTACAAGGAGCATACTGGTGTTCATACAAGGAACATACTGGTGTTCATACCAGGAGCATACTGGTGTTCATACCAGGATCATACTGGTGTTCCTACAAGGAGCATACTGGTGTTCATACAAGGAGCATACTGGTGTTCATACAAGGAGCATACTGGTGTTCCTACCAGGAGCATACTGGTGTTCCTACAAGGAGCATACTGGTGTTCCTACAAGGAGCATACTGGTGTTCCTACAAGGAGCATACTGGTGTTCCTACAAGGAGCATACTGGTGTTCATACAAGGAGCATACTGGTGTTCATACCAGGAGCATACTGGTGTTCCTACCAGGAGCATACTGGTGTTCCTACAAGGAGCATACTGGTGTTCCTACAAGGAGCATACTGGTGTTCCTACAAGGAGCATACTGGTGTTCCTACAAGGAGCATACTGATGTTCATACAAGGAGCATACTGGTGTTCATACCAGGAGCATACTGGTGTTCATACCAGGAGCATACTGGTGTTCATATGAGGAGCATACTGGTGTTCATACCAGGAGCATACTGGTGTTCATACAAGGAGCATACTGGTGTTCATACCAGGAGCATACCGGTGTTCATACCAGGAGCATACCGGTGTTCATACAAGGAGCATACTGGTGTTCCTACCAGGAGCATACTGGTGTTCATACAAGGAGCATACTGGTGTTCCTACAAGGAGCATACTGGTGTTCCTACAAGGAGCATACTGGTGTTCATACAAGGAGCATACTGGTGTTCATACCAGGAGCATACTGGTGTTCATACCAGGAGCATACTGGTGTTCATACCAGGAGCATACTGGTGTTCATACCAGGAGCATACTGGTGTTCATACAAGGAGCATACTGGTGTTCATACCAGGAGCATACTGGTGTTCATACCAGGAGCATACTGGTGTTCATACCAGGAGCATACTGGTGTTCATACTAGGAGCATACTGGTGTTCATACCAGGAGCATACTGGTGTTCATATGAGGAGCATACTGGTGTTTATATGAGGAGCATACTGGTTTTCCTACAAGGAGCATACTGGTGTTCATACAAGGAGCATACTGGTGTACATACCAGGAGCATACTGGTGTTCATACCAGGATCATACTGGTGTTCCTACAAGGAGCATACTGGTGTTCATACTAGGAGCATGCTTGTGTTCATACAAGGAGCATACTGGTGTTTATACCAGGAGCATACTGGTGTTCATACCAGGAGCATACTGGTGTTCATACAAGGAGCATACTGGTGTTCCTACTAGGAGCATACTGGTGTTCCTACAAGGAGCATACTGGTGTTCATACCAGGAGCATACTGGTGTACATACCAGGAGCATGCTGGTGTTCATACCAGGAGCATACTGGTGTTCATACAAGGAGCATACTGGTGTTCATACAAGGAGCATACTGGTGTTCCTACAAGGAGCATACTGGTGTTCATACCAGGAGCATACTGGAGTAAATTATATACACTGGTGTGAGTAGCAGTCTGCATAGGAATGACAACATTTAATTTCCACTGTCTATTGGCAAACAATTGTGAGAACTTGATTGGCCAGACCCAATTCCCAATATTTCACTGACACAGATTCTGAATGAAATTTAGCTGTGGTGGGTTTATGTACAACAATTCTCTTGGTATTGATTGTCGGTTCCCCACCCACTCGGTGAACTCTCGTTTCTTCAAGTATTGATTTGCCATGGTTCCAAGCTTGACATTTGTCTAATGTAAATAGAGTGTTGGAACTAGTATATATGGCTAGCTCCTTATGCCTACTTGCACACACTACATGTGACATTGTGAATGTAAATAGAGTGTTGGCTTTGAACTAGTATATATGGCTAGCTCCTCATGGCTACTTGCACACACTACATGTGACATTGTGAATGTAAATAGAGGCTTTGAACTAGTATATATGGCTAGCTCCTTATGGCTACTTGCACACACTGCATGTGACATTGTGAATGTAAATAGAGGCTTTGAACTAGTATATATGGCTAGCTCCTTATGCCTACTTGCACACACTACATGTGACATTGTGAATGTAAATAGAGTGTTGGAACTAGTATATATGGCTAGCTCCTTATGGCTACTTGCACACACTACATGTGACACTGTGAATGTAAATAGAGGCTTTGAACTAGTATATATGGCTAGCTCCTTATGCCTACTTGTACACACTACATGTGACATTGTGAATGTAAATATAGTGTTGGAACTAGTATATATGGCTAGCTCCTCATGGCTACTTGCACACACTACATGTCATTGTGAATGTAAATAGAGTGTTGGAACTAGTATATATGGCGAGCTCCTCATGGCTACTTGCACACACTACATGTCATTGTGAATGTAAATAGAGTGTTGGCTTTGAACTAGTATATGTGGCTAGCTCCTTATGCCTACTTGCATACACTACATGTGACATTGTGAATGTAAATAGAGGCTTTGAACTAGTATATATGGCTAGCTCCTTATGCCTACTTGCACACACTACATGTGACATTGTGAATGTAAATAGAGTGTTGGAACTAGTATATATGGCTAGCTCCTCATGGCTACTTGCACACACTACATGTCATTGTGAATGTAAATAGAGTGTTGGCTTTGAACTAGTATATGTGGCTAGCTCCTTATGCCTACTTGCACACACTACATGTGACATTGTGAATGTAAATAGAGGCTTTGAACTAGTATATATGGCTAGCTCCTTATGCCTACTTGCATACACTACATGTGACATTGTGAATGTAAATAGAGGCTTTGAACTAGTATATATGGCTAGCTCCTTATGCCTACTTGCACACACTACATGTGACATTGTGAATGTAAATAGAGGCTTTGAACTAGTATATATGGCTAGCTCCTTATGCCTACTTGCACACACTACATGTGACATTGTGAATGTAAATAGAGTGTTGGAACTAGTATATATGGCTAGCTCCTCATGGCTACTTGCACACACTACATGTCATTGTGAATGTAAATAGAGTGTTGGCTTTGAACTAGTATATGTGGCTAGCTCCTTATGCCTACTTGCACACACTACATGTGACATTGTGAATGTAAATAGATGCTTTGAACTAGTATATATGGCTAGCTCCTTATGCCTACTTGCATACACTACATGTGACATTGTGAATGTAAATAGAGGCTTTGAACTAGTATATATGGCTAGCTCCTTATGCCTACTTGCACACACTACATGTGACATTGTGAATGTAAATAGAGGCTTTGAACTAGTATATATGGCTAGCTCCTTATGCCTACTTGCACACACTACATGTGACATTGTGAATGTAAATAGAGGCTTTGAACTAGTATATATGGCTAGCTCCTTATGCCTACTTGCACACACTACATGCCTGACATTGTGCGACATGTTTAGAAAAAATTATACAAATTTATTTTAGCTAGATTGCAAAATAAGTTTTTGCATTAGATTAATCGCTGGCGAGATCTGATTGGATCCATCGCCATGAGGGAGAGAGAAGAATTATGGGAGTTTAATGTCTTGCCTAAGGACACTGTGGTTCTAGTGGGCTCAAACTTGCAACCTCTCAGTTGCAAGGCAGGGACCGTGTCTGTTACACCACAAAGGCTCAAGAAGACAACTTCGTAGCTTAGACATAACTGCTGTGAATTTGACTACAGCATCCTGAATGTAGTTGATTGCTGGATACACCCCTGTAACATACTATACAGCATTCTGAATGTAGTTGATTGCTGGATACACACCTGTAACATACTATACAGCATTCTGAATGTAGTTGATTGCTGGATACACCCCTGTAACATACTACAGCATTCAGAATGTAGTTGATTGCTGGATACACCCCTGTAACATACTACAGCATTCTGAATGTAGTTGATTGCTGGATACACACCTGTAACATACTATACAGCATTCTGAATGTAGTTGATTGCTGGATACACCCCTGTAACATACTACAGCATTCTGAATGTAGTTGATTGCTGGATACACCCCTGTAACATACTACAGCATTCTGAATGTAGTTGATTGCTGGATACACACCTGTAACATACTACAGCATTCAGAATGTAGTTGATTGCTGGATACACACCTGTAACATACTACAGCATTCAGAATGTAGTTGATTGCTGGATACACACCTGTAACATACTACAGCATTCAGAATGTAGTTGATTGCTGGATACACCCCTGTAACATACTACAGCATTCTGAATGTAGTTGATTGCTGGATACACACCTGTAACATACTATGCAGCATTCTGAATGTAATTGATTGCTGGATACACCCCTGTAACATACTACAGCATTCTGAATGTAGTTGATTGCTGGATACACCCCTGTAACATACTACAGCATTCTGAATGTAGTTGATTGCTGGATACACCCCTGTAACATACCATACAGCATTCTGAATGTAGTTGATTGCTGGATACACACCTGTAACATACTACAGCATTCTGAATGTAGTTGATTGCTGGATACACCCCTGTAACATACTACAGCATTCAGAATGTAGTTGATTGCTGTATACACCCCTGTAACATACTACAGCATTCTGAATGTAGTTGATTGCTGGATACACCCCTGTAACATGCTATACAGCATTCTGAATGTAGTTGATTGCTGGATACACCCCTGTAACATACTACAGCATTCAGAATGTAGTTGATTGCTGGATACACCCCTGTAACATGCTATACAGCATTCTGAATGTAGTTGATTGCTGGATACACCCCTGTAACATGCTATACAGCATTCAGAATGTAGTTGATTGCTGGATACACCCCTGTAACATACTACAGCATTCAGAATGTAGTTGATTGCTGGATACACCCCTGTAACATACTACAGCATTCTGAATGTAGTTGATTGCTGGATACACACCTGTAACATACTATACAGCATTCTGAATGTAGTTGATTGCTGGATACACCCCTGTAACATACTACAGCATTCTGAATGTAGTTGATTGCTGGATACACACCTGTAACAGACTACAGCATTCTGAATGTAGTTGATTGCTGGATACACACCTGTAACATACTACAGCATTCTGAATGTAGTTGATTGCTGGATACACCCCTGTAACATACTACAGCATTCAGAATGTAATTGATTGCTGGATACACCCCTGTAACATACTACAACATTCTGAATGTAGTTGATTGCTGGATACACCCCTGTAACATACTACAGCATTCTGAATGTAGTTGATTGCTGGATACACCCCTGTAACATACTACAGCATTCTGAATGTAGTTGATTGCTGGATACACACCTGTAACATACTATGCAGCATTCTGAATGTAATTGATTGCTGGATACACCCCTGTAACATACTACAGCATTCTGAATGTAGTTGATTGCTGGATACACACCTGTAACATACTACAGCATTCTGAATGTAGTTGATTGCTGGATACACACCTGTAACATACTATACAGCATTCTGAATGTAGTTGATTGCTGGATACACCCCTGTAACATACTACAGCATTCTGAATGTAATTGATTGCTGGATACACCCCTGTAACATACTACAGCATTCTGAATGTAGTTGATTGCTGGATACACACCTGTAACATACTACAGCATTCTGAATGTAGTTGATTGCTGGATACACCCCTGTAACATACTACAGCATTCAGAATGTAATTGATTGCTGGATACACCCCTGTAACATACTACAACATTCTGAATGTAGTTGATTGCTGGATACACCCCTGTAACATACTACAGCATTCAGAATGTAGTTGATTGCTGTATACACCCCTGTAACATACTACAGCATTCTGAATGTAGTTGATTGCTGGATACACACCTGTAACATACTATACAGCATTCTGAATGTAGTTGATTGCTGGATACACCCCTGTAACATACTACAGCATTCTGAATGTAGTTGATTGCTGGATACACACCTGTAACAGACTACAGCATTCTGAAAGGGACAAAGTGATAAACTTACCAAGGTAGGGTTACATACAGTCCATGATGTAAATTAAAGTATATGAAATGTGTTAAATTGTAAGCGTTATGATATTTCAAAGCTTACCTGTCTGTTACCATAACCCCAGATTTCGGCACCAAACAAAATAATTGGTTTTATTGTTTTATTATATTTGTAAAACGATGAAGATTTGGTATATTTTTATTTCTGATTAAGCGATACATTGCTCAGATTTAGGAATCTTTTTTACCCCACTGTCCACTGTCAGAATTGTACGTAATGGATGTAAGACAAAAACAATCCAGTATATGTAAAATAATGGACTATGCATGGAACACAGTGCCAATATTTTACATATTGGATCTGTTTGAGGCTTATATCTTGCTTAAAACACACACACTTGTATAACAAGATCTTGTATAAAATTGATAATTTCGTTCATTTATAAATGAATAGGATTTGAAATAATACTCTAACCTATGAAGAGTAGTCCAATATTAAAAATAAAGTACAGCAAGTACATTAATAATAGCTAAAAATAGAGTATAGTACTGTCAATGTAAAACTGCATTGTTCTCTCTAAAAATAAACCATTGGACAGATCAATACCAACTGATTACAAGCCAAAATTAGCCAGAGTTACCCATAAAGTTTTAACTCTTCACAGCAAACCAAATATAGTGTTTTACAAACCAAATATAGTTTTATTGTTGAAAGAGTTGTATTGCTTTTGTTTGTAACTTTTTACAGTGGAATCTTGTATAATAAATGAACTGTGTGCATATTGTACATGTATTTGGAAGTAATCTATTAACCATAATGAAGTAATCTGACTGCATGTGAACATATAACTAACTGTCTCAGACTATTGAGTCAAGGATTTATAAACCGTGTGTTATATTTATTGGCTGCCAGATACAATGGAAGAGATTGTTTAAATATTTACAAGTTGATTGTGTCCATTTAATTTCATTTTATGAAATGTGTGCAGTTTATGTGCATTGAACATTTGGATTCTGTACCAAGCTTACGTTAGGGCAGTATGGTGTAGGCCTACATGCAGGGATATTAAACTATCGTGCTAACATAGCCCTAGTGTTGTTAGAGCTGTATGGTGTACATGCAGGGATATTAAACTATCGTGCTAACATAGCCCTAGTGTTGTTAGGGCTGTATGGTGTACATGCAGGGATATTAAACTATCGTGCTAACATAGCCCTAGTGTTGTTAGGGCTGTATGGTGTACATGCAGGGATATTAAACTATCGTGCTAACATAGCCTAGTGTTGCTATGGGGTGTGGGGTGTCGACCAATGTGCCATGTGCCACGGTTAAAACTGTACCGTACGAGAGATTAAAACGTCCAGCTAGTCACCTCGATGATGTATGGAGACCGACGGTAATCTGATGTTGTTTGACTGCTTACACAAGCTTAATGCCATTAATTATAACAAACTGTATAAGTTTGGCTTATATCCGGTGTAAGAAGCGAGTAACATAATCAATGTATTTACTAATATAAAAAAGTCTCTCTTGAAAATGTTTGACTTCTGTATTTGTTCAATATGTCCCCCACCCACCCCCCTGACTTCTATATATGTTCAATATGTCCCCCACCCACCCCCTGACTTCTATATGTGTTCAATATGTCCCCCACCCACCCCCTGACTTCTATATTTGTTCAATATGTCCCTCACCCCCCTGACTTCTATATGTGTTCAATATGTCCCCCACCCCCCTGACTTCTATATGTGTTCAATATGTCCCCCACCCCCCTGACTTCTATATGTGTTCAATATGTCCCCCACCCCCCTGACTTCTATATGTGTTCAATATGTCCCCACCCACCCACCCTGACTTCTATATGTGTTCAATATGTCCCCCACCCCCCTGACTTCTGTATTTGTTCAATATGTCCCCCACCCACCCTGACTTCTATATGTGTTCAATATGTCCCCCACCCCCCTGACTTCTATATATGTTCAATATGTCCCCCACCCACCCACCCTGACTTCTATATGTGTTCAATATGTCCCCCACCCACCCCCTGACTTCTATATTTGTTCAATATGTCCCTCACCCACCCACCCTGACTTCTATATGTGTTCAATATGTCCCCCACCCACCCCCTGACTTCTATATTTGTTCAATATGTCCCTCACCCACCCACCCTGACTTCTATATGTGTTCAATATGTCCCCCACCCACCCCCCTGACTTCTATATATGTTCAATATGTCACCCACCCATCCTGACTTCTATATTTGTTCAATATGTCCCCCACCCACCCCCTGACTTCTATATGTGTTCAATATGTCCCCCACCCACCCCCCTGACTTCTATATGTGTTCAATATGTCCCCCACCCACCCCCTGACTTCTATATGTGTTCAATATGTCCCCCACCCACCCCACTGACTTCTATGCTTGTTCAATATGTCCCCCACCCATCCCCTGACTTCTATATGTGTTCAATATGTCCCCCACCCACCCCACTGACTTCTATGCTTGTTCAATATGTCCCCCACCCACCACCCTGACTTCTATATTTGTTCAATATGTCCCCCACCCACCCCCCTGACTTCTATATTTGTTCAATTGTCCCCCACCCACCCCCCACCGTTAGAATTAGAAGAGTCTCCCTCGGGTTCAAGAAATGGCTCACATGCATGTCCTTACGTGATTAGTGGAAATCATTTCTATCTGTGTTGAATGAGTTGTCTAATGTTGCATATTGAGGGCCATATTTACTTGATCCCAAAACTGACTGATCATTCAACACATTTAAAGTGAATGGCAGAAATATAATGTTAAACCTGCTATAGCAATATTTGTTAAACCTTTATTATAATGGACTTCTTAAGTTTAACTAGAAGTTTATACATTTGATTTAAAGCCCAATAAATTTATACATTTGATTTAAAGCCCCAATGGCATTTATGTATATAGGGGTGTATGGATGGATATATAGGGGTGTATGGATGGATATATAGGGGTGTATGGATGGATATATAGGGGTGTACGGATGGATATATATAGGGGTGTACGGATGGATATATAGGGGTGTATGGATGGATATATAGGGGTGTATGGATGGATGGATATATAGGGGTGTATGGATGGATATATAGGGGTGTATGGATGGATATATAGGGGTGTATGGATGGATATATAGGGTAGGGTGTATGGATGGATTATAGGGGTGTACGGGAGTGTACGGATGGATATATAGGAGTGTATGGGAGTGTATGGATGGATATATAGGGGTGTATGGATGGATATATAGGGGTGTACGGGTGTGTATGGATGGATATATAAGAGTGTATGGATGGATATATAGGAGTGTATGGATGGATATATAGGAGTGTATGGATGGATATATAGGAGTGTACGGATGGATATATAGGAGTGTACGGGGAGTGTATGGATGGATATATAGGAGTGTATGGGAGTGTATGGATGGATATATAGCGGTGTACGGGAGTGTATGGATGGATATATAGGGGTGTACAGATGGATGTATAGGAGTGTACGGGAGTGTATGGATGGATATATAGGGGTGTACGGGAGTGTATGGATGGATATATATAGGGGTGTACGGGAGTGTATGGATGGATATAGGAGTGTATGGATGGATATATAGGGGTGTATGGATGGATATATAGGAGTGTATGGATGGATATATGGGTGTACGGGAGTGTATGGATGGATATATAGGGTACGGGAGTGTATGGATGGATATATAGGAGTGTATGGATGGATATATAGGAGTGTACGGATGGATATATGGGTGTATGGATGGATATATAGGGGTGTATGGATGGATATATAGGGGTGTACAGGAGTGTATGGATGGATATATAGGAGTGTATGGATGGATATATAGGGGTGTACAGGAGTGTATGGATGGATATATAGGAGTGTATGGATGGATATATAGGGGTGTATGGATGGATATATAGGGGTGTATGGGAGTGTATGGATGGATATATAGGGGTGTATGGATGGATATATAGGGGTGTATGGATGGATATATAGGGGTGTACGGGAGTGTACGGATGGATATATAGGAGTGTATGGATGGATATATAGGAGTGTATGGATGGATATATAGGAGTGTATGGATGGATATATAGGGGTGTATGGGGTGTATGGATGGATATATAGGAGTGTATGGATGGATATATAGGGGTGTATGGATGGATATATAGGGGTGTATGGGAGTGTATGGAGGATATATAGGGGTGTATGGATGGATATATAGGGGTGTATGGATGGATATATAGGGGTGTATGGGAGTGTATGGATGGATATATAGGGGTGTACGGGAGTGTATGGATGGATATATAGGGGTGTACAGGAGTGTATGGATGGATATATAGGGGTGTACGGGAGTGTATGGATGGATATATAGGAGTGTACGGATGGATATATAGGGGTGTATGGATGGATATATAGGGGTGTATGGATGGATATATAGGGGTGTATGGATGGATATATAGGGGTGTATGGATGGATATATAGGGGTGTATGGATGGATATATAGGGGTGTACGGGAGTGTATGGATGGATATATAGGGGTGTACGGGAGTGTATGGATGGATATATAGGAGTGTATGGATGGATATATAGGGGTGTACGGGAGTGTATGGATGGATATATAGGAGTGTACGGATGGATATATAGGGGTGTACGGGAGTGTATGGATGGATATATAGGAGTGTACGGATGGATATATAGGGGTGTACGGGAGTGTATGGATGGATATATAGGAGTGTACGGATGGATATATAGGGGTGTATGGATGGATATATAGGGGTGTACTGGAGTGTATGGATGGATATATAGGGGTGTACAGGAGTGTATGGATGGATATATAGGGGTGTACTGGAGTGTATGGATGGATATATAGGGGTGTATGGAGTGTATGGATGGATATATAGGGGTGTACTGGAGTGTATGGATGGATATATAGGGGTGTACAGGAGTGTATGGATGGATATATAGGGGTGTACGGGAGTGTATGGATGGATATATAGGGGTGTACGGGAGTGTATGGATGGATATATAGGGGTGTACGGGAGTGTATGGATGGATATATAGGGGTGTACGGGAGTGTATGGATGGATATATAGGGGTGTACTGGAGTGTATGGATGGATATATAGGGGTGTACGGGAGTGTATGGATGGATATATAGGGGTGTATGGGAGTGTATGGATGGATATACTAAGTGTTCATAGTTCACATATTTCATATTTTTCATCCGTTTTAGGAAAAGAAGCAAAAGGAGCAGCAAAAGTTGCAGAAGAAGATCCGGAAGAAGGACAGTAAAGCGGCCGGCCAATCTGAGAGCGGCATCAGTCTCAACGACTTCTCCATGTCTCCGAATAACCCATCAGTGCCTCACTTTATAGAAAAATGTGTCGACTTCATCGAATTGGAAGGTAATTATTTGATTATCGAAGTATCTGGAGACAAGTATTTGTGTAAGCCATCACCGAATGGGTTACAGCATGGGTCACAATAACTCCCGTCTACTCCTCACTTGGGTATATCCAGGTTTACATGCAGGAGTTATATCCAGGTTTATATATTTCAGGTTTACATGCAGAAGGTATATCCAGGTTTATATATTTCAGGTTTACATGCACAAGGTATATCCAGGTTTATATATTTCAGGTTTACATGCAGAAGGTATATACAGGATACCTGGAAATAAAGCTCAAGTGGACCTCCTTACTGCCAAGTACAATGAAGGTTTGTTGCTGAATGTTTACACTTTGTGATATTACATAAAATAGAAAATGGGAATAAGCTTGTATTGGGAAGTACTGTTGTGCAGCATATTGGGAGGTACTGTTGTGCAGCATATTGGGAGTAAGCTTGTATTGGAGGTACTGTTGTACAGCATATTGGGAGTAAGCTGGTATTGGGAGTTACTGTTGTACAGCATATTGGGAGTAAGCTTGTATTGGGAGGTACTGTTGTACAGCATATTGGGAGGTACTGTTGTACAGCATATTGGGAGGTACTGTTGTACAGCATATTGGGAGGTACTGTTGTACAGCATATTGGGAGGTACTGTTGTGCAGCATATTGGGAAGTACTGTTGTACAGCATATTGGGAGGTACTGTTGTACAGCATATTGGGAGGTACTGTTGTACAGCATATTGGGAGGTACTGTTGTACAGCATATTGGGAGGTACTGTTGTGCAGCATATTGGGAAGTACTGTTGTACAGCATATTGGGAGGTACTGTTGTGCAGCATATTGGGAAGTACTGTTGTACAGCATATTGGGAGGTACTGTTGTACAGCATATTGGGAGTAAGCTGGTATTGAGAGGTACTGTTGTGCAGCGTATTGGGAGTAAGCTCGTATTGGTATATACTGGTGTGCAACATATTGGGAGTAAGCTCGTATTGGGTTTGTAACAGTTTGGGAGTAAGCTCGTATTGGGGTAGTAACAGTTTAGAAGTAAGCTCGTATTGGGGTTGTAACAGTTTGGGAGTAAGCTCGTATTGGGAGGTACTGTTGTACAGCATATTGGGAGTAAGCTCGTATTGGGAGGTACTGTTGTGCAGCATATTGGGAGTAAGCTCATATTGGGAGGTACTGTTGTACAGCATATTGGGAGTAAGCTTGTATTGGGAGGTACTGTTGTGCAGCATATTGGGAGGTACTGTTGTACAGCATATTGGGAGGTACTGTTGTACAGCATATTGGGAGTAAGCTGGTATTGGGAGGTACTGTTGTGCAGCATATTGGGAGTAAGCTCGTATTGGGAGGTACTGTTGTGCAGCATATTGGGAGGTACTGTTGTGCAGCATATTGGGAGGTACTGTTGTGCAGCATATTGGGAGTAAGCTCGTATTGGGAGGTACTGTTGTGCAGCATATTGGGAGTAAGCTCGTATTGGGAGGTACTGTTGTGCAGCATATTGGGAGGTACTGTTGTGCAGCATATTGGGAGTAAGCTCGTATTGGGAGGTACTGTTGTGCAGCATATTGGGAGGTACTGTTGTGCAGCATATTGGGAGGTACTGTTGTGCAGCATATTGGGAGTAAGCTCGTATTGGGAGGTACTGTTGTGCAGCATATTGGGAGTAAGCTCGTATTGGGAGGTACTGTTGTACAGCATATTAGGAGTAAGCTCGTATTTGGGGTACTGCTGTGCAGCATATTGGGAGTAAGCTTGTATTGGGAGGTACTGTTGTGCAGCATATTGGGAGTAAGCTGGTATTTGGGGTACTGCTGTGCAGTATATTGGGAGTAAGCTGGTATTGGGAGGTACTGTTGTGCAGCATATTGGGAGTAAGCTGGTATTGGGGTTGTAACAGTTTGTATTTTGCTTTTTTCAGATTCCAGCGTAGACATATCCAGTCTCGACATTCAAGTGAATGCTGTTGCGACCGTGTTGAAGGCATTCTTTGCTGATTTAACTGATCCTCTGGTTCCCCTCTCCTTGTACCACGAGCTCATTGAAGCCTCAGGTAAATAATCAATATCGCAATGTCTCAAACTGCAAAATGCAAGACAAACATCACTACAATTTTCACTGCCACCCAGTCTTCTAAATCCATTTGGAACGAATTTGTTTGCACATTCATTATTTGTAAATCATTTGTACATACCAAATATTCACGAGGCAAGTGTCCGATTCCTTTAAGGCCAAAGATTTTAAACTTACAATAATTGTATGTATACTTCTTAGAAATCTTATTGAATTTCTGTGAAATGCCCTGTCTATTCTCTGAGTCGTAATAATTTTTAACAATTCAAAAAATGGAAATTCCATTCTCTATGAAATATTTTATGTGTACTTTCCGTTTGTAATGCAGAAAGCCAATTTTATGTGTACTTTCCGTTTGTAATGCAGAAAGCCAATTTTATGTGTACTTTCCGTTTGTAATGCAGAAAGCCAGTAATGTATATGTATTGATTTAATTCAGAGAACACGAAGGACTATTTAGACCCAGGTAAATGATTGTACACTAGGATCAGAGCTTTTCTTCTCATTTTCTCTATATAACAAAATTAAACTGATCAGCCGCTCGCTATGTAGATAGTTTCAAAATTGATCTCGTTGCCTACGCAGAACATGTGCATATTGTACACTTACATTGTCAGTTATTATGTTTCTATGCCAGAATGATGGTAAACCATCCGGGCTCATCCTAAGGGGTGACATGGGCAGTATAGTCGCCCTAGACACCCTGACTTCGCCACCTGGGGGCTCCACTTTTACTTAAATTTTACAATTTTCATACAAAGCTTGTCCAGTAAGTTGCACTGGCCATTGTAAACCACTCATTGTATTGAAATGTTGTATTGAAAGGACATATTTTGTAGTTCAACACTATTTTGTTGAAATTTATTAAATACTATAATTGAATGGCGTAATCGTGGTTTCTCACTGTTCCTAGGATGAGCCCTGGATTGTAACATAAAACTATATAGATAGCACATTGTACTCAGTGAGGCCAACAGTCTGTATTGTCAACATGAAGAATGAGTTACTGCCCCTGGATACTCTTTTAAAGCGACACTACATCGGTAAAAATGAGCATTTCTACAGAATGTAATTTCCTACTATAATAATTTTTTCATCCAAATGTTTGCCACAGAATCTGAGTATTTCAACTAATGAAGAAATGCCGTATACGACTTTTGTAGACATAGCAAAATAATGTAAATAGGGTCGACATCCATGCATAATACAGTGTGTGTATCCTGAATAACAACATTTATGGTACAGATTTATCGTTATATCTCAAATTTGTGTATGCCTATTTATTTTTAGTCTGATCTGATTTAAATTATATTTAAACGAAAGTATCGCACGTTTAGTATAGACTCCAATAATAAACAAAACGTAACTTCAGAAGCATGGCTGACGGTAACTTCAGGAGCGTGGCTGACCGTTATTTGAAATCATACTTCCATTTGAAAGTTTGTAGACCGCAAAAACAATGTTTATTGATTGAAAGTTAGTGTTCGGATTGTTTCGGAAGTCTAGTAGCAATGCTATTTTTTTTAGATGTAATGTCGCTTTAAAGAGGATAGGTCCTCTTATTTTGTTTATTCTCTTGTTTTTGTTGTTTCCTGTGCAACACATCAATTTGCATCCGATTTCTCATCTTATAATTATTAAATCTCGACAGTTATCCTACAGCATATCCAATGGATTTCTCATTTATAATTATTAAATCTCGACAGTTATCCTACAGCATATCCAATGCTACTGTAAAGATTTGTTATCAATTAATTAAACATAATTTTGATGAAATCACATTTATCCTGCTGCAACCATTGTTAGGGAACAACAGTCAAACAAAAGGATTCCAACTAACTAAATGGACCCACCCATATTCATTTCGGGATAATATCTGCCAAGGGAGGTAATAGAAAAAGCAACAGTGACTGTATCACGTGTCACCCTGGTGACTGCAGCACATGTCACCCTGGTGACTGTATCATGTGTCACCCTGGTGACTGTATCACGTGTCACCCTGGTGACTGTATCACGTGTCACCCTGGTGACTGTATCATGTGTCACCCTGGTGACTGTATCACGTGTCACCCTGGTGACTGCAGCACGTGTCACCCTGGTGACTGTATCACGTGTCACCCTGGTGACTGCAGCACGTGTCACCCTGGTGACTGTATCACGTGTCACCCTGGTGACTGTATCACGTGTCACCCTGGTGACTGTATCACGTGTCACCCTGGTGACTAGTCAGTATCACGTGTCACCCTGGTGACTGTATCACCCTGGTGACTGTATCACGTGTCACCCTGTTTAGAATGTGTGATTTATATTCTTATACTGAATATTCTAAAATTCTAAGTGTACCTGTTCTGGACCATTTCCAAGCACTATATTTTTGTAAGTAATTACATAAAATAGAATCATAATTTGAATACACCATGATTGTGGATGCAAATAAAAATCTTCTTTGGAGGGGGGGGGGACAAAAGCAATATTATTTTAGATTTTGGATGTCTATGTAGGAAATAGTGATATCTATTGTTTAATGTATCTGGAAGTATAAGAAACATGGTTTCCCGTTGAGACTTCCACACTAGCCACATCATTGCCTTGTATTCAGTTGAGACTTCCACACTAGCCACATCATTGCCTTGTATTCAGTTGAGACTTCCACACTAGCCACATCATTGCCTTGTATTCAGTTGAGACTTCCACACTAGCCACATCATTGCCTTGTATTCAGTTGATACGTCCACACTAGCCACATCATTGCCTTGTATTCAGTTGAGACTTCCACACTAGCCACATCATTGCCTTGTATTCAGTTGAGACTTCCACACTAGCCACATCATTGCCTTGTATTCAGTTGATACGTCCACACTAGCCACATCATTGCCTTGTATTCAGTTGATACGTCCACACTAGCCACATCATTGCCTTGTATTCAGTTGATACGTCCACACTAGCCACATCATTGCCTTGTATTCAGTTGATACGTCCACACTAGCCACATCATTGCCTTGTATTCAGTTAATACGTCCACACTAGCCACATCATTGCCTTGTATTCAGTTGATACGTCCACACTAGCCACATCATTGCCTTGTATTCAGTTGAGACTTCCACACTAGCCACATCATTGCCTTGTATTCAGTTGAGACTTCCACACTAGCCACATCATTGCCTTGTATTCAGTTGAGACTTCCACACTAGCCACATCATTGCCTTGTATTCAGTTGAGACTTCCACACTAGCCACATCATTGCCTTGTATTCAGTTGAGACTTCCACACTAGCCACATCATTGCCTTGTATTCAGTTGATACGTCCACACTAGCCACATCATTGCCTTGTATTCAGTTGAGACTTCCACACTAGCCACATCATTGCCTTGTATTCAGTTGATACGTCCACACTAGCCACATCATTGCCTTGTATTCAGTTGAGACTTCCACACTAGCCACATCATTGCCTTGTATTCAGTTGAGACTTCTTCACTAGCCACATCATTGCCTTGTATTCAGTTGAGACTTCCACACTAGCCGCATCATTGCCTTGTATTCAGTTGAGACTTCCACACTAGCCACATCATTGCCTTGTATTCAATTGAGACTTCCACACTAGATTGCCTTGTATTCAGTTGAGACTTCCACACTAGCCACATCATTGCCTTGTATTCAGTTGAGACTTCTTCACTAGCCACATCATTGCCTTGTATTCAGTTGAGACTTCTTCACTAGCCACATCATTGCCTTGTATTCAGTTGAGACTTCTACACTAGCCACATCATTGCCTTGTATTCAGTTGATACATCCACACTAGCCACATCATTGCCTTGTATTCAGTTGATACGTCCACACTAGCCACATCATTGCCTTGTATTCAGTTATTACGTCCACACTAGCCACATCATTGCCTTGTATTCAGTTGAGACTTCCACACTAGCCACATCATTGCCTTGTATTCATGAATGTTGATACGTCCACACTAGCCACATCATTGCCTTGTATTCAGTTGAGACTTCTACACTAGCCACATCATTGCCTTGTATTCAGTTGATACGTCCACACTAGCCACATCATTGCCTTGTATTCAGTTGAGACTTCCACACTAGCCACATCATTGCCTTGTATTCATGAATGTTGATACGTCCACACTAGCCACATCATTGCCTTGTATTCAGTTGATACGTCCACACTAGCCACATCATTGCCTTGTATTCAGTTGATACGTCCACACTAGCCACATCATTGCCTTGTATTCAGTTGAGACTTCCACACTAGCCACATCATTGCCTTGTATTCAGTTGAGACTTCCACACTAGCCACATCATTGCCTTGTATTCAGTTGAGACTTCCACACTAGCCACATCATTGCCTTGTATTCAATTGAGACTTCCACACTAGATTGCCTTGTATTCAGTTGAGACTTCCACACTAGCCACATCATTGCCTTGTATTCAGTTGAGACTTCTTCACTAGCCACATCATTGCCTTGTATTCAGTTGAGACTTCTTCACTAGCCACATCATTGCCTTGTATTCAGTTGAGACTTCTACACTAGCCACATCATTGCCTTGTATTCAGTTGATACATCCACACTAGCCACATCATTGCCTTCTATTCAGTTGATACGTCCACACTAGCCACATCATTGCCTTGTATTCAGTTATTACGTCCACACTAGCCACATCATTGCCTTGTATTCAGTTGAGACTTCCACACTAGCCACATCATTGCCTTGTATTCATGAATGTTGATACGTCCACACTAGCCACATCATTGCCTTGTATTCAGTTGAGACTTCTACACTAGCCACATCATTGCCTTGTATTCAGTTGATACGTCCACACTAGCCACATCATTGCCTTGTATTCAGTTGAGACTTCCACACTAGCCACATCATTGCCTTGTATTCATGAATGTTGATACGTCCACACTAGCCACATCATTGCCTTGTATTCAGTTGATACGTCCACACTAGCCACATCATTGCCTTGTATTCAGTTGATACGTCCACACTAGCCACATCATTGCCTTGTATTCAGTTGAGACTTCCACACTAGCCACATCATTGCCTTGTATTCAGTTGAGACTTCCACACTAGCCACATCATTGCCTTGTATTCAGTTGAGACTTCCACACTAGCCACATCATTGCCTTGTATTCAGTTGAGACTTCCACACTAGCCACATCATTGCCTTGTATTCAGTTGAGACTTCTACACTAGCCACATCATTGCCTTGTATTCAGTTGAGACTTCCACACTAGCCGCATCATTGCCTTGTATTCAGTTGAGACTTCCACACTAGCCACATCATTGCCTTGTATTCAGTTGAGACTTCCACACTAGCCACACCATTGCCTTGTATTCAGTTGATACGTCCACACTAGCCACATCATTGCCTTGTATTCAGTTGAGACTTCCACACTAGCCACATCATTGCCTTGTATTCAGTTGAGACTTCCACACTAGCCACATCATTGCCTTGTATTCAGTTGAGACTTCCACACTAGCCACATCATTGCCTTGTATTCAGTTGAGACTTCCACACTAGCCACATCATTGCCTTGTATTCAGTTGAGACTTCTACACTAGCCACATCATTGCCTTGTATTCAGTTGAGACTTCCACACTAGCCGCATCATTGCCTTGTATTCAGTTGAGACTTCCACACTAGCCACATCATTGCCTTGTATTCAGTTGAGACTTCCACACTAGCCACACCATTGCCTTGTATTCAGTTGATACGTCCACACTAGCCACATCATTGCCTTGTATTCAGTTGAGACTTCCACACTAGCCACATCATTGCCTTGTATTCAGTTGAGACTTCCACACTAGCCACATCATTGCCTTGTATTCAGTTGAGACTTCCACACTAGCCACATCATTGCCTTGTATTCAGTTGAGACTTCCACACTAGCCACACCATTGCCTTGTATTCAGTTGATACGTCCACACTAGCCACATCATTGCCTTGTATTCAGTTGAGACTTCCACACTAGCCACATCATTGCCTTGTATTCAGTTGAGACTTCCACACTAGCCACATCATTGCCTTGTATTCAGTTGAGACTTCCACACTAGCCACATCATTGCCTTGTATTCAGTTGAGACTTCCACACTAGCCACACCATTGCCTTGTATTCAGTTGATACGTCCACACTAGCCACATCATTGCCTTGTATTCAGTTGAGACTTCCACACTAGCCACATCATTGCCTTGTATTCAGTTGAGACTTCCACACTAGCCACATCATTGCCTTGTATTCAGTTGAGACTTCCACACTAGCCACATCATTGCCTTGTATTCAGTTGAGACGGAAGCTTGTTATTGAGATGATGTTTGTGATGTTCTTGACCTGTTGAAGATAGATAGATTGAGTGTGTACATAGATACCTTACTATAAGAAAGAGCATGGTACTTGATAAATGTCCAGCTCATTACAGGGACCATGACATGTTTTCCTGGGCAAGCTCTGCCAATCTATGTCATTGACCAGTACTAAGCAATGTGTGTGATGCGTTTGGCTCAGGGACATACATACATGCCGTGATAGAATTTCGAAACCATGACCCTCAATCTCGATTACAACATTGCCACTGGACCATGGATGTCAGAATTGACAATCGATGCCACATGTCATGGAAAATCAGACTGGACCATGAATGCCACGTGTCTGTGAAGGTCAGACTGGACCATGAATGCCACGTGTCTGTGAAGGTCAGACTGGACCATCGATGCCACGTGTCTGTGAAGGTCAGACTGGACCATCGATGCCACGTGTCTGTGAAGGTCAGACTGGACCATGAATGCCACGTGTCTGTGAAGGTCAGACTGGACTATCGATGCCACGTGTCTGGGAAGGTCAGACTGGACTATCGATGCCACGTGTCTGGGAAGGTCAGGCTGGACTATCGATGCCACGTGTCTGGGAAGGTCAGACTGGACTATCGATGCCACGTGTCTGGGAAGGTCAGACTGGACTATCGATGCCACGTGTCTGGGAAGGTCAGACTGGACTATCGATGCCACGTGTCTGGGAAGGTCAGACTGGACTATCGATGCCACGTGTCTGAGATGGCCCAACATTTACTAAAGCCATGAGTCATTTATAGTTGACTTACCTTATGGTCTTTCTGTCAAATTCATTTATAACGGAACTAACCAGAAATATTAAAATATCATAGGACTAGAATAAAGTTCACTGTCTACAGAAACATTTACCGGTAGCAATCCACGTAACCAGCATCCACGTAACCAGCATCCACGTAACCAGCATCCACATAACCAGCATCCACGTAACTAGCATCCACGTAACCAGCATCCACGTAACCAGCATCCACGTAACCAGCATCCACGTAACCAGCATCCACGTAACCAGCATCCACGTAACCAGCATCCACGTAACCACATCCACATAACCAGCATCCACGTAACCAGCATCCACGTAACCAGCATCCACGTAACCAGCATCCACGTAACCAGCATCCACGTAACCAGCATCCACGTAACCAGCATCCACGTAACCAGCATCCACGTAACGTCCACGTAACCAGCATCCACGTAACCAGCATCCACGTAACCAGCATCCACGTAACCAGCATCCACGTAACCAGCATCCACGTAACCAGCATCCACGTAACCAGCATCCACGTAACCAGCATCCACGTAACCAGCATCCACGTAACCAGCATCCACGTAACCAGCATCCACGTAACCAGCATCCACGTAACCAGCATCCACGTAACCAGCATCCACGTAACCAGCATCGTAGAGAGTATTTCAATGGACAGCATCCACATAACCAGCATCCATGTAACCAGCATCCACGTAACCAGCATCCACGTAACCAGCATCCACGTAACCAGCATCCACGTAACCAGCATCCACGTAACCAGCATCCACGTAACCAGCATCCACGTATCCAGCATCCACGTAACCAGCATCCACGTAACCAGCATCCACGTAACCAGCATTCACGTAACCAGCATCCACATAACCAGCATCCACATAACCAGCATCCACGTAACCAGCATCCACGTAACCAGCATCCACATAACCAGCATCCACATAACCAGCATCCACGTAACCAGCATCCACGTAACCAGCATCCACGTAACCAGCATCCACATAACCAGCATCCACGTAACCAACATCCACGTAACCAGCATCGTAGAGAGTATTTCAATGGACAGCATCCACATAACCAGCATCCATGTAACCAGCATCCACGTAACCAGCATCCACGTAACCAGCATCCACGTAACCAGCATCCACATAACCAGCATCCACATAACCAGCATCCACATAACCAGCATCCACGTAACCAGCATCCACGTAACCAGCATCCACATAACCAGCATCCACGTAACCAGCATCCACGTAACCAGCATCCACATAACCAGCATCCACATAACCAGCATCCACGTAACCAGCATCGTAGAGAGTATTTCAATGGACAGCATCCACGTAGCCATTCATTAAAAGCAATTTACTCGTCAGCAACAAGATACTGCCATTCATTAAAAGCAATTTACTAGTCAGCAACAAGATACTGCCATTCATTAAAAGCAATTTACTAGTCAGCAACAAGATACTGCCATTCATTAAAAGCAATTTACTAGTCAGCAACAAGATACTGCCATTCATTAAAAGCAATTTACTAGTCAGCAACAAGATACTGCCATTCATTAAAAGCAATTTACTAGTCAGCAACAAGATACTGCCATTCATTAAAAGCAATTTACTAGTCAGCAACAAGATACTGCCATTCATTAAAAGCAATTTACTAGTCAGCAACAAGATACTGCCATTCATTAAAAGCAATTTACTAGTCAGCAACAAGATACTGCCATTCATTAAAAGCAATTTACTAGTCAGCAACAAGATTCCAGCAACAAGATACTGCCATTCATTAAAAGCAATTTACTTGTCTGCAACAAGATACTGCCATTCATTAAAAGCAATTTACTCGTCTGCAACAAGATACTGCCATTCATTAAAAGCAATTTACTCGTCTGCAACAAGATACTGCCATTCTCTGTCTAATGTAGTGTTACTTCACTCACAATATGTAACTAAATACATACTACCTCCAATACTGCTTCAAATGTAAAACAATATATAACTAAATACATACTACCTCCAATACTGCTTCAAATGTAAAACAATATATAACTAAATACATACTACCTCCAATACTGCTTCAAATGTAAAACAAT
>CM026389.1:2074823-2116374 GCA_014843695.1 Archivesica marissinica | reverse complement strand
ACTGCTTCAAATGTAAAACAATATATAACTAAATACATACTACCTCCAATACTGCTTCAAATGTAAAACAATATATAACTAAATACATACTACCTCCAATACTGCTTCAAATGTAAAACAATATATAACTAAATACATACTACCTCCCATACTGCTTCAAATGTAAAACAATATATAACTAAATACATACTACCTCCAATACTGCTTCAAATGTAAAACAATATATAACTAAATACATACTACCTCCCATACTGCTTCAAATGTAAAACAATATATAACTAAATACATACTACCTCCAATACTGCTTCAAATGTAAAACAATATATAACTAAATACATACTACCTCCAATACTGCTTCAAATGTAAAACAATATATAACTAAATACATACTACCTCCAATACTGCTTCAAATGTAAAACAATATATAACTAAATACATACTACCTCCAATACTGCTTCAAATGTAAAACAATATATAACTAAATACATACTACCTCCAATACTGCTTCAAATGTAAAACAATATATAACTAAATACATACTACCTCCATACTGCTTCAAATGTAAAACAATATATAACTAAATACATACTACCTCCAATACTGCTTCAAATGTAAAACAATATATAACTAAATACATACTACCTCCAATACTGCTTCAAATGTAAAACAATATATAACTAAATACATACTACCTCCAATACTGCTTCAAATGTAAAACAATATATAACTAAATACATACTACCTCCAATACTGCTTCAAATGTAAAACAATATATAACTAAATACATACTACCTCCAATACTGCTTCAAATGTAAAACAATATGTAACTAAATACATACTACCTCCAATACTGCTTCAAATGTAAAACAATATATAACTAAATACATACTACCTCCAATACTGCTTCAAATGTAAAACAATATATAACTAAATACATACTACCTCCAATACTGCTTCAAATGTAAAACAATATATAACTAAATACATACTACCTCCCATACTGCTTCAAATGTAAAACAATATATAACTAAATACATACTACCTCCAATACTGCTTCAAATGTAAAACAATATATAACTAAATACATACTACCTCCAATACTGCTTCAAATGTAAAACAATATGTAACTAAATACATACTACCTCCAATACTGCTTTAAATGTAAAACAATATATAACTAAATACATACTACCTCCAATACTGCTTCAAATGTAAAACAATATGTAACTAAATACATACTACCTCCAATACTGCTTCAAATGTAGTCATGTAACCACTCTATCATATAACTGGGATTATGTAACCACTCTATCATGTAACTGGGATTATGTAACCACTCTATCATGTAACTGGGATCATGTAACCACTCTATCATGTAACATGGATCATGTAACCAATCTATCATGTAACAGGGATCATGTAACCACTCTATCATGTAACTGGGATCATGTAACCACTCTATCATGTAACATGGATCATGTAACCACTCTATCATGTAACGGGGATCATGTAACCACTCTATCATGTAACAGGGATCATGTAACCACTCTATCATGTAACAGGGATCATGTAACCAATCTATCATGTAACATGGATCATGTAACCACTCTTATCATGTAACTGGGATCATGTAACCACTCTATCATGTAACAGGGATCATGTAACCACTCTATCATGTAACTGGGATCATGTAACCACTCTATCATGTAACAGGGATCATGTAACCAATCTATCATGTAACTGGGATCATGTAACCACTCTATCATGTAACATGGATCATGTAACCACTCTATCATGTAACAGGGATCATGTAACCACTCTATCATGTAACAGGGATCATGTAACCATGTATCATGTAACGGGGATCATGTAACCATGTATCATGTAGCGGGGATCATGTAACCATGTATCATGTAGCGGGGATCATGTAACCATGTATCATGTACGGGATCATGTACCATGTATCATGTAACGGGATCATGTAACCATGTATCATGTAGCGGGGATCATGTAACCATGTATCATGTAACGGGGATCATGTAACCATGTATCATGTAACGGGGATCATGTAACCATGTATCATGTAGCGGGGATCATGTAACCATGTATCATGTAGCGGGGATCATGTAACCATGTATCATGTAGCGGGGATCATGTAACCATGTATCATGTAACGGGGATCATGTAACCATGTATCATGTAACGGGGATCATGTAACCATGTATCATGTAGTGGGGATCATGTAACCATGTATCATGTAACCATGTATCATGTAACGGGGATCATGTAACCATGTATCATGTAGTGGGGATCATGTAACCATGTATCATGTAACCATGTATCATGTAGCGGGGATCATGTAACCATGTATCATGTAATCATGTAGCGGGGATCATGTAACCATGTATCATGTAACGGGGATCATGTAACCATGTACCATGTAGCGGGGATCATGTAACCATGTATCATGTAGCGGGGATCATGTAACCACTCTATCATGTAACCATATATCATGTAACGGGGATCATGTAACCATGTATCATGTAACGGGGATCATGTAACCATGTATCATGTAGCTGGGATCATGTAACCATGTATCATGTCGCGGGGATCATGTAACCATGTATCATGTAACGGGGATCATGTAACCATGTATCATGTAGCGGGGATCATGTAACCACTCTATCATGTAACATTATGAAGCATGTATCACGTACCATACTCATTGTGCATGCATGTTTGTGTGTGTTCTACTGTATGATGACCGACCGGTGGTTGAACTGGGACGGCAAGTCATGGTACTTGGCCCCGTTTGGTGAATGTAAACTAATAATATGTTGGTTTTTTTGGTTTGACCACAACACAGCTCTTAATGTCATATTCCTGTTGAAGAAATTGCTGTGAATACTAGTATCCGTTTGTATGCCCGCGATTTAACTTGCTAAAAGTGATGTACGCACATTCATTCCATTACTGTGAGGTTTGTTCCGGAGAACACAAACTTACTATCCTAGTCAAAGTAAGAGTATCCCTGTGGAAACGGCGCGCTTTACACGGATATAACATAATCATATCAAAGAATACCATCATTTGCTGTGTATACCGCGCACATTTTATCAAAGAATACCATCTTTTGCTGTGTATACCGCGCACATTTATTACTGAAATCCGTAGAATTTGTCTAGTGCGCAGTATACACGGGTATAGCATTCAAGATAATTGTTTCAAGATAAAATTATCCAAACATTTAGCTGTATAGCATTCAAGATAATTGTTTCAAGATAAAATTTAGCAAATATCATACAAGTATTCGATCCACGATGGCCCCATAATGATTCAATAAGTATAATAATATATAACTATATGACCTAAGTGCAGTAAGTATGTTAACTTAACCTTTCAACCATTCAATGCTATATGACCTAAGTGCAATAAGTATGTTAACTTACCTTTCAACCATTCAATGCTATATGACCTAAGTGCAATAAGTATGTTAACTTACCTTTCAACCATTCAATGCTATATGACCTAAGTGCAATAAGTATGTTAACTTACCTTTCAACCATTCAATGCTATATGACCTAAGTGCAATAAGTATGTTAACTTACCTTTCAACCATTCAATGCTATATGACCTAAGTGCAATAAGTATGTTAACTTACCTTTCAACCATTCAATGCTATATGACCTAAGTGCAATAAGTATGTTAACTTACCTTTCAACCATTCAATGCTATATGACCTAAGTGCAATAAGTATGTTAACTTACCTTTCAACCATTCAATGCTATATGACCTAAGTGCAATAAGTATGTTAACTTACCTTTCAACCATTCAAGCTATATGACCTAAGTGCAATAAGTATGTTAACTTACCTTTCAACCATTCAATGCTATATGACCTCAGTGCAATAAGTATGTTAACTTACCTTTCAACCATTCAATGCTATATGACCTCAGTGCAATAAGTATGTTAACTTACCTTTCAACCATTCAATGCTATATGACCTCAGTGCAATAAGTATGTTAACTTACCTTTCAACCATTCAAGCTATATGACCTAAGTGCAATAAGTATGTTAACTTACCTTTCAACCATTCAATGCTATATGACCTCAGTGCAATAAGTATGTTAACTTACCTTTCAACCATTCAATGCTATATGACCTCAGTGCAATAAGTATGTTAACTTACCTTTCAACCATTCAATGCTATATGACCTAAGTGCAATAAGTATGTTAACTTACCTTTCAACCATTCAATGCTATATGACCTCAGTGCAATAAGTATGTTAACTTACCTTTCAACCATTCAATGCTATATGACCTAAGTGCAATAAGTATGTTAACTTACCTTTCAACCATTCAATGCTATATGACCTAAGTGCAATAAGTATGTTAACTTACCTTTCAACCATTCAATGCTATATGACCTAAGTGCAATAAGTATGTTAACTTACCTTTCAACCATTCAATGCTATATGACCTCAGTGCAATAAGTATGTTAACTTACCTTTCAACCATTCAATGCTATATGACCTCAGTGCAATAAGTATGTTAACTTACCTTTCAACCATTCAATGCGATATGACCTCAGTGCAATAAGTATGTTAACTTACCTTTCAACCATTCAATGCTATATGACCTCAGTGCAATAAGTATGTTAACTTACCTTTCAACCATTCAATGCTATATGACCTCAGTGCAATAAGTATGTTAACTTACCTTTCAACCATTCAATGCTATATGACCTCAGTGCAATAAGTATGTTAACTTACCTTTCAACCATTCAATGCTATATGACCTAAGTGCAATAAGTATGTTAACTTACCTTTCAACCATTCAATGCTATATGACCTAAGTGCAATAAGTATGTTAACTTACCTTTCAACCATTCAATGCTATATGACCTAAGTGCAATACGTATGTTAACTTACCTTTCAACCATTCAATGCTATATGACCTCAGTGCAATAAGTATGTTAACTTACCTTTCAACGCTATATGACCTCAGTGCAATAAGTATGTTAACTTACCTTTCAACCATTCAATGCTATATGACCTCAGTGCAATAAGTATGTTAACTTATCTTTCAACCATTCAATGCTATATGACCTCAGTGCAATAAGTATGTTAACTTACCTTTCAACCATTCAATGCTATATGACCTCAGTGCAATAAGTATGTTAACTTACCTTTCAACCATTCAATACTATATGACCTCAGTGCAATAAGTATGTTAACTTACCTTTCAACCATTCAATGCTATATGACCTCAGTGCAATAAGTATGTTAACTTACCTTTCAACCATTCAATGCTATATGACCTCAGTGCAATAAGTATGTTAACTTACCTTTCAACCATTCAATGCTATATGACCTCAGTGCAATAAGTATGTTAACTTACCTTTCAACCATTCAATGCTATATGACCTCAGTGCAATAAGTATGTTAACTTACCTTTCAATGCTTTTAGTTTCACCATTAACATCGTTTGTTTTTATTGAACAGGAACAATGCAACTTTCCTAAAATAGCCTGTCGCGTACGTCACTGAACCCGGGATATATAAGTATTTAAAATAGATGTGCCATTTCCGATACCGCCCCACGACGCCACCACGATACTGATTTTTCAACAATGTTCAAGCAAAAAGGATGGATTTCATTACTGCAAAATTTGAGTAATGCTCATTTTGTAACAAATACAATTCTATGATCGCGACATTTTTAGAAATTGCAACAATCATTTTTAACAGGAATATGACTTTAATATATAGCCCATGAAATACTAGTACCTCCAGTGAGTGTCGCCCATGAAATACTAGTACCTCCAGTGAGTGTCGCCCATGATATACTAGTAGCTCCAGTGAGTGTCTGCCATGAAATACTAGTATCTCCAGTGAGTGTCGCCCATGAAATACTAGTACCTCCAGTGAGTGTCGCCCATGATATACTAGTACCTCCAGTGAGTGTCGCCCATGATATACTAGTACCTCCAGTGAGTGTCGCCCATGATATACTAGTACCTCCAGTGAGTGTCTCCCATGAAATACTAGTACCTCCAGTGAGTGTCTCCCATGAAATACTAGTACCTCCAGTGAGTGTCTCCCATGAAATACTAGTACCTCCAGTGAGTGTCGCCCATGATATACTAGTACCTCCAGTGAGTGTCTGCCATGAAATACTAGTACCTCCAGTGAGTGTCTCCCATGATATACTAGTACCTCCAGTGAGTGTCTCCCATGAAATACTAGTATCTCCAGTGAGTGTCTCCCATGCTATCCCATGAAATACTAGTATCTCCAATGAGTGTCTCCCATGATATACTAGTACCTCCAGTGAGTGTCTCCCATGAAATACTAGTATCTCCAGTGAGTGTCTGCCATGATATACTAGTACCTCCAGTGAGTGTCGCCATGATATACTAGTACCTCCAGTGAGTGTCCCATCCCATGAAATACTAGTATCTCCAGTGAGTGTCGCCCATGATATACTAGTACCTCCAGTGAGTGTCTCCCATGAAATACTAGTACCTCCAGTGAGTGTCTCCCATGATATACTAGTACCTCCAGTGAGTGTCTCCCATGAAATACTAGTATCTCCAGTGAGTGTCTCCCATGCTATCCCATGAAATACTAGTATCTCCAGTGAGTGTCTCCCATGAAATACTAGTACCTCCAGTGAGTGTCGCCCATGATATACTAGTACCTCCAGTGAGTGTCTCCCATGAAATACTAGTAGCTCCAGTGAGTGTCTCCCATGAAATACTAGTACCTCCAGTGAGTGTCTGCCATGAAATACTAGTAGCTCCAGTGAGTGTCTCCCATGAAATACTAGTAGCTCCAGTGAGTGTCTGCCATGATATACTAGTACCTCCAGTGAGTGTCTCCCATGATATACTAGTACCTCCAGTGAGTGTCTCCCATGAATACTAGTAGCTCCAGTGAGTGTCTCCCATGAAATACTAGTAGCTCCAGTGAGTGTCTCCCATGAAATACTAGTACCTCCAGTGAGTGTCTCCCATGAAATACTAGTACCTCCAGTGAGTGTCTCCCATGAAATACTAGTATCTCCAGTGAGTGTCTCCCATGAAATACTAGTATCTCCAGTGAGTGTCTCCCATGAAATACTAGTATCTCCAGTGAGTGTCTCCCATGAAATACTAGTATCTCCAGTGAGTGTCTCCCATGAAATACTAGTATCTCCAGTGAGTGTCTCCCATGATATACTAGTACCTCCAGTGAGTGTCGCCCATGATATACTAGTACCTCCAGTGAGTGTCTGCCATGAAATACTAGTACCTCCAGTGAGTGTCTGCCATGAAATACTAGTACCTCCAGTGAGTGTCTGCCATGAAATACTAGTACCTCCAGTGAGTGTCTGCCATGATATACTAGTACCTCCAGTGAGTGTCGCCATGAAATACTAGTAGCTCCAGTGAGTGTCTGCCATGATATACTAGTACCTCCAGTGAGTGTCTGCCATGATATACTAGTACCTCCAGTGAGTGTCTGCCATGAAATACTAGGCTCCAGTGAGTGTCTCCCATGAAATACTAGTAGCTCCAGTGAGTGTCTCCCATGAAATACTAGTACCTCCAGTGAGTGTCTCCCATGAAATACTAGTACCTCCAGTGAGTGTCTGCCATGAAATACTAGTATCTCCAGTGAGTGTCTGCATGATATACTAGTATCTCCAGTGAGTGTCGCCCATGATATACTAGTACCTCCAGTGAGTGTCTCCCATGAAATACTAGTATCTCCAGTGAGTGTCTCCCATGCTATCCCATGAAATACTAGTATCTCCAGTGAGTGTCTCCCATGATATACTAGTACCTCCAGTGAGTGTCTGCCATGATATACTAGTACCTCCAGTGAGTGTCTGCCATGATATACTAGTACCTCCAGTGAGTGTCGCCCATGAAATACTAGTACCTCCAGTGAGTGTCTACCATGCTATCCCATGAAATACTAGTATCTCCAGTGAGTGTCGCCCATGATATACTAGTACCTCCAGTGAGTGTCGCCCATGATATACTAGTACCTCCAGTGAGTGTCTCCCATGATATACTAGTACCTCCAGTGAGTGTCGCCCATGATATACTAGTACCTCCAGTGAGTGTCTGCCATGAAATACTAGTAACTCCAGTGAGTGTCTCCCATGATATCCCATGAAATACTAGTAATTCCAGTGAGTGTCTCCCATGATATCCCATGAAATACTAGTAACTTCAGTGAGTGTCTCCCATGAAATACTAGTATCTCCAGTGAGTGTCTGCCATGCTGTCCGTCAAATCAATACAGAAAATGCTTTGTGGAAAATATTATGCAGAATATGTATCTATTGAACAAGTGTTACAATGCAGGACGGGGACTCTCAGGGGGAACTTTGGCCCAATTCAACTAGACCCCAGTTTATTTGCGGGCTGTTAAGATGAGTCGGTCGCCCAGACCTCTTAACTTGCCATTATATGTATTATATATTATATTTGACATTTTCTTGTAATTGTTTGCTTGATTTCTTCCAAAACAGAAATGGTTGGCATTGAGAACTTTACTGTATATTGTAGTAACTAGTTTATACAAATTCATCAACAAAGGGCCTCCGTGGTCGAGTGGTTACGGTCGTCGACTTCAAATCACTTGACCCTCAACCGCTGTATGTGCGAATCTCACTGGGGGTGGTTTCAATTAAATGTTTTTTTAATGATTAAAATGTCTAAAATAATACTAAAATAGGTTAAAACATGACCAGTATCATATTGTGGCACTTTATTTTTTATCCCTACACATACATGTACCGCCGGTAGACATATAAATAACCGAGAGTTGAAATCTCACCAAATCTCACAGAATATTGTATCACAAAATCTTATTTTCAAATATCTTGTTTTATAAATTGTACCATGCATTATTAGTGAATGATTTTCCAAACAAAATAAAACAAGATACAGTCTACATCCGGTATGTCGAATTCCGTCGGACCGAACAAAATACTTCGACATAACCAAATTTTGACTTAACGAAATTCTATATAAACGTAGCCAGTTCGAGATAACCGGAGAATTCAAAATAACCGACTTTGACATAGCGGATGTAGACTGTATAAGCAAGATATTTGATTGTTGACAGAACCTGTAGAAGCCTGGCTTCCTACTGCGTCAAATTATAATTTTATGAATGTTGTTCGTATAATTTACCAGCGGTAGACCTAGTATGACGATATGTGAGACAGTTCTCTATGTATATCTCCCCCGTTACTTATATGTCTCTCAGATATGTCTTTAATGCTGCTGTGTGTTTTAATTGTCTAGATAATAATTTCAACTTTCATTTTTGCTTACTAGTGTGGTATGTTTTATTTATTTGTTTATTGTGCTATGTTGTTCATTATTGCCATTCTATGTCGGTATTATCGCCATGGAAACCACGTAATATTATGATCATTGTTGCCATCACATGATGATCATCATTTATCGCTATGTGTTATTTTTGTTGCTATGGAAATCCTAATATTACCATGGAATCCTGATCATGATTCATTTTTGTTTCCATGAAAATCTTAATCATAAATCAATTTTGTTACCATGGAAATTGTAACATTGCCATAAAAATCCTATTCATTGTGTCACATTTGCTGCCATGGAATCCTAAATATTGCCATGTAATCCTAAATATTGCTATGTAAATCTTAAACATGTGTTATTTTTAGCTTGAAATGATGAAAGTCAAGGAAGCTATTGCGATATTGCGTCTGCATCAATCTTACTATTTCATTTTTTATCCAGACGACGTATCTTGAAACATCATATCCAAGATGGCCGTCTTGTTGCTATAATTAGATTATGTTTAATGTTTCATCTATGGGAAACCCATTTAAGATTTGAAATTGAGGGGAGGAGCAAATGCAACAAGGAATTGTATACATAAAGCTTAAAGGGCTAGACAGAGGATATGTGTTACATGCTGTACAAACTATGTGTTACATGCTGTACAAACTATGTGTTACATGCTGTATAAACTATGTGTTACATGCTGTACAAACTATGTGTTACATACTGTACAAACTATGTGTTACATACTGTACAAACTATGTGTTACATACTGTACAAACTATGTGTTACATACTGTACAAACTATATGTTACATGCTGTACAAACTGTGTGTTACATGCTGTACAAACTGTGTGTTACATGCTGTACAAACTATGTGTTACATGCTACATGCTGTACAAACTATGTGTTACATGCTGTACAAACTATATGTTACATGTTACATGCTGTACAAACTATGTGTTACATGCTGTACAAACTATGTGTTACATGTTACATGCTGTACAAACTATGTGTTACATGCTGTATAAACTATGTGTTACATGTTACATGCTGTACAAACTGTGTGTTACATGCTGTACAAACTATGTGTTACATGCTACATGCTGTACAAACTATGTGTTACATGCTGTACAAACTATATGTTACATGTTACATGCTGTACAAACTATGTGTTACATGCTGTACAAACTATGTGTTACATGTTACATGCTGTACAAACTATGTGTTACATGCTGTACAAACTTATGTGTTACATGCTGTACAAACTATGTGTTACATGCTGTACAAACTATGTGTTATGTGTTACATGCTGTACAAACTATGTGTTACATACTGTACAAACTATGTGTTACATGCTGTACAAACTATGTGTTATGTGTTACATGCTGTACAAACTATGTGTTACATGCTGTACAAACTATGTGTTACATGCTGTACAAACTATGTGTTACATGCTGTACAAACTATGTGTTACATGCTGTACAAACTATGTGTTACATGCTGTACAAACTATGTGTTACATGCTGTACAAACTATGTGTTATGTGTTACATGCTGTACAAACTATGTGTTACATACTGTACAAACTATGTGTTACATGCTGTACAAACTATGTGTTATGTGTTACATGCTGTACAAACTATGTGTTACATGCTGTACAAACTATGTGTTATGTGTTACATGCTGTACAAACTATGTGTTACATACTGTACAAACAATGTGTTACATGCTGTACAAACTATGTGTTACATACTGTACAAACTATGTGTTACATGCTGTACAAACTATGTGTTATGTGTTACATGCTGTACAAACTATGTGTTACATGCTGTACAAACTATGTGTTATGTGTTACATGCTGTACAAACTATGTGTTACATACTGTACAAACTATGTGTTACATGCTATACAAACAATGTGTTACATGCTGTACAAACTATGTGTTACATACTGTACAAACTATGTGTTACATACTGTACAAACAATGTGTTACATGCTGTACAAACTATGTGTTACATACTGTACAAACTATGTGTTACATACTGTACAAACAATGTGTTACATGCTGTACAAACTATGTGTTACATGCTATACAAACTATGTGTTATGTGTTACATGCTGTACAAACTATGTGTTACATGCTGTACAAACTATGTGTTACATGCTGTACAAACTATGTGTTACATACTGTACAAACTATGTGTTACATACTGTACAAACAATGTGTTACATGCTGTACAAACTATGTGTTACATGCTATACAAACTATGTGTTATGTGTTACATGCTGTACAAACTATGTGTTACATGCTGTACAAACTATGTGTTATGTGTTACATGCTGTACAAACTATGTGTTACATACTGTACAAACTATGTGTTACATGCTGTACAAACTATGTGTTACATGCTATACAAACATATGTGTTACATGCTGTACAAACTATGTGTTACATGCTGTACAAACTATGTGTTATGTGTTACATGCTGTACAAACTATGTGTTACATGCTGTACAAACTATGTGTTACATGCTATACAAACTATGTGTTATGTGTTACATGCTGTACAAACTATGTGTTACATGTTACATGCTGTACAAACTATGTGTTACATGCTGTACAAACTATGTTTTACATGCTGTACAAACTATGTTTTACATGCTGTACAAACTATGTGTTACATGTTTCATGCTGTACAAACTATGTGTTACATGCTGTACAAACTATGTGTTACATGCTACATGCTGTACACACTATGTGTTACATGCTGTACAAACTATGTGTTACATGTTACATGCTGTACAAACTATGTGTTACCTATTGTACAAACTATGTGTTACATGTTACATGCTGTACAAATTATGTGTTACATGTTACATGCTGTACAAACTATGTGTTACATGCTGTACAAACTATGTGTTACATGTTACATGCTGTACAAACTATGTGTTACATGCTGTACAAACTATGTGTTACATGTTACATGCTGTACAAACTATGTGTTACATGCTGTACAAACTATGTGTTACATGTTATATGCTGTACAAACTATGTGTTACATGCTGTACAAACTATGTGTTACATGTAGTAACATGGTTATATTTTACTTGCAGGTATGGTTGATAAGAGCACAAGGGTCCTAGCTTTACGAGGCGTCTTCTTGAAGATGCATCCTCTTAACTTTGAAGTCCTTAAATTTCTTATAACTCATATACACAAGTAAGTGGGTTTGTTTTTATAACTCATATACACAAGTAAGTGTGTTTGTTTTTATAACTCATATACACAAGTAAGTGGGTTTGTTTTTATAACTCATATACACAAGTAAGTATGTTTGTTTTTATAACTCATATACACAAGTAAGTGGGTTTGTTTTTATAACTCATATACACAAGTAAGTGGGTTTGTTTTTATAACTCATATACACAAGTAAGTATGTTTGTTTTTATAACTCATATACACAAGTAAGTGGGTTTGTTTTTATAACTCATATACACAAGTAAGTGGGTTTGTTTTTATAACTCATATACACAAGTAAGTATGTTTGTTTTTATAACTCATATACACAAGTAAGTGGGTTTGTTTTTATAACTCATATACACAAGTAAGTGGGTTTGTTTTTATAACTCATATACACAAGTAAGTATGTTTGTTTTTATAACTCATATACACAAGTAAGTGGGTTTGTTTTTATAACTCATATACACAAGTAAGTGGGTTTGTTTTTATAACTCATATACACAAGTAAGTGGGTTTGTTTTTATAACTCATATACACAAGTAAGTGGGTTTGTTTTTATAACTCGTATACACAAGTAAGTGGGTTTGTTTTTATAACTCGTATACACAAGTAAGTGGGTTTGTTTTTATAACTCATATACACAAGTAAGTGGGTTTGTTTTTATAACTCATATACACAAGTAAGTGGGTTTGTTTTTATAACTCATATACACAAGTAAGTATGTTTGTTTTTATAACTCATATACACAAGTAAGTGGGTTTGTTTTTATAACTCATATACACAAGTAAGTGGGTTTGTTTTTATAACTCATATACACAAGTAAGTATGTTTGTTTTTATAACTCGTATACACAAGTAAGTATGTTTGTTTTTATAACTCATATACACAAGTAAGTGGGTTTGTTTTTATAACTCATATACACAAGTAAGTGGGTTTGTTTTTATAACTCATATACACAAGTAAGTGGGTTTGTTTTTATAACTCGTATACACAAGTAAGTGGGTTTGTTTTTATAACTCGTATACACAAGTAAGTGGGTTTGTTTTTATAACTCATATACACAAGTAAGTGGGTTTGTTTTTATAACTCATATACACAAGTAAGTGGGTTTGTTTTTATAACTCGTATACACAAGTAAGTGGGTTTGTTTTTATAACTCATATACACAAGTAAGTGGGTTTGTTTTTATAACTCATATACACAAGTAAGTGGGTTTGTTTTTATAACTCATATACACAAGTAAGTGGGTTTGTTTTTATAACTCATATACACAAGTAAGTGGGTTTGTTTTTATAACTCATATACACAAGTAAGTGGGTTTGTTTTTATAACTCGTATACACAAGTAAGTGGGTTTGTTCTTGGGTTTGCTGACCATTAGTAATGTGCGGCGTCCATGGTCCTTGTTCGGATTTGGAATCGAACAGTCCTGGTATGTAGTGTCATTGAGCAAGGCACCGCACACACATTGCCTAGTACTGGTTAACTGCTACGGTCGGCTAAGCCTGACAAGGAAATCGTGTCTAGGTCACCTCAAGGGTTTGACATTAATGGAACATGCACGCGCACACACACACGATTAGATAGACCACTAGTACATGATTAGATAGGACAAACATTGATCTAAAGCTGTGATATGTTCAGAACATCACCCACTCATCACAGGTTTATGCTTTAGATGAGTCTAACATCAACCACTCAACACAGGTTTATGCTTTAGATGAGTCTAACATCAACCACTCATCACAGGTTTATGCTTTAGATGAGTCTAACATCAACCACTCATCACAGGTTTATGCTTTAGATGAGTCTAACATCAACCACTCATCACAGGTTTATGCTTTAGATGAGTCTAACATCAACCACCTATCACAGGTTTATGCTTTAGATGAGTCTAACATCAACCACTCATCACAGGTTTATGCTTTAGATGAGTCTAACAACATCAACCACCTATCACAGGTTTATGCTTTAGATGAGTCTAACATCAACCACCTATCACAGGTTTATGCTTTAGATGAGTCTAACATCAACCACCTATCACAGGTTTATGCTTTAGATGAGTCTAACATCAACCACCTATCACAGGTTTATGCTTTAGATGAGTCTAACATCAACCACTCATCACAGGTTTATGCTTTAGATGAGTCTAACAACATCAACCACTTATCACACAGTAAATGAGTATTATCCGTGCATGATGTGTGTTACACATGTCATATCACATTCTTGCTTCTTACATTATCATACATTTTACTTTTCAGGGTAAGCAAAAATTGTGATCATAACAGTATGGACTCTAAAAACTTATCTCGATGCTGGTGGCCAACATTATTTCGAATGGAATTTGACACATTTGAGAAAATGACAAAATACTCAAGAATACCTGAAGAAATTCTACAGACGTTGATAGAACAGTGTAGTTACTTCTTTCATTGTGGTAATCACATATGATGGTGGATATAGTCAGTGAGTTGGTCATCATACCAGTAGTGACAGCCGGCCGTGTGTGTATCGTGCACTCCGGCTCATTCAAGGCTGGCTCCCGGTTTTAAATTCATACCTTAAGAGCAGTTGGCTGCAATTGATTGTCAGACATTTTGGAAAAGATTGAATAAAATGTTGAAATTGCAAACTATGTATGAGGTACTAGATACACAATAGCAGCATATAGATGACAGCAAGTACAGAAATAGAAGGAAAGTGATTAGTCAAGATTGAGTTCAGCGACCGATGGGGTAAAAAACTGTTAAACGAAAATTACTGTACAATACAGATTCTTTCCATGGGTGAACATTTTTTCAAATTTCAAAATGTACTTTGTTTCCCAAGGTTAGATTTTTATACGGATTCCTGGAACTGTTATTTGTAAGAGAATGGTGAGAATGTACCTGGGCTTGTATCCAGGTTAATGATTCTTTCTTGTTACTCATCTCATCAATGAAATCACAGCTGAAGAGAGAATCTGGCAAGGAATACATACAGATGATGGCAAACTAGCCGAATCTCTGGACAGGTTAGAAATCACAGCTGAAGAGAGAATCTGACAAGGAATACATACAGATGATGGCAAACTAGCCGAATCTCTGGACAGGCTAGAAATCATAAAAATATGACCTTGCGACCGATGCTACATACATTAAATGTCAAGAAGGTGTTTGGTGTAAGTGCTATGGAAACTGCAAAAAATGTTGTTTTATTTTTGTTGTTTTTTTACCTCAGGATTCATGAGTAATATGGAACTGAAAGAATACTACAAAATTATAGAAAACAAGTGTGTACCAAGGTGCATGATTTCTTCACCCGAGCTAGCTGTAGGTTTTATAGCGTATTGTCTGGTAAAGTGCAGATATATATTTAATAAGATAGTGGCTGTAGTATTACTGTAGCTATTATTATATATAGCGTATATTCTGGTACTCTAAATACTGTGCAGATTAAATCTATATTTAACAAGTTATTGGTCATATATAAGATTAAGTATTTTCTCTCAGTAGGTCTGCTGTTGAATATAGGTCGCTGTTGAATATAGGTCACCATTGAATAGGGGTCGCTGTTCAATAGGGGTCACTGTTGAATAGAGGTCGCTGTTGAATAGAGGTTGCTGTTGAATAGAGGTCGCTGTTGAATAGAGGTCGCTGTTGAATAGAGGTCGTATATCACATTCTGGAGGATATTATTATTAATCTTCCCTTCAAGTATCGAGATTATCTTGTAGATCCTTAGGATCGGGACAAATGATTCCCGGTGTCAGGCGAGTAGTTCTGGTCAAAATATTTATTGAATTGTTTTTTTTATGGTTTTTGATAGACACTAAATAAAACAAATTTAGTCAATACCTGAGCATGTTTAAAAATGTCACCCATCTCTATTAGTGCCTTCAATTACAAAGATATTTCCGTTGGACCAAACAAATTACTTCGACATAACCAAATTCTGACATAACAGATATTGACCATATTTCCCAAGATCTATGAGATCGCAAGCCTTACACGCATACACTTGTTCCTTAATACTGTATACCGGGTTATACTGTATACCGGGTTATACTGTATACCGGGTTATACTGTATACCGGGTTATACTGTATACCGGGTTATACTGTATACCGCGTTATACTGTATACCGGGTTATACTGTATACGGGTTATATTCGCGTATTGCACATTTCGTATTTGTGTGTTTTAGTATTTGTGAATGTAATATTTTTCTGTTATAATCGTGACACAGGACAAAAATACGTAATATCGTATATAAATAAACATAACATTTATGTTTGTTTTACGAAATCGCTGATGCATTAACGGTGCACTTATAAAATGATACCCGACTGTTGTTTCCTGTTGAAATTCATTATTTGTAAATTTAATTTTGGCTTATGCAGAAATTGTTAATTTCAACTAAAATAAACTAATGAATGAATGATAATTATTATGATGAGCCAATTATTTGTTAATTTGTTATTACCGATTATGTGTATGTGTACTTGTAGTGAACACATTGTAATTGCTGTCACATTAAACACCTTCTAATATCTTTATCGATTGTTTGTACAGACACGGCTGTATGTGTTTGATCAGGTAAATGTTCCGATTGGAAGTCGCACTCTGGCGACAAACTTGTACTTTGACATAACGAGTGTGAAATACAATGTACTGCACATTTACATTAAGAAAGGAATTTGATTTAATCGAAAATTTGACATGCAAAATTTGGCATTACCATAGCCAGATATATGCAAAATGGTAGTATTTGAAATGGAAATTTGACCCGACTGACAAATCCAGTGAATTTGACATAAACGACTTTGTGATAACAGAAATAGACGAGACTGTATCAATAATGTATCTGTGAGCAAACCAGGTAACACATTTGAATTTTTGTATTTTGCGTAACTTGTAGCATCACGGGACTCATTTACCCATTAAATGATAGTGTCAAGACTTGACAGACGGATCTGTAGTCCAGTAGTAACACGCTGGACTGGTAATCCAATGATCGCAGGTTCGATCCCCCGTCTGACCATAATAAAATTAACAGTCTTTCAGATAGGATGTTAAACCGAGGTCTCGTGTCGGTGCTTTACACTGTGCACATAAAAGAACCAGAGGAGACTCTGGAATGGGTCTCTGTCTGTTTCATTGCACTATCCTCCAAAAATCTAAAATGACTAATCTCTTCAGGAGGCGTCGCTCATATGAGCAACCGGTAGCGACGATAAATAAACGTAAAACACACGTTGTCAAGACTTCTATCTCACTTGTTTACATGGGGACGGTGACAAATGGAAAAAACCAATTGTGCTGGTATAATAGAATTGATACCAGCACTATGTTGCCATCTGTTGGACTCGTGAGGCAGGACACACACTCACCTATTGTTCATGACACTACTAAATTATAATGGACACCGGTTACAATATGCTACACGATCTATCTGACATTCGAACTGGGACACGAGATGTTACACGATCTATCTGACTGTCGACCAGGACATGAGATGTTACATGATCTATCTGACTGTCGAACTGGGACACGAGATGTTACACGATCTATCTGACTGTCGAACTGGGACACGAGATGTTACACGATCTATCTGACTGTCGAACTGGGACACGCGATGTTACACGATCTATCTGACTGTCGAACTGGGACATGAGATGTTACATGATCTATCCGACTGTCGAACTTAGACACGCAATGTTACACGATCTATCTGACTGTCAAACTGGGACACGAGATGTTACACGATCTATCCGACTGTCGAACTTAGACACGCAATGTTACACGATCTATCTGACTGTCGAACTGGGACACACAATGTTACACGATCTATCTGACTGTCGAACTGGGACACGCGATGTTACACGATCTATCTGACTGTCGAACTGGGACATGAGATGCTACGTGATCTATCTGACTGTCGAACCAGGACACATATTAGCAGCCACATGATCAGCAACGATTGTAGCCTAGCCAGCAACGATTGTAGCCTAGCCAGCAACGATTGTAGCCTAGCCAGCATAAGATTGTAGCCTAGCCAGCATAAGATTGTAGCCTAGCCAGCATAAGATTGTAGCCTAGCCAGCATAAGATTGTAGCCTAGCCAGCATAAGATTGTAGCCTAGCCAGCAACGATTGTAGCCTAGCCAGCAACGATTGTAGCCTAGCCAGCAACGATTGTAGCCTAGCCAGCATAAGATTGTAGCCTAGCCAGCATAAGATTGTAGCCTAGCCAGCATAAGATTGTAGCCTAGCCAGCAACGATGTAGCCTAGCCAGCAACGATTGTAGCCTAGCCAGCAACGATTGTAGCCTAGCCAGCATAAGATTGTAGCCTAGCCAGCATAAGATTGTAGCCTAGCCAGCATAAGATTGTAGCCTAGCCAGCATAAGATTGTAGCCTAGCCAGCAACGATTGTAGCCTAGCCCAAAGATTGTAGCCTAGCCAGCATAAGATTGTAGCCTAGCCAGCATAAGATTGTAGCCTAGCCAGCATAAGATTGTAGCCTAGCCAGCATAAGATTGTAGCCTAGCCAGCAACGATTGTAGCCTAGCCAGCAACGATTGTAGCCTAGCCAGCATAAGATTGTAGCCTAGCCAGCAACGATTGTAGCCTAGCCAGCACGATTGTAGCCTAGCCAGCATAAGATTGTAGCCTAGCCAGCATAAGATTGTAGCCTAGCCAGCATAAGATTGTAGCCTAGCCAGCATAAGATTGTAGCCTAGCCAGCATAAGATTGTAGCCTAGCCAGCAAGATTGTAGCCTAGCCAGCATAAGATTGTAGCCTAGCCAGCAACGATTGTAGCCTAGCCAGCATAGATGAGCCTAGCCAGATAAGATTGTAGCCTAGCCAGCATAAGATTGTAGCCTAGCCAGCAACGATTGTAGCCTAGCCAGCAACGATTGTAGCCTAGCCAGCATAAGATTGTAGCCTAGCCAGCATAAGATTGTAGCCTAGCCAGCATAAGATTGTAGCCTAGCCAGCATAAGATTGTAGCCTAGCCAGCATAAGATTGTAGCCTAGCCAGCAACGATTGTAGCCTAGCCAGCATAAGATTGTAGCCTAGCCAGCATAAGATTGTAGCCTAGCCAGCATAAGATTGTAGCCTAGCCAGCATAAGATTGTAGCCTAGCCAGCATAAGATTGTAGCCTAGCCAGCATAAGATTGAAGTTTTATTTTCATTTGTTGTTTTGTTTTTTCGTATAAGCGAGATAGAATTCTAGACAACTGCTTGCTGAATGAGTGCCGGTAAAGTTCAAATATTTTACATGCAGTTTGTTTACATTTTTTATCTAGTTAAACATGTTCAGGCTATAAAGCTTTCCTCCAATTACAAGGTCAGTCTTGTGCTTCTAATTGGATCTAATTGGCTCAATTACTTTAATTGGAGTTTGAGATATTTTTAATATTGACTTAAAATTTTAAATATGTGTATGTATCATAATGTCCCTAAAAAAACAGAGAAATATTTTGAGATCAGAACTGCTCACCTAACACTGAGAACATTTATCCAGAACTGCTCACCTAACACTGAGAACATTTATCCAGAACTGCTCACCTAACACTGAGAACATTTATCCAGAACTGCTCACCTAACACTGAGAATCATTTATCCACACCCCATATTGTGGAATATCTTGGGCTTTTTTGGTTGATGAGCCCTTATGTGTAAATTTAGGAAATAATTTTTTTTTTGCGGTATTTATTGGCGAATAAAACATGGTTTGGAGTTCTGACGCGTAGGCCCAAGTGGTTAATTGCGGCACTGACAACGACAAACCATGTTTTATTCAACTGTAAATAACTCGAATACAAACATTATTCCCATTCTAACATGATCAAAATATATAAAAAATGCAAAAATAGTTGGTGTTATTTTTTAGAATGCATAAATAACTTCACGCAACTACAAAAATGCTAGTAAAATGACGCCGCGTTTGACAGCACACGCTAAACAATTGTTTGCAGATTTAAACACGGTCAATTCCTTCTTTGTATATACAGACAAAATGCCGAGCCATGTTGGAATCGAGATTTAATCAATCTGGCACAAATGGACTGTTTCATACATGTTTGTATTTCATTGCCGGTGCCGATGTTTAAACAATGAAATGGTGTTTAGTTTCATATTGGGTTGTTTATTCTAGGATCATTCATTGTAGTACAGATAATATATACACTGATGTACGGTCGATGTATACACCGATGTACGGTCAATGTATTCACTGATGTACGGTCGATGTATACACTGATGTATGGTCGATGTATACACTGATGTACGGTCCATGTATACACTGATGTACGGTCCATGTATACACTGATGTACGGTCCATGTATACACTGATGGACGGTCGATGTATACACTGATGTACGGTCCATGTATACACTGATGTACGGTCAATGTATACACTGATGTAGGGTCCATGTATACACTGATGTACGGTCCATGTATACACTGATGTACGGTCCATGTATACACTGATGTACGGTCCATGTATACACTGATGTACGGTCCATGTATTCACTGATGGACGGTCCATGTATACACTGATGGATGGTCCATGTATACACTGATGTAGGGTCGATGTATACACTGATGTATGGTCGATGTATACACTGATGTACGGTCCATGTATACACTGATGTACGGTCAATGTATACACTGATGGACGGTCCATGTATACACTGATGTACGGTCAATGTATACACCGATGTACGGTCGATGTATACACTGATGTACGGTCCATGTATACACTGATGTACGGTCCATGTATACACTGATGGACGGTCCATGTATACACTGATGGACGGTCCATGTATACACTGATGTACGGTCAATGGATACACTGATGGACGGTCCATGTATACACTGATGTAGGGTCGATGTATACACTGATGTACGGTCCATGTATACACTGATGTAGGGTCCATGTATACACTGATGTACGGTCCATGTATACACTGATGTAGGGTCCATGTATACACTGATGTACGGTCCATGTATACACTGATGGACGGTCAATGTATACACTGATGTAGGGTCCATGTATACACTGATGTACGGTCAATGTATACACTGATGTACGGTCGATGTATACACTGATGTACGGTCCATGTATACACTGATGTACGGTCAATGTATACACTGATGTATGGTCCATGTATACACTGATGTACGGTCAATGTATACACTGATGTACGGTCAATGTATACACTGATGGACGGTCCATGTATACACTGATGTATGGTCCATGTATACACTGATGTACGGTCCATGTATACACCGATGTACGGTCAATGGATACACTGATGTACAGTCAATGTATTCACTGATGTACGGTCCATGTATACACTGATGTATGGTCCATGTATACACTGATGTACGGTCCATGTATACACTGATGTACGGTCCATGTATACACTGATGTACGGTCCATGTATACACTGATGTACGGTCCATGTATACACTGATGTACGGTCCATGTATACACTGATGTACGGTCCATGTATACATCGATGTACGGTCGATGTATACACTGATGTATGGTCCATGTATACACTGATGTATGGTCCATGTATTCACTGATGTACGGTCCATGTATACACTGATGTATGGTCCATGTATACACTGATGTACGGTCCATGTATACACTGATGTACGGTCCATGTATACACTGATGTACGGTCCATGTATTCACTGATGTACGGTCCATGTATACACTGATGTATGGTCCATGTATACACTGATGTAGGGTCCATGTATACACTGATGTAGGGTCCATGTATACACTGATGTACGGTCCATGTATACACTGATGTACGGTCCATGTATACACTGATGTATGGTCCATGTATCCACTGATGTATGGTCAATGTATACACCGATGGGCGGTCGATGTATACACTGATGTACGGTCCATGTATACACTGATGTACGGTCGATGTATACACTGATGTACGGTCAATGTATACACTGATGTACGGTCAATGTATACACTGATGGACGGTCCATGTATCCACTGATGTATGGTCAATGTATTCACTGATGTACGGTCAATGGATACACTGATGTACGGTCCATGTATACACTGATGTACGGTCCATGTATACACTGATGTAGGGTCCATGTATACACTGATGTACGGTCAATGTATACACTGATGTACGGTCAATATATACACCGATGTACGGTCGATGTATACACTGATGTAGGGTCAATGTATACACTGATGTACGGTCGATGTATACACTGATGTACGGTCGATGTATACACTGATGTACGGTCAATGTATACACTGATGTAGGGTCAATGTATACACTGATGGACGGTCCATGTATACACTGATGTACGGTCAATGGATACACTGATGGACGGTCGATGTATACACTGATGGACGGTCCATGTATACACTGATGTACGGTCAATGGATACACTGATGTAGGGTCCATGTATACACTGATGTACGGTCGATGTATACACTGATGTAGGGTCGATGTATTCACTATGGTCGATGTATACACTGATGTACGGTCCATGTATTCACTGATGGATGGTCAATGTATTCACTATGGTCAATGTATTCACTATGGTCGATGTATTCACTGATGTACGGTCCATGTATACACCGATGTACGGTCCATGTATACACTGATGGACGGTCCATGTATTCACTGATGGATGGTCAATGTATTCACTATGGTCAATGTATTCACTATGGTCGATGTATTCACTGATGTACGGTCCATGTATACACTGATGGACGGTCAATGTATACACTGATGTAGGGTCCATGTATACACTGATGTACGGTCGATGTATACACTGATGGACGGTCCATGTATACACTGATGTAGGGTCGATGTATACACTGATGTACGGTCCATGTATACACTGATGTACGGTCCATGTATACACTGATGGACGGTCCATGTATTCACTGATGGATGGTCAATGTATTCACTATGGTCAATGTATTCACTATGGTCGATGTATTCACTGATGTACGGTCCATGTATACACTGATGGACGGTCAATGTATACACTGATGTAGGGTCCATGTATACACTGATGTACGGTCGATGTATACACTGATGGACGGTCCATGTATACACTGATGTAGGGTCGATGTATACACTGATGTACGGTCCATGTATACACTGATGTACGGTCCATGTATACACTGATGGACGGTCCATGTATTCACTGATGGATGGTCAATGTATTCACTATGGTCAATGTATTCACTATGGTCGATGTATTCACTGATGTACGGTCCATGTATACACTGATGTACGGTCCATGTATACACTGATGTAGGGTCGATGTATACACTGATGTACGGTCCATGTATACACTGATGTACGGTCCATGTATACACTGATGTACGGTCCATGTATACACTGATGGACGGTCCATGTATACACTGATGTACGGTCCATGTATACACTGATGTAGGGTCGATGTATACACTGATGTACGGTCCATGTATACACTGATGTACGGTCGATGTATACACTGATGTACGGTCCATGTATACACTGATGTACGGTCCATGTATACACTGATGTACGGTCCATGTATACACTGATGGACAGTCCATGTATACACTGATGGATGGTCCATGTATACACTGATGTAGGGTCGATGTATACACTGATGTACGGTCCATGTATACACTGATGTACGGTCCATGTATACACTGATGTAGGGTCGATGTATACACTGATGTACGGTCCATGTATACACTGATGTACGGTCGATGTATTCACTGATGTAGGGTCGATGTATACACTGATGTACGGTCCATGTATACACTGATGTACGGTCCATGTATACACTGATGTACGGTCCATGTATACACTGATGTAGGGTCGATGTATACACTGATGTACGGTCCATGTATACACTGATGTACGGTCCATGTATACACTGATGTACGGTCCATGTATACACTGATGTATTTGGTGCATTCCCGACACAGGATTTAGCCTTGACTTACATTACATTGATTGTTGGTTAGTCAGAAATCATGTGTTCATTGATGTGTAAAATGTTCATATTATAATATTGTATATAATTTTATATCATTGAATATCATGTTACGATATGGCTAGCTATGTATGAATGAAATAATAATAGTTTTGCAAGCAGGATAGAGCCAGATCAGACACACATATGATCAGACACACATATGATCAGACACACATATGATCAGACACACATATGATCAGGCTCTTTGCTATTCGAATTGTGGAGCAAAGACACTAAATAGCAAACAACATAGATCCTAACCAGATGCGGCTGATCTGGATATATGTTGTTTGCACATTCCTTCCACTTTATTCAGCTTTAGGTTCAGGTTAATTTTTGATACATGTACAATAACAAATGCAATTATTCATACATGTACAATAACAAATGCAATTATTCATACATGTACAATAACAAATGCAATTATTCATACATGTACAATAACAAATGCAATTATTCATACATGTACAATAACAAATGCAATTATTCATACATGTACAATAACAAATGCAATTATTCATACATGTACAATAACAAATGCAATTATTCATACATGTACAATAACAAATGCAATTATATTTTTATTTTTTAAGTTCAACTTCTTGTTATCAAGAACCTGAATTCAATAAGAAATAACATGCTATGCTTTCCAATGAAATAAGAAATAACATGCTATGCTTTCCAATGAAATAAGAAATTTATCAGTGAAATAAAATGTTCTTCCATTGGTTGAAAGCAGTGGAATAAAACATTATATTTCTTACTACTTTGCACATGTGGTACCTAGCCGCTGCATGTTGTAATGTTGTCAACGCAAACCTTTTCGTACTGAAGGTGTCGGTGAAGTCACTTGGTGTCGGTGAGGTCACTTAACAAGTATTTTATGACATTCTAGCGTAATTTAGTGCTCGGTTGCATTTTTGTTTTCATCTTAAAAACACTTCTGCCTAAAATAAAAAGAATATTTGTATGATCGCATAAGCTATTATTATCACTGCTATCGCCACTTGCTGAAATATAATTTCATCATACACAGAAACAAACAGATATCCCCTTATTATAGGAGATACTTGCGTAGCTTGTCAATCTCCCGGGGGGGGGGAGTGACATCCCCCGGGCGGTGGTCTTGTTTGCTTTTGCAAGTGCTATATGTGTGAGTGAAGTTATAAGCTTGTATATTGTGTGATTTTATATGTATAACAGAGTTTAACATTATAGATATACCGTTAAAGTAATTTGTTATCAATGTTTTTTTTCTTAGTTATTTATTCTAGGTTATGCTATATAATTACATGGTTTGTATAATTTGAGATTTTTAACCCAGGTTTTATGACAGTATATACAGGCATATACAGTGCTTGCTGCAGATACACTTTGTTTTGTTGCATGCCATAATAGTGTGTGTAAGCTATGATGTGATTCCGGGAAACAATGTTTCTTGTAAAAAACAAAGCAAAAACACGTACGTAGATACTACTTGTATGTACTTGCCATTGTTGGTATTTGATTAAGTTGAAAGTGTGGTATTCTCTAGTTTACAGCATTACACAGGTGTGTCTCTGCTCAAAGAGGAAAAACCCAGATATATCAGGAAATACAAGTAATAATTATACAATATAAACATAGCTGGTGTATTGTAAGACATTGTTCTGCTACACCTGTACAGAGTTAGTGCACTATATAACACAGCTCGGCTGTACAGAGTTAGTGCACTATATAACACAGCTCGGCTGTACAGAGTTAGTGCACTATATAACACAGCTCGGCTGTACAGAGTTAGTGCACTATATAACACAGCTCGACTGTACAGAGTTAGTGCACTATATAACACAGCTCGGCTGTACAGAGTTAGTGCACTATATAACACAGCTCGGCTGTACAGAGTTAGTGCACTATATAACACAGCTCGGCTGTACAGAGTTAGTGCACTATATAACACAGCTCGGCTGTACAGAGTTAGTGCACTATATAACACAGCTCGGCTGTACAGAGTTAGTACACTATATAACACAGCTCGGCTGTACAGAGTTAGTGCACTATAATACATCTCGGCTGTACAGAGTTAGTGCACTATATAACACAGCTCGGCTGTACAGAGTTAGTGCACTATATAACACAGCTCGGCTGTACAGAGTTAGTACACTATATAACACAGCTCGGCTGTACAGAGTTAGTACACTATATAACACAGCTCGGCTGTACAGAGTTAGTGCACTATATAACACAGCTCGGCTGTACAGAGTTAGTGCACTATATAACACAGCTCGGCTGTACAGAGTTAGTGCACTATATAACACAGCTCGGCTGTACAGAGTTAGTGCACTATATAACACAGCTCGGCTGTACAGAGTTAGTGCACTATATAACACAGCTCGGCTGTACAGAGTTAGTGCACTATATAACACAGCTCGGCTGTACAGAGTTAGTGCACTATATAACACAGCTCGGCTGTACAGAGTTAGTGCACTATAACACAGCTCGGCTGTACAGAGTTAGTGCACTATATAACACAGCTCGGCTGTACAGATTTAGTGCACTATAACACAGCTCAGCTATACAGAGTTAGTGCACTATATAACACAGCTCGGCTGTACAGAGTTAGTGCACTATAACACAGCTCGGCTGTACAGAGTTAGTGCACTATAACACAGCTCGGCTGTACAGAGTTAGTGCACTATATAACACAGCTCGGCTGTACAGAGTTAGTGCACTATATAACACAGCTCGGCTGTACAGAGTTAGTGCACTATAACACAGCTCGGCTGTACAGAGTTAGTGCACTATATAACACAGCTCAGTTGTACAGAGTTAGTGCACTATATAACACAGCTCGGCTGTACAGAGTTAGTGCACTATATAACACAGCTCGGCTGTACAGAGTTAGTACACTATATAACACAGCTCGGCTGTACAGAGTTAGTGCACTATATAACACAGCTCGGCTGTACAGAGTTAGTACACTATATAACACAGCAGTCCGCCTCCGTGGTCGAGTGGTTAAGGTCGCTGACTTGTATACCACTGTAACCTATCATCACTGATGGTCACGGGTTCGAGCCCCGCTCAGACCGTGTCTCATTTATATGAAAAAGTTGGCAGTTTCTTACGGAGGTTGGTGCACCCAAGTACTGGTTAACCGCTGGAGCCTGCCCAGGAAAGGTGTTGTTAGGTAAACTGCCCGCCGGCGATATAGCCCAAAATGGTGCTGATGCAGGCGTAAAACCCGAAATATAACATAACATATAACACAGCTCGGCTGTACAGAGTTAGTACACTATATAACACAGCTCGGCTGTACAGAGTTAGTGCACTATATAACACAGCTCGGCTGTACAGAGTTAGTGCACTATATAACACAGCTCGGCTGTACAGAGTTAGTGCACTATATAACACAGCTCGGCTGTACAGAGTTAGTGCACTATATAACACAGCTCGGCTGTACAGAGTTAGTGCACTATATAACACAGCTCGGCTGTACAGAGTTAGTGCACTATATAACACAGCTCGGCTGTACAGAGTTAGTACACTATATAACACAGCTCTGCTGTACAGAGTTAGTGCACTATAACACAGCTCGGCTGTACAGAGTTAGTGCACTATATAACACAGCTCGACTGTACAGAGTTAGTGCACTATAACACAGCTCGGCTGTACAGAGTTAGTGCACTATATAACACAGCTCGGCTGTACAGAGTTAGTGCACTATAACACAGCTCGGCTGTATTGAGTTAGTGCACTATATAACACAGCTTGGCTGTACAGAGTTAGTGCACTATATAACACAGCTCGGCTGTACAGAGTTAGTGCACTATATAACACAGCTCGGCTGTACAGAGTTAGTGCACTATATAACACAGCTCGGCTGTACAGAGTTAGTGCACTATATAACACAGCTCGGCTGTACAGAGTTAGTGCACTATATAACACAGCTCGGCTGTACAGAGTTAGTGCACTATAACACAGCTCTGCTGTACAGAGTTAGTGCACTATATAACACAGCTCGGTTGTACAGAGTTAGTGCACTATATAACACAGCTCGGCTGTACAGAGTTAGTGCACTATATAACACAGCTCGGCTGTACAGAGTTAGTGCACTATATAACACAGCTCGGCTGTACAGAGTTAGTGCACTATATAACACAGCTCGGCTGTACAGAGTTAGTGCACTATATAACACAGCTCGGCTGTACAGAGTTAGTGCACTATATAACACAGCTCGGCTGTACAGAGTTAGTGCACTATATAACACAGCTCGGCTGTACAGAGTTAGTGCACTATATAACACAGCTCGGCTGTACAGAGTTAGTGCACTATATAACACAGCTCGGTTGTACAGAGTTAGTGCACTATAACACAGCTCGGTTGTACAGAGTTAGTGCACTATATAACACAGCTCGGCTGTACAGAGTTAGTGCACTATATAACACAGCTCGGCTGTACAGAGTTAGTGCACTATATAACACAGCTCGGCTGTACAGAGTTAGTGCACTATATAACACAGCTCGGCTGTACAGAGTTAGTACACTATAACACAGCTCGGCTGTACAGAGTTAGTACACTATAACATAGCTCGGCTGTACAGAGTTAGTGCACTATATAACATAGCTCGGCTGTACAGAGTTAGTGCACTATATAACACAGCTCGGCTGTACAGAGTTAGTGCACTATATAACACAGCTCGGCTGTACAGAGTTAGTGCACTATATAACATAGCTCTGCTGTACATAGTTAGTGCACTATATAACACAGCCCGGCTGTACAGAGTTAGTGCACTATATAACACAGCTCTGCTGTACAGAGTTAGTGCACTATATAACACAGCTCGGCTGTACAGAGTTAGTGCACTATATAACACAGCTCGGCTGTACAGAGTTAGTGCACTATATAACACAGCTCGGCTGTACAGAGTTAGTACACTATAATACATCTCGGCTGTACAGAGTTAGTGCACTATATAACACAGCTCGGTTGTACAGAGTTAGTACACTATAACACAGCTCGGCTGTACAGAGTTAGTGTACTATATAACATAGCTCGGCTGTACAGAGTTAGTGCACTATATAACATAGCTCGGCTGTACAGAGTTAGTGCACTATATAACACAGCTCGGTTGTACAGAGTTAGTACACTATAACACAGCTCGGCTGTACAGAGTTAGTGTACTATATAACATAGCTCGGCTGTACAGAGTTAGTGCACTATATAACATAGCTCGGCTGTACAGAGTTAGTGCACTATATAACACAGCTCGGCTGTACAGAGTTAGTGCACTATATAACACAGCTCGGCTGTACAGAGTTAGTGCACTATATAACACAGCTCGGCTGTACAGAGTTAGTGCACTATATAACACAGCTCGGCTGTACAGAGTTAGTACACTATAATACATCTCGGCTGTACAGAGTTAGTGCACTATATAACACAGCTCGGTTGTACAGAGTTAGTACACTATATAACATAGCTCTGCTGTACAGAGTTAGTACACTATATAACATAGCTCTGCTGTACAGAGTTAGTACACTATATAACACAGCTCGGTTGTACAGAGTTAGTACACTATAATACATCTCGGCTGTACAGAGTTAGTGCACTATATAACACAGCTCGGTTGTACAGAGTTAGTACACTATAACACAGCTCGTCTGTACAGAGTTAGTGTACTATATAACATAGCTCGGCTGTACAGAGTTAGTGCACTATATAACATAGCTCGGCTGTACAGAGTTAGTGCACTATATAACACAGCTCGGTTGTACAGAGTTAGTACACTATAACACAGCTCGGCTGTACAGAGTTAGTGTACTATATAACATAGCTCGGCTGTACAGAGTTAGTGCACTATATAACATAGCTCGGCTGTACAGAGTTAGTGCACTATATAACACAGCTCGGCTGTACAGAGTTAGTGCACTATATAACACAGCTCGGCTGTACAGAGTTAGTGCACTATATAACACAGCTCGGCTGTACAGAGTTAGTGCACTATATAACACAGCTCGGCTGTACAGAGTTAGTACACTATAATACATCTCGGCTGTACAGAGTTAGTGCACTATATAACACAGCTCGGTTGTACAGAGTTAGTACACTATATAACACAGCTCTGCTGTACAGAGTTAGTACACTATATAACATAGCTCTGCTGTACAGAGTTAGTACACTATATAACACAGCTCGGTTGTACAGAGTTAGTACACTATAACATAGCTCGGCTGAGTTAGTGCACTATAACATAGCTCGGCTAAACGTGTACAAATTGGTTAAACATGTTGGCATTTATAATGCACACTTTCCCAGTATCACATGTATGTATTTCTACACAACCCATATATTATGTTATAGCTGCTCAAACTAATATTTCTCTGTCAAAAAGACCTGTCCATTTCTCAAGACAGACATAAATTATATGCTATGTTTTCATCACATTGTAGTGTTGTTTTAGTGGCATATCCGGAATTTCAATAGTTGCGTGATACCTGGTCCGGCTGGCATGGCAAACTGTTTGGATGTAACTGGCAACACGAAGGTGACAAAGTAGTTATGGTTATTTACTTAGAATCACTTGCCCTCACCACTAAGTTTGAATCCTACTTGGGGTGTCGATTTCTTTGTCAGGAAGCTTCTAACTGGCTTGTGGAAGGTTGGTGGTACCACTAACTGGCTTGTGGAAGGTTGGTGGTACCACAGCTGTTCGCCTGTGCATGAAATACTTCTTGGAGAGGCACCCGGGTCATCCTCAACCAGTCACAGCTCGGAGGGGCACCTGGGTCATCCTCAACCATTCACAGCTCGGAGGGGGGGCACCTGGGTCATCCTCAACCATTCACAGCTCGGAGGGGCACCTGGGTCATCCTCAACCATTCACAGCTCGGAGGGGCACCTGGGTCATCCTCAACCATTCACAGCTCGGAGGGGCACCTGGGTCATCCTCAACCATTCACAGCTCGGAGGGGCACCTGGGTCGTCCTCAACCATTCACAGCTCGGAGGGGCACCTGGGTCATCCTCAACCATTCACAGCTCGGAGGGGCACCTGGGTCATCCTCAACCATTCACAGCTCGGAGAGGCACCTGGGTCATCCTCAACCATTCACAGCTCGGAGGGGGGGCACCTGGGTCATCCTCAACCATTCACAGCTCGGAGGGGCACCTGGGTCATCCTCAACCATTCACAGCTCGGAGGGGGGGCACCTGGGTCATCCTCAACCATTCACAGCTCGGAGGGGGGGCACCTGGGTCATCCTCAACCATTCACAGCTCGGAGGGGCACCTGGGTCATCCTCAACCATTCACAGCTCGGAGGGGCACCTGGGTCATCCTCAACCATTCACAGCTCGGAGGGGCACCTGGGTCATCCTCAACCATTCACAGCTCGGAGAGGCACCTGGGTCGTCCTCAACCATTCACAGCTCGGAGGGGCACCTGGGTCATCCTCAACCATTCACAGCTCGGAGGGGCACCTGGGTCATCCTCAACCATTCACAGCTCGGAGGGGGGGCACCTGGGTCATCCTCAACCATTCACAGCTCGGAGGGGCACCTGGGTCATCCTCAACCATTCACAGCTCGGAGAGGCACCTGGGTCATCCTCAACCATTCACAGCTCGGAGAGGCACCTGGGTCATCCTCAACCATTCACAGCTCGGAGAGGCACCTGGGTCATCCTCAACCATTCACAGCTCGGAGAGGCACCTGGGTCATCCTCAACCATTCACAGTTGGAGAGTTATTGCAGGATCTAAGCTGGGGGGGGGTCATCTAGAACATGGAAACATTTGTCAGAGTGCACAAGCTTCTCCTTGTTTTGAGAGATTAGCTTTATGTATGTAGTTTATACAGTGAGCATTGTCTGTCTTGGCCCTTGATATTTCATTGTAGCATGCATATTTCATGCATATTTCATGCATATTTCATGCAATTTATTCGCAACTCTTTTGTTGTTTTGCTGCATCTGTGTTTTCCAACGTTTGGGTTACCATCATTTTCTGTAGCCAAAACTCTTGAGTTCTGTTCGGTGCATTATCCCTATCTCAACGCCACAAAACAACACTACAGACCTAAATAGGCTTACAAAAAGTGTAAATCCAGATGAGCTGGCTCATGACAAGTCGTCTTATCAGGATCTGCACTTTTTACCAGTAATTTTACTATTTTTAGACACAATTACCAATTTTGATAAATGAACTGGTCCTAAGTGTAATTTTCTGATTAATTTATTGGTCTAAGAATATCATGGACCAGTCCATGTGAGTTACTTTGGTGTTGAATGGACCAGTCCATGTGAGATACTTGGGTGTTGAATGAGATCAACTGGATTGAGATTATTCGTGGTGGGTAACCTTTGAAACGTTTATGTCTAATTTTCTATCTTCAACTTATTATATAGTTATTAAGAAACCACAATTTCATTTGAAAATTGTTGTGGTGTGTTTGAAAACAGAGCATATAATAGAATAAATGAAATATGTATACTTATATAATGCTTACACCGGTTCACAGTTATATGTAATATTCAAGTTGTGCATCTTATCTGGAAAAAACACGCGTTCTTGTTACAGTCCAGATATGTCCCGCTTACGTCATTTCAGATTTTTGGAAGATAGTGCAATGATACAGACAGAGACGCTACCCAACCACATAACTTTCATCTGTGGTCCGCTACCCAACCACGTAACTTTCATCTGTGGCACACTACCCAACCACGTAACTTTCATCTGTGGTCCGCTACCTGAAATTGATCACTGATGTGCATCTCCCCATGGTATACCATCCCCGACCCATGGTATCCCATCCCCGACCCATGATATACCATCCCCGACCCATGATATCCCATACCCGACCCATGATATACCATCCCCGACCCATGGTATCCCATACCCGACCCATGATATACCATCCCCGACCCATGGTATACCATCCCCGACCCATGATAATACCATCCCCGACCCATGGTATGCCATCCCCGACCCATGGTATCCCATACCCGACCCATGGTATACCATCCCCGACCCATGGTATCCCATACCCGACCCATGATATACCATCCCCGACCCATGGTATACCATCCCCGACCCATGATATACCCGACCCATGGTATGCCATCCCCGACCCATGGTATCCCATACCCGACCCATGGTATACCATCCCCACCCATGGTATGCCATCCCTGACCCATGGTATCCCATACCCGACCCATGATATACCATCCCCACCCATAGTATACCATCCCCGACCCATGATATACCATCCCCAACCCATGGTATGCCATCCCCGACCCATGGTATCCCATACCGACCCATGATATACCATCCCCGACCCATGGTGTCCCATACCCGACCCATGGTGTCCCATACCCGACCCATGATATACCATCCCCGACCCATGGTATCCCATACCGACCCATGGTATGCCATCCCGACCCATGGTATGCCATCCCCGACCCATGGTATCCCATCCCCATGGTATGACCCATGGTATCCCATACCCGACCCATGGTATGCCATCCCCGACCCATGGTATCCCATACCCGACCCATGGTATCCCGACCCATGGTACCCCACCCCATCCCCGACCCATGGTATCCCATACCCGACCCATGGTATCCCATCCCTGACCCATGGTATCCCATCCCCGACCCATGGTATCCCATCCCGACCCATGATATACCACCCCCATCCCAACCCATGGTATCCCATCCCCGACCCATGGTATCCCATCCGACCATGATATACCACCCCATCCCCAACCCATGGTATCCCATACCCGACCCATGGTATCCCATCCCTGACCATGGTATCCCATCCCCGACCCATGGTATCCATCCCCGACCATGATATACCACCCCATCCCCAACCCATGGTATCCCATACCCAACCCATGATACACCATCCCGCCCCCCCCCCACCCCACAAGCGCTACCTAACCTAGCCATTGCATTATAGAAGTATCACCATGTTCCACCTACATAGGTGAGAGTGTCTGGGACAGTATCAGGAACGTGTGTGCTCGCGTCTGGGACAGTAACAGGAACGTGTGTGCTCGCGTCTGGGACAGTAACAGGAACGTGTGTGCTCGCGTCTGGGACAGTAACAGGAACGCGCGTGCTCGCGTCTGGGACAGCATCAGGAACGTGTGTGCTAGAGTCTGGGACAGTAACAGGAACGCGCGTGCTCGCGTCTGAGACAGTAACAGGAACGCGCGTGCTCGTGTCTGAGACAGTAACAGGAACGTGTGTGCTCGCGTCTGGGACAGTATCAGAAACGTGTGTACTCGCGTCTGGGACAGTAACAGGAACGCATGTACTCGAGTATGGGACAGTAACAGGAACGCATGTACTCGAGCCTGGGACAGTAACAGGAACGCATGTACTCGAGCCTGGGACAGTAACAGGAACGCATGTACTCGAGCCTGGGACAGTAAGGAACGCATGTACTCGAGCCTGGGACAGTAACAGGAACGCATGTACTCGAGCCTGGGACAGTAACAGGAATGCATGTACTCAAGCCTGGGACAGTAACAGGAACGCATGTACTCGAGCCTGGGACAGTAACAGGAATGCATGTACTCAAGCCTGGGACAGTAACAGGAACGCATGTACTCAAGCCTGGGACAGTAACAGGAACGCATGTACTCGCTATAGTCTTGTTTTTATATATAGTCTTATACAGCTTATTGTTATTGGTTACTTATAAGAGGTTCAAGTTGACATCTCTAGTGTCAGTGTATTAAATCATTTAAATAAAACATCTTGTCTTATTGTTTTTTACCATGACTACGGTAGTGCACTTGATGGTTGACATTTCTAACTTAAAGTCCCTATATGCTTTTACTTAGTGCAGTACACAGTGGGATATGCTAAGTGGGATATGCTAAGAAGCAGACGATTAGAAATTGTTTTTATATTTCCATGTTAATAATTTATTGAGATTTTAAGTAACTTTTTCAATGTTTGTCCATAAATGTATTGTTTTTTGCAAAATGACGCACACTATTCGTAAATTAACCTTTAGGCCATAATAAAATATTTCCTAGATTTTCATCCCCGCCCGCCCCCGTTTTTAGGGCCCGCCCCGATTTTTTTTATTACTATTTGGAAGAAAAAAAAAGAAGAAAAAAAATCTTGTCAAGTTGAATCTTGTCAAAACACCATTTTATCAGCATAAATATCGATATCCTGAAAATATAAAATAAAAAATAAAATTTCACCCCATTTTCAAAAAAAATTGGATGAAAATCTAGGATTTATTTTATTATGGCCTTATGGATATTTAGCTACACAACCACCAATAGCTCTGTTTTCGAAAGTTTGAATAAATTTGCATTAATTAGGTTTATTTTATCGTGAAACATGTATTTCTTAGCACAAAGTAAGTTTGCCTATGTCCCTCGTAAAATACCATAGTAGCGAAAAGTTGTACAAATGAACTTTTATGGACAAATCGATAATTGGCCCGTATATTTTGTCGCATGTATTAGAGAAATATTTCACCCGAGTTTGAGCAGGATGGAGGGCCAGATTTCTGGCTGTAAGATCTTGGACAAGTTTGATGATGAACTGCAAGGTCTTGTGCAACTTTGAAAACAAACCAGCTCTTTCCAAGAACACTAGGAGTTGTGGCCCCTGAATTAGAGACATTTGATGTTAAATTTCACCTTGGTAGGATCATTATCCCATTATTTAACCCTTTCAACACTACAGGCCTCTAAATAGACTAGCAAAAAGTGCACATCCAGATGAGCTTGCTCGTGACGAGCTGTCTCATCAGGATCTGCAGTTTTTGCCAGTAATAATTATGACTATTTTTTGATAAAATTACCCATTTTGATAAATGAACTGGTTCAAAGGTAATTTTCTTATTAATTTATTGGTCTAAAAATATCATGCACCAGTCCATGTCAGTTACTTGGGGTTGAATGTGTTAAATATCATGCACCAGTCCTAGTAACACATTGCCTGTGAATTGGATTTCTTGAGTAATTTTCATCAAATAATAGGGGCCTCCGTGGTCGAGTGATTACAGTCGTTGACTTGAAATCACTTCTCCCTCACCACAGGTTCGATTTCCACTGGGTGGTCGAATTCTTTCATCTGCAGCAGACTTGCGGAAGATTGGCGGTTCTATCCTGAACTACTGCTCGAAGGGGCTCCCGGGTCTTCCTTAACAAATACACATTACTGGTGATCTGGCATAAGAATTATGTCACAACAGAATATGCCTATGCTAAATATCGGATCCACGACGAAAACCACAGCAGAGATGCCAAACACAGACATACACTTAATCACTATTCCAAATAAAAGCAAACATGCTTATCACTGCATCAGCTTGTAACGGGCATGACCTTGAGGTAGAGTGTTACCATGACACTCGTTTCACCTTGGGTAAGGGCTGTCCCCGTGGTTTTTGTGCTCGCATACACTCGGGATATTGTTCAGGAGAAAGAATTGTTGCAGTACCACAAGCATCACTGGCTAGGTGGATGTATGTACTGGACTCTAGCATCACTGTGACTAGGTGGTTGTACTGGACTCTAGCATCACTGTGTCTAGGTGGTTGTACTGGACTCTAGTATCACTGTGTCTAGGTGGTTGTACTGGACTCTAGCATCACTGTGGCTAGGTGCTTGTACTGGACTCTAGCATCACTGTGACTAGGTGGTTGTACTGGACTCTAGTATCACTGTGTCTAGGTGCTTGTACTGGACTCTAGCATCACTGTGACTAGGTGCTTGTACTGGACTCTTGCATCACTGTGTCTATGTGGTTGTACTGGACTCTAGCATCACTGTGACTAGGTGGTTGTACTGGACTCTAGCATCACTGTGGCTAGGTGGTTGTACTGGACTCTAGCATCACTGTGTCTAGGTGGATGTACTGGACTCTAGCATCACTGTGTCTAGGTGGATGTACTGGACTCTACCATCACTGTGTCTAGGTGGTTGTACTGGACTCTAGCATCACTGTGGCTAGGTGGATGTACTGGACTCTAGCATCACTGTGTCTAGGTGGATGTACTGGACTCTAGCATCACTGTGTATAGGTGGTTGTACTGGACTCTAGCATCACTGTGTCTAGGTGCTTGTACTGGACTCTAGCATCACTGTGTCTAGGTGGATGTACTGGACTCTAGCATCACTGTGGCTAGGTGGATGTACTGGAATCTAGCATCACTGTGTCTAGGTGGATGTACTGGACTCTAGCATCACTGTGTCTAGGTGGATGTACTGGACTCTAGCATCACTGTGTCTAGGTGGATGTACTGGACTCTAGCATCACTGTGTATAGGTGGTTGTACTGGACTCTAGCATCACTGTGGCTAGGTGGATGTACTGGACTCTAGCATCACTGTGTCTAGGTGGTTGTACTGGACTCTAGCATCACTGTGTCTAGGTGGTTGTACTGGACTCTAGCATCACTGTGTCTAGGTGGATGTACTGGACTCTAGCATCACTGTGTCTAGATTGTTGTACTGGACTCTAGCATCACTGTGGCTAGGTGGTTGTACTGGACTCTAGGATCACTGTGGCTAGGTGGATGTACTGGACTCTAGCATCACTGTGGCTAGGTGGATGTACTGGACTCTAGCATCACTGTGTCTAGGTGGATGTACTGGACTCTAGCATCACTGTGTCTAGGTGGTTGTACTGGACTCTCGCATCACTGTGGCTAGGTGGATGTACTGGACTCTAGCATCACTGTGTCTAGGTGCTTGTACTGGACTCTAGCATCACTGTGTCTAGGTGGTTGTACTGGACTCTAGCATCACTGTGTCTAGGTGCTTGTACTGGACTCTAGCATCACTGTGTCTAGGTGCTTGTACTGGACTCTAGCATCACTGTGTCTAGGTGCTTGTACTGTACTCTAGCATCACTGTGTCTAGGTGGATGTACTGGACTCTAGGATCACTGTTTCTAGGTGGATGTACTGGACTCTAGCATCACTGTGTCTAGGTGGTTGTACTGGACTCTAGCATCACTGTGTCTATGTGCTTGTACTGGACTCTAGCATCACTGTGGCTAGGTGGTTGTACTGGACTCTAGCATAACTGTGGCTAGGTGGATGTACTGGACTCTAGCATCACTGTGTCTAGGTGGTTGTACTGGACTCTAGCATCACTGTGTCTAGGTGGTTGGACTGGACTCTAGGATCACTGTGGCTAGGTTGTTGTACTGGACTCTAGCATCACTGTGGCTAGGTGGATGTACTGGACTCTAGCATCACTGTGTCTAGGTGGATGTACTGGACTCTAGCATCACTGTGTCTAGGTGGATGTACTGGACTCTAGCATCACTGTGTCTAGGTGGATGTACTGGACTCTAGCATCACTGTATATAGGTGGTTGTACTGGACTCTAGCATCACTGTGTCTAGGTGCTTGTACTGGACTCTAGCATCACTGTGTCTAGGTGCTTGTACTGGATTCTAGCATCACTGTGGCTAGGTGCTTGTACTGGACTCAAGCATCACTGTGGCTAGGTGGTTGTACTGGACTCTAGCATCACTGTGTCTAGATGCTTGTACTGGACTCTAGCATCACTGTGGCTAGGTGGTTGTACTGGACTCTAGCATCACTGTGTCTAGGTGCTTGTACTGGACTCTAGCATCACTGTGTCTAGGTGGTTGTACTGGACTATAGCATCACTGTGCCTAGGTGGTTGTACTGGACTCTAGCATCACTGTGGCTAGGTGGATGTACTGGACTCTAGCATCACTGTGGCTAGGTGGATGTAATGGACTCTAGTATCACTGTGGCTAGGTGGTTGTACTGGACTCTAGCATCACTGTGTCTAGGTGGATGTACTGGACTCTAGCATCACTGTGTCTAGGTGGATGTACTGGACTCTACCATCACTGTGTCTAGGTGGTTGTACTGGACTCTAGCATCACTGTGGCTAGGTGGATGTACTGGACTCTAGCATCACTGTATATAGGTGGATGTACTGGACTCTAGCATCACTGTGTCTAGGTGGTTGTACTGGACTCTCGCATCACTGTGGCTAGGTGGATGTACTGGACTCTAGCATCACTGTGTCTAGGTGCTTGTACTGGACTCTAGCATCACTGTGTCTAGGTGGTTGTACTGGACTCTAGCATCACTGTGTCTAGGTGGATGTACTGGAATCTAGCATCACTGTGTCTAGGTGGTTGTACTGGACTCTAGCATCACTGTGTCTAGGTGGATGTACTGGACTCTAGGATCACTGTGTCTAGGTGGATGTACTGGACTCTAGCATCACTGTGTCTAGTTGGTTGTACTGGTCTCTAGCATCACTGTGTCTAGGTGCTTGTACTGGACTCTAGCATCACTGTGGCTAGGTGGTTGTACTGGACTCTAGCATCACTGTGGCTAGGTGGATGTACTGGACTCTAGCATCACTGTGTCTAGGTGGTTGTACTGGACTCTAGCATCACTGTGTCTAGGTGGTTGTACTGGACTCTAAGATCACTGTGGCTAGGTTGTTGTACTGGACTCTAGCATCACTGTGGCTAGGTGGATGTACTGGACTCTAGCATCACTGTGTCTAGGTGGATGTACTGGACTCTAGCATCACTGTGTCTAGGTGGATGTACTGGACTCTAGCATCACTGTATATAGGTGGTTGTACTGGACTCTAGCATCACTGTGTCTAGGTGCTTGTACTGGACTCTAGCATCACTGTGTCTAGGTGCTTGTACTGGACTCTAGCATCACTGTGGCTAGGTGCTTGTACTGGACTCAAGCATCACTGTGGCTAGGTGGTTGTACTGGACTCTAGCATCACTGTGTCTAGATGCTTGTACTGGACTCTAGCATCACTGTGTCTAGGTGCTTGTACTGGACTCTAGCATCACTGTGTCTAGGTGGTTGTACTGGACTATAGCATCACTGTGTCTAGGTGGTTGTACTGGACTCTAGCATCACTGTGTCTAGGGGTGGCTGGTGGATGTATGGACTCTAGCATCAACTGTGGCTAGGTGGATGTAAGACTCTAGTCACTGTGGTAGGTGGGTGTACTGGACTCTAGCATCACTGTGTCTAGGTGGATGTACTGGACTCTAGCATCACTGGTCTAGGTGGATGTACTGGACTCTACCATCACGGTGTCTAGGTGGTTGTACTGGACTCTAGCATCACTGTGGCTAGGTGGATGTACTGGACTCTAGCATCACTGTATCTAGAAGGATGTACTGGACTCTAGCATCACTGTGTCTAGGTGGTTGTACTGGACTCTAGCATCATTGTGTCTAGGTGGATGTACTGGACTCTAGGATCACTGTGTCTAGGTGGATGTACTGGACTCTAGCATCACTGTGTCTAGGTGGTTGTACTGGACTCTAGCATCACTGTGTCTAGGTGGTTGTACTGGACTCTAGCATCACTGTGTCTAGGTGGTTGTACTGGACTCTAGCATCACTGTGTCTAGGTGGATGTACTGGACTCTAGCATCACTGTGTCTAGGTGCTTGTACTGGAATCTAGCATCACTGTGTCTAGGTGGTTGTACTGGACTCTAGCATCACTGTGTCTAGGTGGTTGTACTGGACTCTAGCATCACTGTGTCTAGGTGGTTGTACTGGACTCTAGCATCACTGTGTCCAGGTGCTTGTACTGGACTCTAGCATCACTGTGTCTAGGTGGTTGTACTGGACTCTAGCATCACTGTGGCTAGGTGGATGTACTGGACTCTAGTATCACTGTGTCTAGATGGATGTACTGGACTCTAGCATCACTGTGTCTAGGTGCTTGTAATGGACTCTAGCATCACTGTGTCTAGGTGCTTGTACTGGACTCTAGCATCACTGTGTCTAGGTGCTTGTACTGGACTCTAGCATCACTGTGGCTAGGTGGATGTACTGGACTCTAGTATCACTGTGTCTAGGTGGATGTACTGGACTCTAGCATCACTGTGTCTATGTGCTTGTACTGGACTCTAGCATCACTGTGTCTAGGTGCTTGTACTGGACTCTAGCATCACTG
>CM026389.1:1977436-2073823 GCA_014843695.1 Archivesica marissinica | reverse complement strand
TACTATTATATCTCCATACAAACGACAGCCATTTAACCCTTTCCTTCATAGAGATTTAGGTTAATATACTATTATATCTCCATACAAACGACAGCCATTTAACCCTTTCCTTCATAGAGATTTAGGTTAATATACTATTATATCTCCATACAAATCAACAGCCATTTAACCCTTTCCTTCATAGAGATTTAGGTTAATATACTATTATATCTCCATACAAACAACAGCCATTTAACCCTTTCCTTCATAGAGATTTAGGTTAATATACTATTATATCTCCATACAAACGACAGCCATTTAACCCTTTCCTTCATAGAGATTTAGGCTAATATACTATTATATCTCCATACAAACGACAGCCATTTAACCCTTTCCTTCATAGAGATTTAGGTTAATATACTATTATATCTCCATACAAACAACAGCCATTTAACCCATTCCTTCATAGAGATTTAGGCTAATATACTATTATATCTCCATACAAACAACAGCCATTTAACCCTTTCCTTCATAGAGATTTAGGCTAATATACTATTATATCTCCATACACACCACAGCCATTTAACCCTTTCCTTCATAGAGATTTAGGTTAATATACTATTATATCTCCATACAAACAACAGCCATTTAACCCTTTCCTTCATAGAGATTTAGGCTAATATACTATTATATCTCTATACAAACGACAGCCATTTAACCCTTTCCTTCATAGAGATTTAGGTTAATATACTATTATATCTCAATACAAAGAACAGCCATTTAACCCTTTCCTTCAGAGATTTAGGCTAATATACTATCATATCTCCATGCAAACGACAGCCATTTAGCTAATATGCAGTGGATAAGTAGTCGCCATATCTATCCCACCTGCATAGATATTACTGGGACTACATGCGATTCTGGCCTTTATTATGAACATTGGTTTGGCTACTACATTGTCAATGTATGTCATATTGGTAATGGCGTCAAGGGGTGCTTCTATGAGGGAAAGGATTTATGAACATTGGTTTGGCTACTACATTGTCAATGTATGTCGTATTGGTAATGGCGTCAAGGGGTGCTTCTATGAGGGAAAGGGTTTATGAACATTGGTTTGGCTACTACATTGTCAATGTATGTCGTATTGGTAATGGCATCAAGGGGGGCTTCTATGAGGGAAAGGGTTAATGAACATTGGTTTGGCTACTACATTGTCAATGTATGTCGTATTGGTAATGGTGTCAAGGGGTGCTTCTATGAGGGAAAGGGTTAATGAACATTGGTTTGGCTACTACATTGTCAATGTATGTCATATTGGTAATGGCGTCAAGAGGTGCTTCTATGAGGGAAAGGGTTTATGAACATTGGTTTGGCTACTACATTGTCAATGTATGTCATATTGGTAATGGCGTCAAGGGGTGCTTCTATGAGGGAAAGGATTTATGAACATTGGTTTGGCTACTACATTGTCAATGTATGTCATATTGGTAATGGCGTCAAGGGGTGCTTCTATGAGGGAAAGGATTTATGAACATTGGTTTGGCTACTACATTGTCAATGTATGTCGTATTGGTAATGGCGTCAAGGGGTGCTTCTATGAGGGAAAGGATTTATGAACATTGGTTTGGCTACTACATTGTCAATGTATGTCATATTGGTAATGGCGTCAAGGGGTGCTTCTATGAGGGAAAGGATTTATGAACATTGGTTTGGCTACTACATTGTCAATGTATGTCATATTGGTAATGGCGTCAAGGGGTGCTTCTATGAGGGAAAGGATTTATGAACATTGGTTTGGCTACTACATTGTCAATGTATGTCATATTGGTAATGGCGTCAAGGGGTGCTTCTATGAGGGAAAGGATTTATGAACATTGGTTTGGCTACTACATTGTCAATGTATGTCATATTGGTAATGGCGTCAAGGGGTGCTTCTATGAGGGAAAGGATTTATGAACATTGGTTTGGCTACTACATTGTCAATGTATGTCATATTGGTAATGGCGTCAAGGGGTGCTTCTATGAGGGAAAGGATTTATGAACATTGGTTTGGCTACTACATTGTCAATGTATGTCATATTGGTAATGGCATCAAGAGGTGCTTCTATGAGGGAAAGGATTGATGAACATTGGTTTGGCTACTACATTGTCAATGTATGTCATATTGGTAATGGCGTCAAGGGGTGCTTCTATGAGGGAAAGGATTTATGAACATTGGTTTGGCTACTACATTGTCAATGTATGTCATATTGGTAATGGCGTCAAGGGGTGCTTCTATGAGGGAAAGAATTTATGAACATTGGTTTGGCTACTACATTGTCAATGTATGTCATATTGGTAATGGCGTCAAGAGGTGCTTCTATGAGGGAAAGGGTTTATGAACATTGGTTTGGCTACTACATTGTCAATGTATGTCGTATTGGTAATGGCGTCAAGAGGTGCTTCTATGAGGGAAAGGGTTTATGAACATTGGTTTGGCTACTACATTGTCAATGTATGTCGTATTGGTAATGGCGTCAAGAGGTGCTTCTATGAGGGAAAGGATTTATGAACATTGGTTTGGCTACTACATTGTCAATGTATGTCGTATTGGTAATGGCATCAAGAGGTGCTTCTATGAGGGAAAGGGTTAATTATGAACATTGGTTTGGCTACTACATTGTCAATGTATGTCATATTGGTAATGGCGTCAAGAGGTGCTTCTATGAGGGAAAGGGTTAATGTATTGGTAATGGCATCAAGAGGTGCTTCTATGACGGAAAGGGTTAAACATATTTTATTTCACAGTATTATACAGTTTCAACAAAGCATACAGTACAGTATACATATAAAAATACAGAAAAATGATTAGAATGAAAGACTTGAGTCTTGTATAATTCTTCTCTTCATTTGACAACAGACACTCGGTGAATGGTCCATTAGCATCTTTGCCATTTTTTTTTTTTAGTATAACTAAATGGTATACAGTCAAACCTGTCTTAAGCAGCCAGTCAAGGGAATCACTGCAGGTGGCTGCTTAGCACAGATGGCTCCTTAATAGAGGTCAAATGTATAATAAAACAACATATAGTCTGGAAATTGGCTGCTTAATGAAGATGACCACTAACACAGGTTTGACTGTACATGCAAATGGACCATTCACCAAGTGTTTGTTTCTTTACCACGCTCGAATATGAATCCAGGAGACCTTCAGTTCAATACCAAATCCCACCATAGCAATTTTCAAAACAGTCCTTCAGAAGAAACAATAAAACTAAGGTCCTATGTAAATATCGAGCCTATGAAAAGAACCAGGGATGCCTCTGTAGACATGGGACCCTTTAAGCTTAATCCTATTTCATTTCATTCTAAATACAGTCAAACTTGCTCGAACGACCTCATCTATTAAGAAACCACTTGGATTAAGGGATTAAGAGACCACTTGGATTAAGAGATCACTTGGATTAAGAGACCACTTGGATTAAGAGACCACTTGGATTAAGGGATTAAGAGACAACTTGGATTAAGAGACCACTTGGATTAAGAGACCACTTGGATTAAGAGATCACTTGGATTAAGAGATCACTTGGATTAAGAGACCACTTGGATTAAGAGACCACTTGGATTAAGAGACCACTTGGATTAAGAGATCAATTGGATTAAGAGATCACTTGGATTAAGAGATCACTTGGATTAAGAGATCACTTGGATTAAGAGACCACTTGGATTAAGAGACCACTTGGATTAAGAGATCACTTGGATTAAGAGACCACTTGGATTAAGAGACCACTTGGATTAAGAGACCACTTGGATTAAGGGATTAAGAGACCACTTGGATTAAGGGATTAAGAGACCACTTGGATTAAGGGATCAATTGGATTAAGAGATCACTTGGATTAAGGGATTAAGACACCACTTGGATTAAGAGACCACTTGGATTACGGGATTAAGAGACCACTTGGATTAAGGGATTAATAGACCACTTGGATTAAGGGATTAAGAGACCACTTGGATTAAGGGATTAAGAGACCACTTGGATTAAGGGATTAAGAGACCACTTGGATTAAGGGATTAAGAGACCACTTGGATTAAGGGATTAAGAGACCACTTGGATTAAGAGATCACTTGGATTAAGAGACCACTTGGGCTATGGGATTAAGAGACCACTTGGATTAAGAGATCAATTGGATTAAGAGACCACTTGGATTAAGAGACCACAAGGTTTAAGAGAAAACTTGGATTAAGAGACCACTTGGATTAAGAGACCACATTTTCTGTTCCCGTTGTGTTGTTAAGGAACAAATTAGCCTGTATTAAGAGACCATTCCTGCTTAGAGACCACTTTTTGCCCTTCCTTTTGGTGGTCACTTAATAAAAGCTTGACTGTATTCAGGTTTATGTCTCGTTGTTTGAATCCAAACAATTGCTTTCGGGAAAATGTAGTTGCATTGCACGACAATTTTGTTTAAAAATCAGAAAGTGCAAACCCTTTCTCTGGATGTATTGCGATGCTGTGTGGATCGGACAAACCGCTTCTAGCCACAAGTTTGTAGACCTTTTCCAACGACGTTAGCGGTGCCATTACAATCCAATTATACAGGGAATCTGTCCAGTAAATGTTGTTAGAGATCCAGTCTACCGCCAATCCTTCCGCCATATTGGAAGTTCCTGTGAAAATGGTTTCCGTTTCCGTTGTACCGTTGAGACGCAGACCCTGGAATCGAGGAGGATTTCTAAGAAAATATATATATTTTATATTTCGGGTTTTACGCCTGCATCAGCACCATTTCGGGCTATATCGCCGGCGGGCAGTTTACCTAACAACACCTTTCCTGGGCAGGCTGCAACGGTTAACCAGTACTTGGGTGCACCAACCTCCGTAAGAAACAGCCAACTTTTTCATATAAATGAGACACGGTCTGAGCGGGGCTTGAACCCGTGACCATCAGAGATGATAGGTTACAGTGGTATACAAGTCAGCGACCTTAACCACTCGACCATGGAGACAGACTATGACCATCAGTGATGATAGGTTACAGTGGTATACAAGTCAGCGACCTTAACCACTCGACCACGGAGACGGACTTCTAAGAAATAATATCGGATGAAATCAACGATTCGTCAACACAGAAACATGAAAGAATATCAGGAAACATTGTGTCAACTGAGTATACCAGTAGGTGTAACATATACATACTAAATAATCACTGTTGTAGCTTAGAATCCCAATGAGGGTGTTGAATGTTTTCAAGTGAGGAAGTAATCCAGTTGGTCGGTGGTTCTACCTAGGTGCCCATCTTTCCTCCACCAATAATAGCTGGAGAGTCGCCATATGACCTAAGCTGTTGGTGCGACTTTAAACCCCAAACACAAGCAATCAATAATACAAATGCAGAGAATGTTGGAATTGAGTCCAAAACATGTCATTTTCTGTGATTTTGATCAATAATACATACGCAATTGTATATTTTATTACGCTGAAAACCTTGTTAAAGCAGCATTACATCGTAATAAAGAATGTTTTGGGTAAAATATAAATACTAATGTGTGTGTGTTTACAAAAATCGAAATAGTCGCTCAGAAACGATAAAATTCCAATAAATTAAAACCGTCGTATACGCGAATTTGTTTATCAACACACGAAATGTAAACACACACAGCGGGCATGCGTGAAACAACAGAGGATGTAGAAAACAACGTATATATTTTTAAACATGAAAGACTATCTATCTATCTTCCTCTAATGTCGAACCCCTTGCGGGGATGTAGAAATGTCCCTAAAAGACTTAGCTAACAGAGGTATGAATCAACATATCAAGTAATTTAATTAAGAAAGATAACGTGGGACAAATGGGGACGATGCATTCGGAATGTAAACAAGTGCGGACGATGCGTTCCGGTTGTAAACAAGTGTGTGACCGATCGACTCGGAAAATCCTACTTTCGGTTTCGAGTTTGTTTTATTGCAAAAAAAAACACTGTTTACCAAAATGAACATAAGCATACAAAGTATAATGTTAGAATGTGTAGCAGCATTGCTACCCATACGTAAAAATTGAATTTTTCAAATATCTTTTATTTCATACGTGGTAATGCTGCTTTAATACTGCTTAAGAACAATGTGTTCAGTCACTTTTGTGTGTGTCTAGGGATATCTCATCAATTTTTACCCTGTCGAGTGCCTCAATTGAGTAATTTCACGAATGGGTGATTTTTACCTTGACACCGGAACGTCCGGATTTGGGATCCCATAAATGTGTAATAGATCTTCATATTGTGATTCGCTGTTAGTCTTACAGTGTGTTAAGAATTTAAACGTTATATTTAAATGGTGTCAAATGTTGAACAATTACCTCCATATTTATTTAGGCTTCTTGTACAGATGCATAGCGCATAGTCCAATCGGATGAGCAGCTTTCGGGGGTTTTTTAAGAATCGTGAAGCAGGCCAAAGTTATGCATTTTAAGCCATATATACCGGTACCCTGCCTAGCCAGGAGCTTCCACAATATTTGTATGGCAAGTTTATCCAATCAAAGTACTGGAAACTGCATTAAAGCGTAGTCACTAATAATACATGGCCCTATGCATGTTGACAGTGTGTCAGTGTTAACCCCCACAGTTAGGAACTGGGTTATTGTTTTGGCTGCGTCTGTCTGTCTGTCTGTCTGTGCAGGATCAAACGGTTGTTGACATATAGAGGATAGAAACAGGATGTGTTTTTGTTTTAGGAGAAATCAGTCATGGCCTGTTGTCATGGCGATCAGTGAAGTGTCCACTCCCATTGACGTGATGTCAAATAAGTAATCTATGCATGCTTGTAACTCGAAAATGAAGCAAGAAGCCGAGATAGACATACAGTAACAGGAACATCTATTGGAAACATCGTAACCTTTCAAATAAGCCATACCACATGACCTTGAGGTTGACCTTTCAAGGTAAGAAGCCGAGATAGACATAGAGTAACAGGAACATCTATTGGAAACATCATAACCTTTCAAATAAGCCATACCACATGACCTTGAGGTTGACCTTTCAAGGTAAGAAGCCGAGATAGACATAGAGTAACAGGAACATCTATTGGAAACATCGTAACCATTCAAATAAGCCATACCACATGACCTTGAGGTTGACCTTTCAAGGTAAGAAGCCGAGATAGACATACAGTAACAGGAACATCTATTGGAAACATCGTAACCATTCAAATAAGCCATACCACATGACCTTGAGGTTGAACTTTCAAGGTAAGAAGCCGAGATAGACATACAGGAACATCTATTGGAAACATCATAACCTTTCAAATAAGCCATACCACATGACCTTGAGGTTGACCTTTCAAGGTAAGAAGCCGAGATAGACATACAGTAACATCTATTGGAAACATCGTAACCTTTCAAATAAGCCATACCACATGACCTTGAGGTTGACCTTTCAAGGTAAGAAGCCGAGATAGACATACAGTAACAGGAACATCTATTGGAAACATCGTAACCTTTCAAATAAGCCATACCACATGACCTTGAGGTTGACCTTTCAAGGTAAGAAGCCGAGATAGACATACAGTAACAGGAACATCTATTGGAAACATCATAACCTTTCAAATAAGCCATACCACATGACCTTGAGGTTGACCTTTCAAGGTAAGAAGCCGAGATAGACATAGAGTAACAGGAACATCTATTGGAAACATCGTAACCATTCAAATAAGCCATACCACATGACCTTGAGGTTGACCTTCAAGGAAGAAGCCGAGATAGACATAGAGTAACAGGAACATCTATTGAAACATCGTAACCATTCAAATAAGCCATACCACATGACCTTGAGGTTGACCTTTCAAGGTAAGAAGCCGAGATAGACATACAGTAACAGGAACATCTATTGGAAACATCGTAACCATTCAAATAAGCCATACCACATGACCTTGAGGTTGAACTTTCAAGGTAAGAAGCCGAGATAGACATACAGGAACATCTATTGGAAACATCATAACCTTTCAAATAAGCCATACCACATGACCTTGAGGTTGACCTTTCAAGGTAAGAAGCCGAGATAGACATACAGTAACATCTATTGGAAACATCGTAACCTTTCAAATAAGCCATACCACATGACCTTGAGGTTGACCTTTCAAGGTAAGAAGCCGAGATAGACATACAGTAACAGGAACATCTATTGGAAACATCGTAACCTTTCAAATAAGCCATACCACATGACCTTGAAGTTTGACCTTTCAAGGTGAACTCACTGTTCACTGTAGAATTAAGTACTTGTGTCAAATACCAGAGAATGTGTTCGCAACTCTCCTCTAGTTTTACCTGTATTTTCTTGTTAGTTGCCTCTGACCAGTATAGTGTTTGCGTGGCATAGTTGAACGCCAGTGACTTAAACTGCCATCCATGATGTGGAGCGCTGAAAAATGAGAAAACATGCAGATATAAAAGGAATTTATTTATTGCTCACCACATGGTTGTGTTACATTTTACTATTTATCTTCTGGCATGTTTTGGCGGCCATTTTGGACGCCATATTGATTTTTCCTCAACGTTCAATGCTTCATCATCCCAATAAAATAAGCTACACTATCTTGGAAATCATGATAGCGCAGTAGTAGCGCGTTCGCTTCAGGTGCGAAAGGCCACGAGTTTGAGGCTCGCTGGAGCCGTTACGATTGTGCCCTTAGGCAAGGCATTTAAATTCCACAACGCCTCATCTCTCTCCTTCATGGCGATGGATTCCATCAGGAATGAGGTCTCGAGAGTGATTTATATAAGTTGTAAGAACTTGTTTCGCAATCAAGCTCAAATAAATTTGTATAAACTATGCTAACACTATCAAGCTTTATACAAATATCTGACAATTATGTATGTTTTATAGTGCGTATAAAACCAATATATAGGTCTAGGATCCCAAACTGAGAATCAGGATACAACAGGGTTCATTCTAGGTCAGAATATTTGGGAGAAGTGAGAAAGCGTGTGATCACTTCCTTAAATGGTGTTCTTTAATATACTTCTGCAAAATATGGTTAAAATGCACCGAACAACCATTAAATACAACATTTGAATAGAAGGAGTGCTTTATAATGAGCCAGTGTATCTTACTAGACAAAATTTTGTTTGAAAATCGTAAAAACCAAACAATATTTTTTTCTTAGGGAGAAGTGGACCAGAGGGTGAAGTCAGGGTCCCTAGGGCGACAATTTCGCCCACATCGCCCTCTAAACTGATCCATGTACAATGAGGTTATTAAACTCTATGTATGCGTATGTTGTCGTGCTAGTGCAGTGAATGGCTGGTCACATTTGTTGTTGTTGTTATGCATTGTCACCATAGCAATGCGACTTTGAAACCTGGCACATTCCAATATGAGCTTACCAGCTGATAGCTTCCTCACTTGAAAGAATTCCACACAACCCAGTGGGATTCGAACCTACAGCGGTGAGGGACAAGTAATTAATTGAAACCAAAGACATTAACCATTCGGTCACGTGGTCCAGTGGTAGAGCGTCGGATTTGGAATCGATCGGTCCGGGTTCGTACTTATGTAATATGTGCTAATGTATGCATAGAATGATGTTAACTTATGTCAAATCACTTGCCCCTCCCCGATGTAGGCTCAAAATGCCACTTTGGGGGGGTTCAAATGCCACTTTGGGGTGTTCAAATGCCACTTTGGGGTGTTCAAATGCCACTTTGGGCAGTTCAAATGCCACTTTGGGGTGTTCAAATGCCACTTTGGGGTGTTCAAATGCCACTTTGGGGTTTTCAAATGCCACTTTGGGGTGTTCAAATGCCACTTTGGGGTGTTCAAATACCACTTTGGGGGGTTCAAATGCCACTTTGGGGGTTCAAATGCCACTTTGGGGGTCAAATGCCACTTTGGGGGTTCAAATACCACTTTGGGGGGGTTCAAATGCCACTTTGGGGGGTTCAAATACCACTTTGGGGGGTTCAAATGCCACTTTGGGGGTTCAAATACCACTTTGGGGGTTTCAAATGCCACTTTGGGAGGGTTCAAATCCCACTTTGGGGGGTTCAAATGCCACTTTGGGCAGTTCAAATGCCACTTTGGGGGGTTCAAATACCACTTTGGGTGGGGTGAGGTTTTGTATTGTTTGTATGAATGTTTACAGTATAGACGATTCATTGTATTGGGTTGACAATATGGATGCATTTATTTACCTGATATGCCTGACTTGTACGTTACCGCTAGGCACCCACTCTGTCGGATCACCCTCTATGCCGACAATCCTGGAAACACCGACCTTCAGTGATGGTGTTTGAGCCCATATCAAGTTCCTTGCGTGACGAACTGCAAATGTTTATAGTGTTTATTCTAGAGTGTAAAAACGGGCAAGGAGGGTCAGAAAAAGGGCAGGGTGCACTTTGAGCCGCGGAAGGGAGTATGTGCGGGAGGGGGTAATTGGGTGTTACCCCCTAGAAAATTTAGCTAACTTATCGTGATTAACAGGTAATTATGCTTGATCAAAGAGGCAGTAGGGCAGTATATGTCGGTCAAAAGAGGCGGATCAGTTCTAGTTTATATAGGTCTGTCTGCTCGAAGGTACCCACATAGTGAAGCTTATATAAAAAAAATATATATAAAAAAGGCAAAAGGGTTGGAATGGCAAAATAGAGGGTCTGAAATGGGGCAGGGTGGGAAAGCCTGTCATTTCATGGAAGTCGTGATAGCGAAGTGGTAGTGCATTCCCTTCAGGTGCAAAAGGCCGGGAGTTCGAACCCCACTGGAGCCGATATGATTGTGCCCTTAGGCATCTAAAATTCCATGTTGCCTCTTCTATCTCCTTCATGGCGTTGGTTGGATTCCATCAGGAATGAGGTTGTGAGTGTGATTAATATAAGTTGTAAGAACTTGTTTCGCAATCGAGCTCAAATAAATTTGTCTAAACTAAAAAGGAACAATACGAATGAAGAAGAAACATTTTGCAGACAATATAAATTTCTATGTATTTTTCAAAATTATACAAAATTGAGTCTAAAATACACAGAGATGAAATTTGTCTACAATAATATTTGATCACGTCGTGAGATACATTATATAGACATGCTGATACCATTTTTAGTGCATTTTTGGTCTATTTGGATGATTCATTTTCTGTGACAATCTCCAATCTCAATATGCAGGCCTCGGCCTTCAATGCCTTATAGGAGCTACGGCACTGAATCAGGACTTTCCATCTTTGTCTAGTGGAGAGAGACCCATGCACAAGCCAGAACCTACCACGTTACAACCCCAAATAGTCGTCAAAATACATTGTAGCACCAATCAGATATCATTTCTAGTCATTTCTGACAACATGTAATTGATGTGTATCCTGGGTATAACCGGTGACATAAGCAATAATCCATGTATTTGTGTTTCAAAAAGAGGCTGTGCAAATAATGTTCACTCTCAATTTAGCTTGTTGATATATATTTTATTGTAATTAGAAATATATCATAACTGAATCAATAACAAAGTGAAATCAACAGCGCTGACCTCCAACAACTTTTATTTACGCAGTGATACCAATCGGTGACAATGTAAATTACGCCTCATAGGTTTATATCAGTGTGTGTTTTACGCTTATTTATCGTCGCTACCGGTTGCCCATATGAGCGACGCCGCCTGAAGAGATTAGTCATTTTAGATTTTGGAGGATAGTGCATGATACAGACAGAGACCCATTCCAGAATCTCCTCTGGTTCTTTTACGTGCACGGTGTAAAGCACCGACACAAGACCTCGGTTTAACGTCCCATCTGAAAGACTGTTAATTTTATTAGGGTCAGACGGGGGATCGAACCTGCGATCCCTGGATTACCAGTCCAGCGTGTTACCACTGGACTACATATCAGTAGAAATGCATCCACATATATATATATAAGGCAATCATGTGACGTCACATGAGTAGAGGGCACATTACAACTGTCAAATGCAGCCGATAACAAATTCATTGAAATTCAAATAAATATTGACTACATGAACGAAAATTTGAGTATAATGAAAAAAATGTTTTGAATAAATGAAGGTAAATTTATTTACACGTAGAAATGACATTTCAGCTAGTTTTTGCTATGGACAGTTGCGGAAATCCCATGGAAATAGGCAATAGTAAACACAAAATGAGCATGTGCGGTTTATTTAGATTGAATCCGATGTCTCATTAGTATTCACCGATATTAGGATCACTGGGGATAATCAGGGAGGGATAAACCCACCTTTCTCAAGGGATAATCAGGGAGGGATAAACCCACCTTTCTCAAGGGATAATCAGGGAGGGATAAATCCACCTTTCTCAAGGGATAATCAGGGAGGGATAAACCCACCTTTCTCAAGGGTAAATCAGGGAGGTATAAACCCACCTTTCTCAAGGGTAAATCATGGAGGGATAAACCCACCTTTCTCAAGGGATAATCAGGGAGGGATAAACCCACCTTTCTCAAGGGTTAATCAGGGAGGGATAAACCCACCTTTCTCAAGGGATAATCAGGAGGGATAAACCCACCTTCTCAAGGGATAATCAGGAGGGAAATCCACCTTTCTCAGGATATCAGGGAGGGATAAACCCACTTTCTCAAGGGTAAATCAGGGAGGTATAAACCCACCTTTCTCAGGTAAATCATGGAGGGATAAACCCACTTTCTCAAGGGATATCAGGGAGGGATAACCCACCTTTCTCAGGGTTAATCAGGGAGGGATAAACCACCTTTCTCAAGGGTTAATCAGGGAGGGATAAACCCACCTTTCTCAAGGGTAAATCATGGAGGGATAAACCCACCTTTCTCAAGGGTAAATCATGGAGGGATAAACCCACCTTTCTCAAGGGATAATCAGGGAGGGATAAACCCACCTTCTCAAGGGTTAATCAGGGAGGGATAAACCCACCTTCTCAAGGGTTAATCAGGGAGGGATAAAGCCACCTTTCTCAAGGGTTAATCAGGGAGGGATAAACTTTTATTTAAAAGTATGCAAATTTATGTTGATGTTTTCAGTAATCCCATTTATGTGTAGCCTAAAATCCCTTAAACAGAGGTCATATAAAGAAATGTGTTTGTTTTTGTAAAATGAGAAATTTCATCGGCTGCTCAGGAAGGTCACGTGATAGTTATGCGACAATGTCATAATGCGCATTTTACAGGTCAGTTCAAATATAGTGTTCCTCTTATAGCTTTTTAACATTTTTTCTCCAAACATACTATTGTCAAAGATACTTACTATTTATGCTAATTCAGTTTCATACATTTGTTTTCAAATCCAACCTGGCATCTCTATTCACCAGGTGCACTGACAAATGCATATCAAGCTGTTAGAGACATGGGTTTGCCAGTAAAATCGGCAGCAAGACAGTATGGTGTGCCACTCTCCAGACTCCACATTAAGTGACATTTCTCTCAATGTCACAACTTACCTCACATTGAAGAGTAATCATAATTTGTTGGGTGTTAAATTCCTCCGTTTTCGAGTAACAATGATTACTATGCCCAATGTTAATGAGCTTTTGGGAACTTAACTGTAATCAACATTTCTGTTACATGAATTTTCAAGGTCGGCCGATAATAGGTAGTTTTTTTCTACGCCATGTTGAAATCACAAGCGAGTGAAAGTGTATTTTATTTTGAACATTTGTCATGCAATCTCAATTTAGACAATTGCTATTAAATGCAAAAATGATCACTTTATTTAGTAATATTATTTCACCTGCTGTAAAACAGACTGACAAGAAGCCATTCACTGAAACGCCTTAGACGGCCGATTACCGGTACGCCAATGGATGAATGGTAAGATTCTTACTAAGAATAAATAAAATATTGTATCACCATCCGGGCATCCCACAATGTGCCACAGGCCATGAGCCCAATACACAATCAATATGTTATGCACAAGCAAAGTGGGCGGCGGTGGGGGGTACATACCGTGATAGAATCACCAACACACGGGAAATTATCAAACAAACCGAATACTGGTCTTCTTTATCATATTTACAAATGTCGACTTTTGATCAAAGGGACGTAACTTATGCATTACTTTATCGGATTTTAGCAAATACAATGTTTTATTTCGCAAATTGCAACAATTATTTCAATCAACTACAAATATCATAATATGTCCTTTCTTATTGTTTCTGTTATGGATTCTGTACTCATTTATTTTTAATTTAATTAATGTCAAAAATATACCAAATCCAACTTCGATATTGGCAAGACCAACTTGGGGGGTTTCCAATTGGTATGTCCACTAAACACACATGGACTATTTTATCCGTTTTTAAGAACTTCTTGAAAATATGAAAAAATTTAATTTTGAGAAACGCCTACCGTGACTGTTGCAGTTGATGTCTTTTTAACGATATTGCGAGTATACTTTATGCAGAGTAACGCAATCACTATAGATGATGATGATGATGATGATGATGATGATGATGATGATGATGATGATGATGATGATGATGATGATTGTGTGGTGTTGGGTGTGTGTGTGGTTGGTGTTGTGTGGATATGATGATGATGATGATGATGATGATGATTATGATGATGATGATTATGATGATGATGATGATTATGATGATTATGATGATGATGATGATGATGATGATGATGATGATGATGATGATGATGATGATTATGATGATGATGATGATGATGATGATTATGATGATGATGAGGAATGATGATGATGATGATGATGATGATGATGATGATGATGATGATGATGATGATCTGATTGATTGACCTCTATTAAGACAGGTTTGACTGTAGTTATAAATGTAACGAGGTGTAGCGTAGCTGAAAATGTGTATGCCAAATTCAGTGTCGGCCAGGGAGCATGCACCCTACCCTCACCCCGGGTAACTTGTCTTCAGCTAGAAGTTGTTGGAAGTGCGATCTGGCGTAAATTTCATACCGGTAAATAGGGTTATACATGTATATATATATATGTTCCATTAATGTCAAACCCCTTGCGTGGACGTAGACATGTTTTCCTGGACATGCTTAGTCGATCTAAGCGGTTAACCAGTACTAAGCTATGTGTGTTAGGTGCCTTGCTCAATGACACTACATACGTGGCCTGATCGAGTATCGAACACAGGACCGTTCGACTCCAAATCCGACGCTCTACCATTGGACCACAGACGCCGAATTGTATTGCAAAATGGAAAACCCCAACGTATATGAATGAACATTCGCCGTTGCTCATGTAGGAATATGGTCCACTCAATGCAAACTCGACTGTAGTAAATTTGGTCAGCTGCGGAGGATTCACTAGGGAAAGTATGCAATGTCTAGTGTGTGTTTTTTACCTTTATTTATCGTCGCTACCGGTTGCCCATATGAGCGACGCCTCCTGAAGAGATTAGTCATTTTAGAGTGTTGGAGGATAGCGAAATGATACAGACAGAGACACATTCCAGAGTCTACTCTGGTCCTTTTACGTGCACGGTGTAAAGCGCCAACACAACCGTGCATGAGACCCGTGCATGAGACCTCGGTTTAAAGTCCCATCTGAAAGACTATTAATTTTATTAGGATCAGACGGGGGATCGAACCTGCGATCACTGGATTCCCTGTTCATCATGTCTAGTGGACCCCAATGCTTTAGGGTCACAGCCGATTGACCCAACTGTTCATAGGAGAGCAAATTCAATAAATATAATCCGGAAAAGTTCCGAGAAATAAATATATATTTGAACTGTTCACCTTGTAACTGTCGTATTGGTTGATCCAGACCATTGCATCTTTTACCAAGAAGAAAAAATGTGAGTAAGTAATGTTTGTGTATACCATACTGTACGTGACATTTGTATAGATACAGATCTACGTGTAGTATTGAACGAGAAATACTAGCCAGTTACTGCCCCTGAATTATAGGTAGATTGGTCCTTTTAATTGGTTTCCTCATTTATTATCGTTGCTTCCTTTGCACCACATGCTATCTATTTGCATCCGTTTTCTCATCTTACAATTATTAAATCTCAATAGATATCCTACAACATATCCAAGGGATATTTTACTGTAAACATTGCTTAGTTAATTATCAATGATCTAACATGATTTTGATAAAATTACATTTAAACTACCGCAACATCTGGTTAGAAAACACTGGTAGAAACTTGGATTCCAACTAAAAGGACCAATATACATTTCGGGATAAATCGGCCTTTATCTGTCAAAGGAGGTTTCCTTTTCTTTAAATTGTCATGTTTTGTATTCATGTAAATATGAATATGTAAAATGAATCGAGAAACAAAATATGATTGAACTAAACTAAGGGACGCACAGAAAAATCAGTAACATCTCTCATTACATGTGTATTCGTTTGTGTCCCCATATTTAGTTTATAATATCATGTATTTTGTCTGTTGTCACTGGTGTGATCATGACCAATAAAAACTTGTTGTTGTTGTTGTTGTTGTTGTTGCTGTAGCTTCCTTGAACTTTGTATTGAAGTCAATGAATGACGTGTAGTGCATGCGTCATAGACTAACAATATACCATCACACTACTTGTGTCGATCACTTCAAATCAAACATCTGCTGTGTTTGTTTGTTTGTGTGTTTGTTGTTTGTTTGTTTGTTTGTTTATTTATTTGTTTGTTTGTTTGTTTGTTTGTTTGTGTGTTTGTTTGTTGTTTGTTTGTTTGTGTGTTTGTGTGTGTGTTTGTTTGTGTGTTTGTGTGTTTGTTGTTTGTTTGTTTGTTTGTTTGTTTGTTTGTTTGTTTGTTTGTTTGTTTGTTTGTTTGTTTGTGTGTTTGTTTGTTTGTTTGTGTTTTACGCCTGCATCAGCACCAGAACAGAACAGAACATCTCTTTTATTTCACTCAATACATGTACAGAACATGCAAATATGAGGTATTTACAATAAACAAGACATACAAACGAGGCTACAAAACAAAAGCACAAAACAGAATATATCAATTGTCAAGGTGAATAAATATTTCCAATAGTATTTTAGTTATAGACACAAATATCACAAATTTGGAAAAAGAGTATACCTGTTACATTCTTGTATGTGACATTATTATCATAATAAACTTACATAATTTCTGAAATTCTGAACTATTTTTGGTGCAAATTAATTTCTCTAATTTAAACATATTTGGGCGTCGAAAATACATCGGATTAATATATTGTCTTCTTTCATTTGTAAATTGTTCACATTCAAACAAATAGTGAAATTCATCCCCAATTCTGTTTCTACAAGAGTTACATGTTCTTTCATTTATTGGTGTTCTTGACCAGTTTCCTGTTTCTATTGGTAATCGATGGTTTCTTGTTCTAAATTTAATTAGGTTATACAGTGTGGAGTTTTGTAATTTTGATAAGTAAGGTTCAATTCCAAAAGATCTTTTAAACACTCGATAAAACGTACTATTACTAGAGTTGTCTACCATGGTGTACCAATTATTTAAATATAAATCATGTAGTTTTTGTTTTACCGCTAGTTTTAACCATTTTGCATTAGGAAAACTATGTTCAGTCCATACATTTATGAAACCACATTTTATTAGAATTGTTTTAACATTATATAGCCATGGAAATTTTACCTTAAGCAATTCTTCGGGTAAATTTTGTGATGTTTGTAACATATTTTTATATACTAGATGAGACAATTTCTTTGGTATATCACCTTCTTCCGTAATACATAGTTTTGACCAGAACGAAATAATTTTTTCCTCAATAGCTATCGATAGCGGCATACATCCAGTTTCGCCATAAATAAAATAATTTGGGGTGGACCGTTTTAATTTCAATATATATTTTAAAAATTTAAGTTGAACCCTTTCTATTACATCTAATTTCCCAAACCCCCAAATTTCAGCTCCATATAGTAGAATCGGTTTGATGGTTTTATTAAATAGGTATATTTGTAGATCTATTGGTAGGTTAAGTCGATTTGAATTTCTTATTAGGCTATACATTGCCCTAGTTGCTTGATTTGAAATATTTTGTTTACAATTAAAGAAAGAGCCACTTCTATTGAAGAAGATACCAAGGTATTTATACTCTTTTACGACTTCTATTGTTTCCTTTTTATATTTGAAATTATACATAGGTTGTCTACCTTTTGAAAACACGATTATTTTAGTTTTTGTGATATTAACCGTGAGCTTCCATTTATCACAGTATTGTTCGTAAGTATTTAGGGCATCTTGTAAATCACTTGCAGTTTCTGCCAGTATTACTGTATCGTCTGCATAAAGTAAAATGTATATTTTTAAAAGATTAAAGAGCTCGTTTGGGCTATATCGCCGGCGGGAAATTTACCTATCAACACCTTTCCTGGGCAGGCTCCAGTGGTTAACCAGTACTTGGTGCACCAACCTCCGTAAGAAACTGCCAACCTGTTCATATAAATGAACACAGCCTGCGCGGTGCGCGAACCCGTGACCATCAGTGATGATACAAGTCAGCGACGTTAACCACTCGAGCACGGGGGCGGAGCAGGATTATGTGGACAGTTGGGGGGTTCCCAAGTATATTAATGCGTCGGTCTCCCATGGGTCTTTAATCCGCCACTGAATTTGTTCACTGATAAATTCAACATATTACGTAGTGAACTAGGTAGGTAATATCGAACATTTACTACTGTGCTAACGGTATTTGTCTAATTGGTCAGAGCCTCATTGCTGATGGTATCCGTCGCCACGTGGGAGAGTGGAGAGTCAATGTAGAATTATGCGTTGGTCAGGGCCTCATTGCTGATGGAATCCATCGCCACGTGTGAGAGTGGAGAGTCAATGTAGAGGTATGCGTTGGTCAGGGCCTCATTGCTGATGGAATCCGTCGCCACGTGTGAGAGTGGAGAGTCAATCTAGAATTATGCGTTGGTCAGGGCCTCATTGCTGATGGAATCCGTCGCCACGTGTGAGAGTGGAGAGTCAATCTAGAATTATGCGTTGGTCAGGGCCTCATTGCTGATGGAATCCGTCGCCACGTGGGAGAGTGGAGTCAAGTTATGCGTTGGTCAGGGCCTCATTGCTGATGGAATCCGTCGCCACGTGGGAGAGTGGAGAGTCAATGTAGAATTATGCGTTGGTCAGGGCCTCATTGCTGATGGAATCAGTCGCCACGTGGGAGAGTGGAGAGTCAATGTAGAATTATGCGTTGGTCAGGGCCTCATTGCTGATGGAATCCATCGCCACGTGTGAGAGTGGAGAGTCAATGTAGAGGTATGCGTTGGTCAGGGCCTCATTGCTGATGGAATCCGTCGCCACGTGTGAGAGTGGAGAGTCAATCTAGAATTATGCGTTGGTCAGGGCCTCATTGCTGATGGAATCCATCGCCACGTGTGAGAGTGGAGCGTCAATGTAGAATTATGCGTTGGTCAGGGCCTCATTGCTGATGGAATCCGTCGCCACGTGTAATAGTGGAGAGTTAATCTAGAATTATGCGTTGGTCAGGGCCTCATTGCTGATGGAATCCGTCGCCACGTGTAATAGTGGAGAGTCAGTGTAGAATTATGCGTCTTGTCTAAGGAGGCTACCACCATGATTATGGCGGGGTTCGAATTCACACCCACTATGTCCTATTTAATTATTACATCGATGCACGTGAATTCATACATACACGTGGCTACATACGTACGCGTGACTACATACGTACACGTGACTACATACATGCACGTGACTACATACGAGCCTGGAAGTTATAAAACTTTTCTCCAATCTCAAACTCAGTCTCAAGCTTCTGATTGGTTCAGCTGGCCGTAAAACTCAGAATCAACACATACAATCAGCTGATATTGAGTTTGATATATCAGAAACAGTTTATGACCTCAGGACGAGCACTGGGGTCCGACACAAATAGACAATCACTTAAAATATCAATATCAAAAGGCACAAGAATTGTAAATAATGGCCTGTGAATATGATCATGATGCAAACATTTCCATATAAATTAAGTCAAATCTAATCAAGTTAGTCTATTGTTTCTTTTCACTTTCTGTAATATACGTGTTGCCTTATATTGCCTTGTATATTACATGTATAATTTGCATGCATGTATTTAGTAATGTTATTTACAAGTACATGTATGTATATTACATGTATAAGTTACATGCACGTGTTTAGTAATGTTAATTTACAAGTACATGTATGTATATTACATGTATAAGTTACATGCACGTGTTTAGTAATGTTAATTTACAAGTACATGTATGTATATTACATGTATAAGTTACATGCACGTGTTTAGTAATGTTAATTTACAAGTACATGTATGTATATTACATGTATAAGTTACATGCACGTGTTTAGTAATGTTAATTTACAAGTACATGTATGTATATTACATGTATCAGTTACAGGCATGTGTTTAGTAGTGTTAATTTACCAGTATGTATGTTACATGTATAAGTTACATGCATGTGTTTAGTAATATTAATTTACAAGTACATGTATGTATATTACATGTAGAAGTTATATGCATGTGTTTAGTAATATTAATTTACAAGTACATGTATGTATATTATACGTGTGTTTAGTAATGTTAATTTACAAGTACATGTATGTATATTACATGTATAAGTTACATGCACGTGTTTAGTAATGTTAATTTACAAGTACATGTATGTATATTACATGTATAATTTACATGCACGTGTTTAGTAATGTTACATTACAAGTACATGTATGTATATTACATGTATAAGTTATATGCGTGTGTTTAGTAATGTTAATTTACATGTATGTATATTACATGCATACGTTACATACGTGTGCTTAGTAATGTTAATTTACAAGTACATGTATGTATATTGCATGCATAAGTTACATACGTGTGCTTAGTAATGTTAATTTACAAGTACATGTATGTATATTACATGTAGAAGTTACATTCACGTGTTTAGTAATGTTAATTTACAAGTACATGTATGTATATTGCATGTAGAAGTTATATGCATGTATTTAGTAATATTAATTTACAAGTACATGTATGTATAGTGCATGTAGAAGTTATATGCATGTATTTAGTAATATTAATTTACAAGTACATGTATGTATATTACATGTAGAAGTTACATGCACGTGTTTAGTAATGTTAATTTACAAGTACATGTATGTATATTATACGTGTGTTTAGTAATGTTAATTTACAAGTACATGTATGTACATTGCATGTATAAGTTACATGCATGTATTTAGTAATGTTATTTACAAGTACATGTATGTATATTACATGCAGAAGTTACATGCATGTATTTAGTAATGTTAATTTACAAGTACATGTATGTATATTGCATGTATAAGTTACATGCATGTGTTTAGTAATATTAATTTACAAGTATGTATATTACATGCATAAGTTACATACCTGTGTTTAGTAATGTTAATTTACAAGTATGTATATTACATGTATAAGTTGCATGCATGTGTTTAGTAATGTTAATTTACAAGTATGTATATTACATGTATAAGTTGCATGCATGTGTTTAGTAATGTTAATTTACAAGTATGTATATTACATGTATAAGTTGCATGCATGTGTTTAGTAATGTTAATTTACACGTACGTATGTTATAAGATACATGCATTACATCTTCCATATATATAACCAAAAACGATTATTGAGCGTGTAACTAGTCGTGCCGTGAAATGTGTGTGTAAATTATTACGGAAGGAGTGGACAACAGTAAACTGTATAGCTTTCTGTCCAATTACTGAATACAATTGTAAATAATCATGTACACGATAGAATATAAATATGTTTAAACTAGCCTGCTGGTCCACGTATAAATCAATGGAAATGTAAGTAAAATTCAAGACACACAATTTAGCACACCTATATATGGCGGCAATGGAATATTTTGCATTTTTCAGAAAAATTCCTAAAAATAATTGTCCTCGTGTTCACTCATATAACTACGCATTTAGTTAAATCATATTTTATTTGCTCTTTGCATACATGTATATATACATATATAATCAACATATTGTACACAACAATTCACATAACTTGTTGTCCAACCATTTTTGCTTTAATTTCCCATAAATAGACCGATATCCATTTATCGTGATGAAAATATTTAGTTTAATAATATTTTATTTGCTCTTTGAATATATTCGTATATATACATACATACAATCCAAACATTGTACACAATGAGTCACATAATTTGGTGTCCAACCCTATTTACCTTTTTTCTTATATATATACACATAACAAAACGGTGCACTTTTATATTGAGCGTTACTTTTTTTGTTACAAATTTTAGAGTTATGTATTTTTACTATTTTACTATCATGAGTGAAGAAAATAATCCATCACACATTGTCTAGGTCCCCGCAAGGGGTTTGACATTAATGGAACATACATATTGCACTAATTTACCCAATAGTTCGCACATTTTGATACCAAATTTACCTATATACATTGTATATATGTATCAATATATCGACCTTACCGGGTATATATAGCACCAAAATGAAACTGTGCACTTGCATTAGAAGTAACAAATTATATCTTTTAATTAAAAAAATATAGGAAAATTTGGTATCAAAATGTGCGAAATATTGGGTAAATTAGTGCAATGTGTGAAGGATTATTTTCTTCATTCATGACAGTATGTGGCATCCGTGGTCCAATGGTAGAGCGTCGGATTTGGAATCGAACGGTCCGAGTTCGATACTCAGTCAGGCCCGTATGTCATTGAGCAAGGCACCTCACACATATTGCTTATTACTGCTTACTAAGCATGCACAGGACACATGTATAGGTCCCCGCAATTGGTTTGACATTAATGTAAATACATAGTAAAATCCATAATTCTAAAAATTGTAACGAAAAAGTATCGCTCAATATAAAAGTGCACCGTTTTGTTATGTGTACGAGGTACTTTTTCACATCATAATTAGTATATACATAAACGACTATATACACGAACCTGCCGTGGGATATATCACACCCACAATTTGTGTGAGCTATCAAAAAATATAACAGTGACTTTCTCTCATCAGTTCACCATATTTGTATAAAAGTAGGTTTTTAATTAGTTCGCGTATACGCACATACCTGCACCGTGGTCCCTAGGAAACACTAAAATTAAAAGACAGACGACAATATATAAATTATTCCACATTTTACATCACGTCCTAAATTAGACACATACATAAAAGACATCCAAAAAAGGAATCTGGGAACAATGTACTATATAACACACAATGAAAGACGGGGGTAAACAGTAGATGCTAATTCGGAAAATAAATCGGAAGCAGACGCTGAATCCAGTTAATTGTTGAAGCAAATAAGGGGACGTAGATTACTCTTGCACCGAGCATTAGACGAATGCCTCTGTTAAGTTCATCTCATTAAGGGAATTAATAAGGAAGTTGATTTCAAGAGCTGCTTAAGGGTTTGCCTCGGAGCTGTTTAAGGGTTTGCCTCGGAGAAGACGATGTGAACTTATAATTGTGTCTATGTACAGACTCGTACAGTGAAGTAGCCCGGTACTAATTAAGTACCCATGATCTTTACGATATCACAAGTCTGTTGTAGTCGATAATTGTCGGAGCATAGGACACAGGCCCTTTGAGTTATCCCATTGCACGTTTAAATGTGAACGCTCGCACACATGGTTCGTATGCGGCGAGGTGGATACGCTGATTTATCATTAAATGTGAATGCTCGCCCATATGGTTAGTAGGACATGGTTAGTAGGCGGCGAGGTGGATAAGCTGAGTTATCGTGGAAGTCGTGATAGTGCAGTGGATGCGCGTTCGCTTCAGGTGCGAAAGGTCTGGAGTTCGAGCCCCGCTGGAGCCGTTACGATTGTGTCCTTAGGCAAGGCATTTAAATTCCACGTTGCCTCTTCTCTCCCTCGTGGCGATGGATTCCACCAGGAATGAGGTCTCGAGAGTGATTTATATAAGTTGAAATAACTTGTTTCGCAATCGAGCTAAAATAAATTTGTATAAACTAAGCTGATTTATCATTAAATATGAATGCTCGCCCATATGGTTAGTAGGCGGCGAGGGTAGATAAGCTCAATCATCATTAAATATGAATGCTCGCCCATATGGTTAGTAGGCGGCGAGGGTTGATACGCTCAATCATCATTAAATATGAATGCTCGCCCATATGGTTAGTAGGCGGCGAGGGTAGATACGCTCAATCATCATTAAATATGAATGCTCGCTCATATGGTTAGTAGGCGGCGAGGGTAGATACGCTCAATCATCATTAAATGTGAACGCTCGCCCATATGATTAGTAGGCGGCGAGGGTAGTTAAGCTAAATCATCATTAAATGTGAACGCTCGCCCATATGGTTAGTAGGCGGCGAGGGTAGATAAGCTCAATCATCATTAAATATGAACGCTCGCCCATATGGTTAGTAGGACATGGTTAGTAGGCGACGAGGGTGGATAAGCTCAATCATCATTAAATGTGAATGCTCGCCCATATGGTTAGTAGGCGGCGAGGGTAGATAAGCTCAATCATCGTTAAATGTGAATGCTCGCCCACATGGTTAGTAGGCGGCGAGGGTAGATACGCTCAATCATCTTTAAATGTGAATGCTCGCCCACATGGTTAGTAGGCGGCGAGGGTAGATACGCTCAATCATCTTTAAATGTGAATGCTCGCCCACATGGTTAGTAGGCGGCGAGGGTAGATAAGCTCAATCATCATTAAATATGAATGCTCGCCCATATGGTTAGTAGGCGGCGAGGGTAGATACGCTCAATCATCATTAAATATGAACGCTTTGTCTTAGAGGTAAAATTTATATCCTTTTAGAAACAAATACAGATATAATTATTTGGACGTCTACGCGCTTAAATATTTGCTTTTTTTCCCTGGATTAAATAGCATACAGCAATAATAATTAATCCTAATATAATGTCATATTGTTTTCTACGTATTTCATTGTGTGTATAATTGTAATGTAATGTATGGAAAAAACATGCAATAAAATATTATTAAATTAAATATTGGGTAAATTAGTGCGTGTGTGAAGGATTATTTTCTTCATTTCTTCACTCATGATAGTAAAATCCACAATGTGTAACGAAAAGGTAAAGCTGAATATTAACGTGCACGGTTTTTTTATGGTGTCAGTATATTATTAGGTTCAGACGGGGGGTCGAACCTGCGATCCCTAGGTTAGCAGTCACCCACTGGGCTACTGATCCGCCCTAATAAGTGCAACACGCAAGTGTGGACGGGTGTATAGGTATATTACCCTGTGTGTTTTACGTTTATTTATCGTCGCTACCGGTTGCCCATATGAGCGACGCCTCCTGAAGAGATTAGTCATTTTAGATTTTGGAGGATAGTGCAATGATACAGACAGAGACCTATTCCAGAATCTCCTCTGGTTCTTTTACGTGCACGGTGTAAAGCACCGACACGACACGTCGGTTTAACGTCACATCTGAAAGACTGTTAATTTTATTAGGGTCAGACGGGGGATCGAACCTGCGATCCCTGGATTACCAGTCCAGCGTGTTACCACTGGACTACAGATCCGTCTGTGTTGACGCAAGTGTGCACGGGTGTATATGTATATCTACCCGGCTATTGCCCGTACATATATATTGTATGCAGTGTTCCGGAAGATTGCACACGGTTTATAACATGTTTACGTTAAGTTTGACGGACATATTATAGATGTTAAGGATTGCTGTTTCGTCTCCGCCATCTTGGTACGTATATATTTTGTTTGTGATTCTTGTCTGAACTTGGACTTTATCCTGACTGTGTCTGGCGCTTGTTGTCACGGTTCTTGCATTCGCACTGGCGCGCACATGCATTCATATAGACCGACATTAGTGTCCCGATGTGTGTAACTTCCGGATGGGGTGTCACGCTATGTTTACTGCTGAGCCGAATAGCCCCCCACCCCCGGCACAGTTAGATAGTCTATAGTATATGTATGCTCCATGTGGGTTGAAAATTAATATTAATAAAATTAAACTGTGTATATAAATATCAAAGTTATATGGCACATCAATATATACTGAGCCAAAAAAGAAAGTATCCACTTTTAATTTTTGAATAATTTCATTAATATTAATAATTCTCCAAAATAAGCAATACATAATGTACATGCATTTATTTGGAGTACCTGTTAACCTTAGTGTTATCAAAAATCAGCCAAGCGCTAAACCGCAAGGAGCAATTATCTTGTTTTACACGTGCATCTCGTGCAGCGATAGTTGATATCTGGAATTGGTATCTGACTGCACTGATTGACCAGCAGTTACGAACAATACAAAAAGATCACATCAGATTCAATCGAAGCATAATGCCACGACTAAATAACGACCAACGAAATTGGGCGATCGGGATGTTGAATGCTGGTGCATCAGTAGCCGATATATCCCGGCTGTTCGGCTGCACAAGGGCAACAATTAACCGCTTGCGTACACGTTTCCAGACCATGGGAAATGTTCGTGACCGTCCCCGAGGAGGTCGGCCACGTGTAACGACTGCGGCGGATGATCGGTACATTACGGTTCAACATTTACGTAACCGTCGTCTGTCAGCATCAGCACGGAATCAGTGCACAGACAGTTCGGAACCGACTTTGGCAAGATAATGACTCGATTCGTCCGTACAGACCCTACTTTGGCCAAATTGTAACAAGGCGTCATAAGGCTGCGAGACGTGATTGGTGCCGACGTCACCGGCGTTTCCAACGTGCTGAATGGAGATCAGTGTTATTTTCGGATGAATCGCGATTTACTTTGAGCCATGCCCACGGACGTGAACGAGTTTATCGCCGTCGGGGAGAGCGTTACGCTGATGAATAATGAATGATCAAAAGACTCGTCTAATCGTTATTCACGGAAACATTAATGCCCAGACCTACGTCAATAATGTTCTTCAAGCAGAAGTGCTTCCGTTTATTCAGCGTAATGGACATAACGTCACACTTATGCATGACAACGCCCGGCCCCATACAGCAGCACTTACTCGATACTGCATGACAACGCCCGGCCCCATACAGCAGCACTTACTCGATACTGCATGACAATGCCCGGCCCCATACAGCAGCACTTACTCGATACTGCATGACAATGCCCGGCCCCATACAGCAGCACTTACTCGACGCTTCTTGGCGAATAATAACGTGAACGTTTTAGACTGGCCGGCAATTAGTCCCGACTTAAATCCCATCGAGCATATTCGGGACGAGTTAGGACGTCGTGTTAGAACACATTATGTAATCAACACGGTACATGACCTTTCAGCAGCATTGCAGGCTGAATGGAACAACCTACCGGCACATTACATACAACGTTACGTCGACAGCATGCGACGGCGGATATTGACATGCATTGGGCAATACGGCGGACACATGAGATATTAGCTCTTTCACTGCAACCAACATCACACTTTCACTGGAGAAAAATCCCATTAAATGGAATTTTTAACTTTCCCAATAGCTAATGCAGATTTATCGAAACGGATGTTATTTCGGAAATCGACCTATGTAATATCGATCAAGTTTTTTCGATGAAATGCGTATAGCAACTGCTTCAAAATTTTACAGGATATCAAAAAAGGTTTCTTCTTTATTTCAATGCAAATTAGAAATTCGGATGTGTACTCCTTTTCTATATATCGATAGAGACATAGAGTGGATACTTTCTTTTTTGGCTCAGTATATTTGTGTTGACATGCCCGGGTATATATTTTAGGATAAATATCTGAAAGCATTTATTTTACTGAATGATTTATATCTAAATCTACATAATACTCCCACCGCCCAATACTGAGTATGACTGGGAGGCGCTAGTCAAGGACAGTGGTTAAACATCTCATTAAGTGAGTGTTAAAAATAATTGCATACCAATGTTAAAACAGTCATTACTTTGTACATTCAATTTGATAACCCTAGCCTGGGTCCCAGTCTGTCGATTTTTCACTTTTTAACTTCTGGCAAAATACAGACAGAGACCCATTCCAGAGTCTCCTCTAGGTTTTATTATGTGCACGGTGTACAGCACCGACATCGGTTTAAAGTCCCATCTGAAAGACTTAATTTTATTAGGGTCAGACGGGGGTTCGAACCTGCGATCCCTGGATTACCAGTCCAGCGTGTTACCACTGGACTGCAGCTTCGCATGTCTGTTCTGTTCTAAGTCGATTTGCTAAATAAACGGTGTTGTTGTTGTTGGTGGTGTTGTTGTTTTGTTTCGTTGTTTCTTATGCATGTTCTAAAACGTTTGTTTCAAACTGTCATTGCAATTAACTATATATATATCTAAGTATGTTTTCAATATTACTTCAGTATGTACAGCACAAGCATGGGAAAAACACATTATGATATAAGCGATTCGACCGTGTCATCTACTGTTGTAAGTGTTAGTACAGTATTTATATCTGCGCACACTTTAGAACCGAGAAGTCCACGAAGGCTCGGTGAAATTGGTGTCAATACACGGTATAAGTGTGTGTTTATTATTGTGTCACCCCTATTAAAAGGGTCAACCATTTCTTACTTATGACATTTTATGAACATCAGTACTTCCGAATGCTACCATTGCAGGTTTATCCATATTTGAGTTGCTCGATTCGTTTTACATATACATGTGAATAGAAAAATTATATAATACACAACAACTTAAAGAAAGGCAAACGGGTCGGGCCATAAGTTCTAGCAACATTAGTTACGGCCCTTCCCGACGATTGCAGGCCTTACGACGGAGCTGATAGGTAATCAGTATCCATTATAGGCCTTACGATGGGGCTGATATTTAAATAGCTATCGGCTCACCAAACGGCCATATCAGAATGAACTCCTGACTAAGTTCGAACCCACTCCTTAGTTTATACAAATTTATTTTAGCTCGATTACGAAACAAGTTTTTTCAACTTGTCATTAATCACTCTCGAGATCTCATTCCTGATGGAATCCATCGCCATGAAGGAGAGAGAAGAGGCAATGTGGAATTTAAATGCCTTGCCTAAGGGCACACTCGTAACGGCTCCAGCGGGGCTCGAACTCCGGGCCTTTCGCACATGAAGCGAACGTGCTTCCACTGCGCTATCACGACTTCCAGTCCATAACACTAGTCTAGGTCACGGAGACTGTAGTATAAATAAATCATATATCCATGTATAGTATTATTGAATGCATTGTCACAGCATGTCATGCACAATGTAGCATATTTCATCTCATAATTAGATAGAAGTATATTGATCATCATTGTCTGTCTGTCTGTCTGTCTGTCTGTCTGTCTGAGATGTCCACATACGGAGCGATTGGTGAGCCGCCAGCTAGTTAAATAATGATTACCGATTGCCTATCAGCCTGGCCTTCAAGTATAGGATTCGGGAAGTACAGATGTTCATAAACTGTCAATAGGCCAGTTATAACAAAATATTTGGTTATAATAAACAAACACCTTATTTTACTGTTGTATATTTAATTCAAATACAGTCAAACCTGTCTTAAGCAGCCAGCCAAGGGAATCACAGAACGTGGCTGCTTAGCACAGGTGGCTGCTTAATGGAGGTGACCACATACACGTGTTTGACTGTACTTAATGGATGTGACCACTAACACAGGTTTGACTGTACTTAATGGAGGTGACCACTAACACAGGTTTGACTGTACTTAATGGAGGTGACCACTAACACAGATTTGACGGTACTTAATGGAGGTGACCACTAAGACAGGTTTGACTGTACTTAATGGAGGTGACCACTAACACAGGTTTGACGGTACTTAATGGATGTGACCACTAACACAGATTTGATGGTACTTAATGGAGGTGACCACTAACACAGGTTCGACTGTACTTAATGGAGGTGACCACTAAGACAGGTTTGACTGTACTTAATGGAGGTGACCACTAACACAGGTTTGACGGTACTTAATGGAGGTGACCACTAACACAGGTTCGACTGTACTTAAATGGAGGTGACCACTAACACAGGTTTGACTGTACTTAAATGGAGGTGACCACTAACACAGGTGTGACTGTACTTAATGGAGGTGACCACTAACACAGGTTTGACTGTACTTAATGGAGGTGATCACTAACACATGTTTGACTGTACTTAATGGAGGTGACCACTAACACATGTTTGACTGTACTTAATGGAGGTGACCACTAACACAGGTTTGACTGTACTTAATGGAGGTGACCACTAACACATGTTTGACTGTACTTAAATGGAGGTGACCACTAACACATGTTTGACTGTACTTAATGGAGGTGACCACTAACACAGGTTTGACTGTACTTAAATGGAGGTGACCACTAACACAGGTTTGACTGTACTTAATGGAGGTGACCACTAACACAGGTTTGACTGTACTTAATGGAGGTGACCACTAACACAGGTTTGACTGTACTTAATGGAGGTGACCACTAACACAGGTTTGACTGTATGTACTTTCGTGGATGTATGATATTGCATGTTATTTTTAGTTTCCATTGCGAAATTGTTTATTACAACAGATAATCGTTCTGGATACCTCATTTCTGATGGAATCCATCGTCATGAGCTAGCGAGAGATGTGGGGTGTGCGGATCTAAGTGTCTTTACCTGGCTAAGGATACCACCACCGAGGTTCAGACTGGGTTCGAACTCACAACCTCTAAGGCGGACACCGTATCCGTTACACCACGGATTTTCCGTGGATAGACAGGGTGGGTGGGGCATACCTTCAATTCTCGGTTACACCGCGGAGTTTCCGTGGATAGACGGGGTGGGTGGGGCATACCTTCAATTCTCGGTTACAAAGGCGGACACCGTATCGGTTACACCACGGAGTTTCCGTGGATAGACGGGGTGGGTGGGTCATACCTTCAATTCTCGGTTACAGGCGGAGACCGTATTTGTTACACCACGGAGGTTCCGTGGATAGACGGGGTGGGTGGGTCATACCTTCAATTCTCGGTTACAAGGCGGAGACCATATTTGTTACACCACGGAGTTTCCGTGGATAGACGGGGTGGGTGGGTGGGGCATACCTTCAATTCAATGATATTATTTTTCAAGTTATTTTCTCAGCTAGTTTTCTGTACAATTATCCATAAATGGCGGATATGTGTTTTCAGGATGCTTACGACAACCCTACACTCTCTGTCGAGGACAGAAGGTATCAGCAAAACATTGGCACCCCGTCTTACGGCAGCAATATAGCGCGGTTACCGGAACCGGCAGTGGTGCACCAGTCACGTGCCAAACGGGAAATGGCGGAATTTGGCGAAATGCCACACTCGGGTAGAGGCGATTATCTCAGATTTGGATTTCTTATTGTGTTTCCATTAACTCTGTTCATCGTGGCAGTCGTGATTACGGGACTTAGCGTGTAAAAGCCCGACTCCCAGAACCAGTGTCACAGACCCGTATATTGACTCGTGATAAATAAATGTAAAACAAGTGTTGTTTTAAAAGGACTCACGGGGTTTTAAGAAATCTGTTTTTTTTGGTTATATTTACATGTTTTCCTCCGGAAATCGGTGTATTTGTTTTCTCGATCGTGAGGATTCGGGAGACTCGCGCCAACATCGGGAGAGTTTGCATGTATGTGTATGGATTCGGTGTGTAGTGGGTTCAGATTAGTGTTGGGTTCTGTTGTACATATTGTATACAGTCGTGTCGCCTATGCCGTACCAATTAGCCCATTCAACCCCAAGTAACTGACATGGACTGGTGCATGATATTTTTAGACCAAGAAAATTACCTTTGGACCAGTTCATTTATCAAAATGGGCAATTTTTGTCTAAACATTACTGGCAAAAAGTGCAGATCCTGATGAGACGGCTCATCTGGATCTACACTTTTTGTAAGCCTATTGAGAAGGGTTAATGTAGCAAACGTTATAGACGACGACCAAAATCCTTGATGATGAGTAGTTCCTCTTTGTTGTACATAGGCACGTGCATTGTTACTCAATATTCTATATATTTATAAATAGAAAACCAGATCACATATGTTTTGCTTCTTTATTTTTTGCGGGGGGGGGGGGGCTGGTTAAAGTCACACCAACAGCTTACGTAATATAGTTTATACAAATTAAGTTTAGCTCGATTGCGAAACAAGTTCTTGCAACTTATATTAATCACTCTCGAGACCTCATCCCTGATGGAATCGGTAGCCACGAGGGAGAGAGAAGAGGCAACGTGGAATTTAAATGTCTTGCATAATGGCACAATCATAACGGCTCCAGTGGGGCTCGAACTCCGGACCTTTCGTACCTGAAGCGAACGCGCTACCATGACTAATGTAATATGGTTGCTCTCCCGGTATTATTGGTCAAGGACCACTCTGGATGCCCCTTCGAAGTCTTTCAGGCACACAGGTAGAACCACCAACCTTCCTAAAGCCAGCTGGATAGCTTCATCACACAAAATGATTCAACACCCATAGTGTGATTGGGATTCGAACATACAGCGATAAGGAGCAGTAACCACCGAGGTCCCCATTACCTTCTTTTTAGATCAATTTGATATAAAAAAAAGACTACAATAAGACCATAGTGCACAAATAATTAATGTGATCTGTAGTTCAGTGGTAACACGTTGGACTGGTAATCCAGGGATCGCAGGTTCGATCCTCCGTCTGACCCTAATAAAATTAACAGTCTTTCAGATGGGACTTTAAACCGAGGTCTCGTGTCAGTGCTGTACACCGTACCGTGCATGTAAAAGAACTAGAGGAGATTCTGAAATGGGTCTCTGTCTGTATCATTGCACTATCCTCCAACAATCTAAAATGACTAATCTCTTCAGGAGGCGTCGTTCATATGGGCAACCGGTAGCGACAATAAATAAACGTAAAACAAACAAAGTAGTGTCTTGTGCCTGTGTTCCTGTGATGACGTACATGATAATTATAATAACGTATAATCCATGCATGCAACAGTGGCGTAATCAATACTATGTTGTTTTATAAATCATTTAGGCTTCTGAAACACAATCATTTAGGCTTCTGAAACACATTTATTTAGGCTTCTGAAACACATTTATTTAGGCTTCTGAAACACAATCAATTAGGCTTCTGAAACACATTTATTTAGGCTTCTGAAACACAATCAATTAGGCTTCTGAAACACAATCATTTAGGCTTCTGAAACACAATCATTTAGTCTTCTGAATCACAATCATTTAGGCTTCTGAAAAACAATCATTTAGGCTTCTAAAACACAATCATTTAGGCTTCTGAAACACAATCATTTAGGCTTCTGAAACACATTTATTTAGTCTTCTGGGAGTTTGTTAGCATATGCACCATGTATATTCACATAATCTGTCAAGCAGACATTTGATTTTGGGATTTAACTTAAGTTCAAATAATTGTAGCAGACGACAACTCATTAAATATATATTAATATGTTTTTATTATTTGTAACTGAAAACTCTGGAAATATGTCGTGGAAATTCCATGATATTGGACTGTTATTTTCACCGCTAGCGTGCAGAGTTTTAAAGTCACACACAGTTTAGGTCATATTGCGACTCTCCCGCTAGACTCCGGCTGCGCCTATGAGCAGTATTTCAGGCACAGACCTGCATCTGGGTAGAACCCCCCTGGATAGCTTTCTCACATGAAATAATTTGGTGAGGGGGCAAGTGATTTGAAATCTATGAGTCGACTGTAACCACTCGGCCCAATACCACATTACATTTTTGATGGAAAAATAACAAAACGATCATTTATTCATATAAATAACTGTATTTGTTCATAAAATATAACAACCATGTTTGAACAGTCATTCATCAATGGAGTACATACATTAGCCAGCTATACAATTCAGCGCGACAACATCACAACATACTTACAATCACAATACAAGTACAACCAACAAATCAAAACTAAAGCCGACCTACTTCCCTTAAAAATATTACCATATTGTGGGTCAAAAATATTACCATAATTATTGTGGGTCAAAAATATTTAATATTACAATATTGTGGGTCAAAAAATATCACCATATTGTGGGTCAAAAAATATTACCATATTGTGGGTCAAAAATATTACCATATTGTGGGTCAAAAATAAATTGCACAATTTTCATGATTCATAGTTAAAATGATACTTAGTTAACATTATTTACTTCAGTATTTTTTACATGTAATCAAAAAGGGAACAAATATTTGAAACTGAGGGAGAAGCAGATAGAATATTTAGAGTGCACATGGATTATTCAACAACTTCTCCCTTGTATACCTTGCACTTCTCCCTTGTATACATTAAACTTCTCCCTTGTATACCTTACGCTTGTCCCATGTATACCTTGCACTTTTCCCATGTATACCTTACGCTTCCCCCATGTATACCTTGCACTTCTCCCTTGTATACATTAAACTTCTCCCTTTAATACCGTAAGCTTCTCCCTCATATCAAGTTGTATGCTTTACACCTCTCCCTTTAATACCATACATTAGATTTCTGAAGATTTTGAAGGTGTAACTCGCCCCGATATTAATACAATTCTCAGCCGTGTATATACATTGAATTAACCGTGACAAAATGAAAGAAACAATTCCAACATTTCCTGGAAATGTTTCTTCAAATGTATAATTTAATTTAATAACTTTAGCACATTATCTGCGGTTCAAAATAAATATCAAAACCAAATCAGTTTTATATAATAAATATATAATTTAAAATGTACAATATGTCCAAATAAACATCAAACAATAAAATACCATTGTAGGTGATGTGTGTAAACTCAACGAGAGTACCGTACCGGTAACCGCTGCCCACATTCCACAAGTCTCGGAGTAGACTACAAGCCCTGGTTACATGTGTGGGCGCTATACACCGGGCAGGAAAAACAGCTAGTACTTGTTTTGGAATCTTTCACCATCCTTTAAATGTCAATTTATCAACGTGAGAATATATGATACCTTGCAACTTTTATAATTCAAAAAGTGGGAAATAATTAAATATGTTGTCAAGACAAGACAAGTGATATTTTATTTCCAAAATTCCTAGAATTTACGAAAGTGCCAAAGTATTATTATCGAATTATAGAAAAATCCGCAAAATAAGCTGCGTTAGCCGACCTGATCAACACAACCAAGAATCTCCCAATAATTAATTTTTATGAATTGAACATGTGAACCCATCGGTGTTTTATACGCACACATTCAAGCAAGTTCGGTGAAAAATAAATGGACATACTCGCATTAAAAACCAATCTACAAGAGTACACAGTACAAAATAAGTCGATACATTCAAACATTCATGCCTGAAAAGCTCTCGAGTATTTCTACCCAGGTGAGTAATGCAGATATTTGTAAGGACGGCACCGGTTTATTGCAGCACCGCACCGGTTTATTGCAGCACTGCACCGGTTTATTGCAGCACCGCACCAGCTTATTGCAGCACCGCACCAACTTATTGCAGCACCGCACCAGTTTCTTGCAGCACCGCACCCAGGGAAATTCCAAGAAATAAATGACAACATATATACACACTGACAAATCAAGCACAAACATAATGACGACATTATTGCACACTAGATGAAAACTTTCTAGCGCACTAACAAATCAAACTACGAAGCAACATATTTTCCACGACACAAGCGACATCTTCCAGACAACAAATGGCACGCAATGTCATCCATTGTTTCTGATATTATAACTTGATCGAAAAACAGAAAGTTCAGCCGGTTAATAACAAAACATGAACGTACAGTAAGAGTTGACAAAGATATTCTAGAAACTAACGATTTGTTTTTTTCCCCCAAGAAATAATTCTGAATTGATGTCATGAATTCTCTTTTGCAAAACCTTTCTCCCGTTTTCTATATATTGGTGATTAGTATTCAAGAAATGTTTCCACCCAGTTGTGTGAAATCAATTATATTGTTGGGCAAATGTAAATAGTTGTAGAGAATGACGTGCGAGAACTTGCATAGCATTGCAAGCACCTGCACATTACAATTTTATTATGTTATATTTCGGGTTTTACGCCTGCATCAGCATCATTTTGGGCTATATCGCCGGCGGGCAGTTTACTTAACAACACCTTTCCTGGACAGACTCCAACGGTTAACCAGTACTTGGGTGCACCAACCTCCGTAAGAAACTGCCAACTTTTTCATATAAATGAGACACGGTCCGAGTGGGGCTCGAACCCGTAACCATCAATGATGATCGGTTACAGTGGTATACAAGTCAGCGACCGTAACCACTCGACCACGGAGGCGGACCCTGCGGCGGACCATATAATGTCTTGCTACCAGTCCAACCTGTGATGTAAATACCACATGCAATTTGCAACTAACTGACGTTTCTATCAACACGACCATTCAAAGCAAATAGAACAGTTCAAGTCGAAAAATTATATTCAAAATCTATCTCTACCTTGCGTGCTTGAACAACAATGCAAGCATCTATATTATCCAAAATAAAACACACTTTAACCCATTCAACCCCAAGTAACTGACATGGACTGGTGCGTGATATTTAACCCATTCAACCCCAAGTAACTGACATGGACTGGTGCGTGATATTTTCAGACCAATAAATTAATAAGAAAATTACCTTTGGACCAGTTCATTTATCAAAATGGGTAATTTTATCTAAAAATAGTAATAATTATTACTGGCAAAAAAGTGCAGATCCTGATGAGACGGCTCGTCACGAGCCGGCTCATCTGGATCTACACTTTTCATAAGCCTATTTAGAGGCCTGTGGGGTTGACAGGGTTAAATAATTACATTTGCGACATTGTCAGTTACTTTAAAAGATTTGACTTGCTTAACATTTCGATATTTTATATCAATTAAGTTGCTTATAGCGCGTAGTGCATATTTGAGTACCAAATCGATACATGTCAAGAATTTATTGCAGTGTCTTCAAAAACTGTTATAAATAAAGGTCACCCATGCAGTGCAAGTTAGAGAATTGTGATATAAGAGAAAAAACCTAGCTTAATTCTCATCGTTGTAAAATGTGCTCAATCTCTGTAAACAAAATCCCCACCTAACCAAATTTGTAAACCACTCCTCCGTAGTAAATGTTTATAATTCACTAAAAGAGTTATGACATTAAAATTCAAAACCTTACAGGTCTATTTTACAATTATATGCCGATAATAAACAGGGTTCCCTTTGTCGGAATGTTCGTCTGCTCCACTTCTGTCGCCAATTGAAAAACTTGGAGCCAACTAAAAGCCATATAGTTCACAAATAAATATTTGAAGCCATGTATTTGACAAAACGTGTGCCAATTCACAAAATTAAAAAAAAAATGTTATGCCAAATATTTTCGCCAATTCACAAAATTTAGCGCCATTGGCGACCGACAGCAGGAATCCTGATAAATCTGATACCTCTCCATCTCCCTCTCCACTCTATTGCCCTCTCCCCTCTCCCCTCTCATGCATGAAAGACATGGGTGGTGAACGAATATGAAAATGACATTTTGCCCAATTGTTTCCTCTTATTCCTCATTTTTGCCAGGAAAATAATTTTGTGTTGTTTTTTGCATTGCAAATAACAAGGACAGGTTAGATTACATGCAGCTGTATATGTCGGAGGTAGACACCTAGGTCTATTGTCGGTGCTTTACACTGTGCATGTAAAAGAACAAGAGGAGATTCTGGGATGGGTCTCTGTCTGTATCATTGCACTATCCTCCAAAAATCTAAAATGACTAATCTCTTTGGAGGCGTCGCTCATATGGGCAACCGGTAGTGACGATAAATAAACGTAAAACACACACACACACCCGGCTAGAACAAATGACATTCCACAAGTCAGTTGGATAGCTTTCTCACAGAACAGAATTCGAACCTACAGAAATCAATGAAAATAGCCCGTGGACCATTCCAAGAAAACGAACATAATATCAATTCGACAGGGCTCATTCTGGAGGGCGACATGGTCACCCTTGGGACCCTGACTTCGCTACCTGGGGAACCACTTCTCAAATTTTTTTTTAAAAAATTGCCCAGTAAGATACACTGGCCATTGTAAAGCACTCCTATTCAAACATTGTAAATGGTCATTTGTGTATTGAAATTTATTAAATAATAATTAGATGACGTAATCATGCGCTTTCTCATTTCTCCCCAAAACTTTGGTCTAGTCCCGAGCCCTGTATGATGAAAATCAATTATAAAGCAGCCCCAAACATTCATGTAGCACGTAAAATTTAGAAAAAACACTTTCGATACTAAAGTTTGAAACCATTAACGTATAAGGCACATTAAAAGCATTCAGATCTGCACTTCAGCACTTCAGCATTTGTGACAAAAAGTTCTGTATGAAAGACACTGGTCATCTATGTACACAATCCTTGGAGGAAAATATATACAATTTCCCTACATCACTAAATAAAAACATCCATTTTTCATTTTCAGCATTAAAACACAACAAGTTCCACCATTTCATTTTTAAAAAAAATGAATTTGCACGCGGCTTAGAAATATGAAATGCCCTTATGAACATTAACGCTCGTTCATTACTCGCATACTGCTAAATCCTTCATCTAACCCGCTCCATCAGGCATGGCGAAAGTCCTCCGCGGCTGCGAAGTATGGACGGGTTTGAAGTGAAAGAAACCGAGACATTTTTCAATGACACTCGTCAATGACAACGATATACTGGCATTCACTTTATAGTCTCTAGGACATGTAAAATAATATCACAGGCATTGTGGTAATCCTGGTTGCTAGGCAACTATTTCTGTTGCTAGGCAAGTCTCTAAGCAAGGGAGGTAATTGTTGGTAAGATACTGTCAAAGTATACATCCAAGGTAGTTGAAGAGCGCTTGGATAACACGGCACCATACAGTATTCTGCGTCCTGTAACACTGTTTCAACTTTCGAAACATTTCTTGCACATCACTAGACTGCCGTAAAATGCTTGAAGCAATTGTCCGAACAAGTACCGCTGCTCCTAGTTGGCGCTACGCAACTCATTTTGTACATTACGCAGCCCCAATTTTCTTCCACAGGAAGCACTATTCGGGATCGGGGACGACTGCTGTACTACAGTCAAGATTGGAATTCTCCACAGGCGAGAGACATTCCCTCCAGTTTGGAACCGAAAACCATCTTGTAACATCCGGATGTACGGAGTAGGTCATTGACTGTGCATATGATGTAGACAGCAGACCGCATACAACACCGACCGTGCAGTCGTTATCGACCGTGCTTATATATGTCCGTTGACCATGCCTACAGGAACATTTCGGTAAGTTCAGCTTGATGAACACACGGGTACGTCGCTAGGCAACTGAAAGTCCAGTCATGTGGTTGACAGGGAAACTTCAAACTTGCCAAATGTCAGAGTTGTCCTCCACGTCCGACTTACTCTTAGACTGTAAAATAGACAAGACAGAATTCTTACAATGTTATAAAAATTGGTTCTGTTTTAATAACTATATGGCAAAATTAAAATACTTGGGAAATATCACATTATATACAGGATTCTCTCTGTATGAATGTTTGTCTGCGCCATTTCCGTCGCCAATTGAAACAAACTGAAGCCAATTTGAAAAACTTGGCACCAACTAAGAGCCATATAGTTCACAGATAAATATTTGAAGCCATGTATTTGACAAAACCTGTTGTGCAAAAAAGAAGTGAAGAACAAAAATTAAGAACAATTTTTAAAAAAAAGTTGCGCCAAATATTTCCCCCCAATTCACAAAATTTAGCGAAAGTATTTGTTTTTTGTCGCAATTTGCGGCCGACAGCGGGAACCCTGATATTCCTTCGCTACTATGTCGATTAGTGCGTAAAATCACCGGTAATTTCTCCACTTGTTGCAAGTTTCAGAATTCTGGAATTGGAACATCCTCTGTATCCTCCATAAAATAACTAATATACTTCTGGATATGTCGCCATGATTAACCTGGGGACTACGATAATAACATGATTCTTAGAGCTTGCCCCACGGCACCCACCTGTGTTTGAAGCCCCTGTATCTTCTCGAAGAGCTCGTCCTGCGACATTTTACTGTAAGCTTCCAGCGCACTCGTACTTCCAGTCTTCTTGTGCTTCACGTCGAGGAACGCGGACACCTCCTGACTGTGCTGTCTACTCAACGAGCCGGACGCTATCAGCGAGGGGCGTGGAGAATGTTTCGGGGTACAGTATATAGTGTGAACGCTGCTGCTCCGCGTCATCGGGGAGCGCTGATATACACGTAACATCGCCTCCTTTTCACACAACTGTGACTGCAGTGACTTCACGCTGAAATAATAGTAGATTAAATAATGATATAATTTTTGGTGTCTCTCTCGGTTAAGTTGATATTACATATTGTTTGACATATTGTCAGTTATTTGGTATGTATATACATATATGTATTGAATTATTATTTTTAATGTGAATGAATCACCATGATATTAAATATGTCATACTCTTTTTTTTACCAAACCCTTCGATCGAGTTTACGTTTATTTATCGTCGCTACCGGTTGCCTATATGAGCGACGCCTCCTGAAGAGATTAGTCATTTTAGATTTTTGGAGGATAGTGCAATGATACAGACAGAGACCCATTCCAGAGTCTCCTCTGGTTCTTTTACGTGCACGGTGTAAAGCACCGACACGAGACCTCGGTTTAACGTCCCATCTGAAAGACTGTTAATTTTATTAGGGTCAGATGGGGGATCGAACCTGCGATCCCTGGATTACCAGTCCAGCGTGTTACCACTGGACTACAGATCCGTCTGTCTCTGTTTACCAACCCTTGGAAATGCAAACATAGCCATTTAAAGCCGCAGTATGCGTTTACTAAGAATGTGCTGCACACCGAGATATTGTAAGGAGTGAATGATTAGAATGTGCTGCACACTGAGATATTGTAAGGAGTGGATGATTAGAATGTACTGCACACTGAGATATTGTAAGGAGTGGATGATTAGAATGTACTGCACACTGAGATATTGTAAGGAGTGAATGATTAGAATGTGCTGCACACAGAGATATTGTAAGGAGTGGATGATTAGAATGTGCTGCACACCGAGATATTGTAAGGAGTGGATGATTAGAATGTGCTGCACACAGAGATATTGTAAGGAGCGGATGAATAGATATTGTGATTATTTGTTTATATTTCCATTTTGCAATAATAAATTACAGTAAAAAGTAAAATATGGCCACAAACAAACCTGCCTTTGTGAAATTACAAGTTGTATGTTATCTCCTTTTATATGCATCTTTTTAACAAAATCACCAATAACCGTGTAAATGGTGGTTTACTAATGTTAATTACCGTTACCACTTGGCCACTCGATTAACAATTGTACGTTTTTATAAATGTTATTGTATATATTTTATACAAAACTGGTGATTTGTTTAAACTTTATCACCAAGCTTCAGAAATATACGCATATATATACATATATATACACATATATACACATATATACACATATATATACATATATACACATATATACACATATATACACATATATACACATATATACACACATATACACACATATACACAATATACACACATATACACACATATATCACATATATACAAACTATACACACATATACACACATATACATATATACATATATACACATATATCACACATATACACATATATACATATATACACATATACACATATATACATATATACACATATATACACACATATATACATAATATACACTTTACACATATACACATATATACACATATATACACACATATACACACATATACACACATATAACACATATATACCATATATACACATAATACACATATATACACATATATACACACATATACACACATATATACACATATATATATACATATATACACATATATACCATATTACACATATACACAACATATACACACATATACACACATATACACATATACACACATATATAACACATATAACACATATATACACATATACACATATACACACATATACACATATATATACACATATACACATATATACACATATATACACATATATACATATACACACATATACACATATATACACATATATACATATACACACATATACACATATAACACATATAAACATATACACACATATACACATATACACACATATACACATATACACACATATACACACATATACACACATACACACATATACACACATATATACACACATATACACATATATACACATATACACATATACACATATACACATATATACACATATATACACAATATACACATATATACACATATATACACACATATGCACACATTATATACACATATATACACATATATACACACACATATATACACACACATATATACACACATATATACACACATATACACATATATACACATATATACACATATATATACATATATAGACGTCTTTTGGCATTTAGTTGTTTGCTCAATATCTTAATCTTCCAAGAACAATCTTCCAAGAACATATATCTTCTACTGCTTGGAACGTATTCAGAATTATTTGAAATTTCACTTTAAACAATTGCATACTTACTTGGCCTCAAGCTCTGCAACTTTTCTGTTCGCATGGTAGTTCTCTTCCATCTGTTTCAACTTCTCCGTTTTGGCCTCGTTTATTAGCGTCTCTGTTGTGTTCATGCCCGAACTGGTTTGTTCGTACGCTGGAAGCCGTGCTAGTGAGTCCGGCTCGACTTCTTGAAGTTTCAATTTACGAATACTGTCTTCAAGTTGCTCTTCCTTCCACTGTAATGCACAATGGATGTACGATTTACATACAACTTATACGGGGGTTTATATTTAATTCTTTTAGCTCGACTGCGAAGCAAGTTCTTAAGCTGACACGAGATATCGGCTTAAAATCTCATCCGAAATACAACGATATGAGTCATTTTAGTATGGGATGCGGGGGATCGAGCCTACAATCCCTGGATTACAGGAGTACTTTCCACATTGGTCTATTCACTGAATATAATGCAACACCATTAGTTTATACAAATATAAATCAGATCGATTGTGAAACAAATTCTCACATTTGGTTAAACGTTCTCGAGACCTCATTCCTCATGGAATCCAACACCATGATGGACAGAAGAGGCAATGTGTGTGGATTTATTGCACAAGGGGTTTATAATGACTATCTGGAGTACCGGTTAGACGCCCGGTTCTACTGAAGACATTTTTCAAGGCATGGGCGTACCGGTAGATGCCCGGTTCTACTGAAGACATTTTTCAAGGCATGGGCGTACCGGTAGACGCCCGGTTCTACTGAAGACATTTTTCAAGGCATGGGCCGGTTACTCGGGGTAGCTTCCTGACATGAAATATATTGACATCACTGGCAGGTTTCAAAAACAGCAGTGAGGGGCAACTGACGGCCAAAATTTAACAGGAGATTCATACATTTGAGTACAATGTACTTTAAAACGTGAAAATCAGCTGTATTTTCACTCAAATATATAAGATTCAGGAAGTACTGATGTTCATAAAAAGAGGTGTCTCATAAGTCAGAAATGGCTGGCCCTTTAAATAGGGGTGACACTATAATAGACAAACTTTATTTTACTTTTATAAATCCCCTGCAGAACTTTGGTTACACCTCTAATTCTACATCAGCATTAATTGTATTAAGAGTTGTCTCCCTTAGGCTGTAGAATTATTTTTGCATTGGATTAACGACTAGGCCAATGCAGCCCTCCCAAATGGAAATAAGTTTGTATAAATGGTAATGTATTGAAAACTGGACAGAAACCTGCCATGAACATTCATCAGAAATCGAAGAATAAAACATAGAACCTGAAGTAGATTTTAGCAATGCACAAAAACAGTTTCCTGTCAATTTAGAATGCTCAACCATGGTAACAACGACAAACAAAGAAGTTTAATCGGTAAATCTATCCCACAATTCTTTGATTTCCAATCTAAACTGAAATTACGATGGCAAACATATCAGATTGCCGCAGAAGGGTGTTTGTTTGTTTGTTTGTTCGGGTTTTACGCCTTCATCAGCATCATTTTGGGCTATATCGCCGACGGGCAGTTTACCTAACAACACCTTACCTGGCCAGGCTCCAGCGGTTAACCAGTACTTGGTGCACCAACCTCCGTAAGAATTGGCCAACTTTTTCATATAAACAGACACGGTCTGAGCGCGACTCAAACCAGTGACCATCAGTGATGATAGGTTACAGTAGTATACAAGTCAGCGACCGTAATCACTCGACCACGGAGGTGGTCTCACAGAAGTGTGTAAATAGTCTGCGACTTAACTCGGGTCACTGTGCGTTCTGACGAGTTCAATCATGAACGAAAAATTAGCTAACATTTTCCGCTTAGTCACTCCAACTCGTAACGTACCTGTATTAATTCTTTTTCCAGCTGCAGAATCTTGGCTTCCTTCTGATCTAGCATCTTCTTGATATCGGCATTCTGATCTCGTTTCGGGTCCCCTTTCTTGCCCAGCGAGTTCACCTGACAGTGGTTCTGTCGACAGTAGTCCATATCGTTCTCCAACTTCTGTCGAATGCTTCTCTCCGTTTGTTCTTTCTTCTCATAAACAGCTTTTATGGAAGAAAGTTCTTTTTGGATTTGCTCGTCGTATTCGGCGATTATTTCTTGTCTATGAACCTGAAATGCAAGAATTAGGATATGACCTTTTGTAGAAGAATACATAGTGGCATACATATTTGTTTGCTTAACCCATTTCATTCGGGATACCGTTCAAACAGTATTTGCAAAGAACATAGAGCCAGATCAACCACCACGGAATGTGCCATCTGATCAGGCTCTATGCTGTTTGCTATTCAGATGATCTTGCTAAGACACTTGGCTATGTAGCAAACAACATAGATCCTGATCAGCACGCAGTGTCACGCTGCGGCTGATCTGGATCTATGTTGTTTGCAAACGCCTTTAAATATATCCAGTATTAAATGGGTTAATTTTCTCCAGATATTATTGGTGGAGGAGGACCTCTGGTGACCCATCGAGCTGTATTTCCGGCATGGATAGGAAACCAGGGTAGAACCACCACCAACCTTCTGCAAACCTTTTGGATAGCTTCACAATATGACAACATTCGACTCGCCCGGTGGGATTCGAACCTGCATCGGTGGGTGGCAGGTGATACAGGCAGTGGAATATAGGTTCATAGCAAAATGATGGACTTAAGTGTTGTGTATTTGAAACCAAACTGATATCGATAATGAATTTAATCCGTGCAGTGATATCGATCAATAATCAAATATAATCGGAATCCATGACATGACACAACAACCGACCCTATTCAACCACTTTTCTCTATACTAATCTCTTTTTCTTCAAGTGCTCCGATTTGATAGTTCATGTTCTTGAACTTTCTTCATATATTCCTTGAAATATTAACCATTTTCTTTTTTACACCCAAAACTATTGACTTAATACATTAAGTTCTGAAATTCTTTAGCAAATACCTAGAATAGATTTCACGTATTTTCATTGTTATATATATTATTCTCCTGCCTATTGTATATCAATCAATTGATAGGGAGAAGAACTATATAAGTTTTCTTTCGTTCTAATCCCTTTCAGTCTACTGCTGTTAAATTATATGTAAAATGTTAAAAAAAAGTTATTATTTAATTTTATTTAACGTCGCTACCGGTTTCCCATTTCAGCGACGGGCAGTTTACCTAACAACACCTTTCCTGGGCAGGCTCCAGCGGTTAACCAGTACTTGGGTGTACCAACCTCCGTAAGAACCTGCCAACTTTTTCATATAAATGAAACACGGTCTGAGCGGGGCTCGAACCCGTGACCATTAATGATGATAGGTTACAGTGGTATACAAGTCAGCGACCATAACCACTCGACCACGGAAGCGGACAAATAATGTTTAAACCAATCGGAATCCATCTTTGAAATATGACACATTTTACAGTTAACATGCCTTGTGCTCTATGATGCACATGCCGGTATTTGTTGTGTTGAGAGATTTTGAGTAGAGTATTTTGTTTGTTTGTTTGTTTTCAACACCATTTTGAGCTATATCACTGGTCGGCAGTTTACCTAACACATTTTTCTAAGGCAGGCTCTAGCGGTTAACCAGTACTTGGTGCAACAACCTCTGTAAGCAACAGTCAACTTTTTCATATAAAGAGACAGAGCACGAGCGGGGCTCGAACCCGTGACCATCTGAATGATAGGTTACAGTGGTATACAAGTCAGCAACCGTAACCACTTGACCACGGAGGCGGACTGAGTATTTTACAGTTAAAGCATTTAGTTTACCTCTTCGTCTAGTCGGAGCTGGTTGGCCTGCACATTTCGGAGAATATCTATCTGAGCTCGCTGCTCCTGTATCGTGGTTCGGAGCGCATCGATCTCCATGTCCTGACGCTCCTTTACACTCAACAACTCTTTATCTACAAAATAACCACATGTCCGCTTAAAATACAGTCCAAGCCCTGTCCTAAGCAGCCAGACAACTTGAAGTACAGAAAACGACTTCTTAGCAAAGATGGCTGCTTAGGAGATTGCATGCTGGTTTTCTTTTTTGTATCAAAACGATGTATTCTTAATACTTCTAAGTTTATTATGCATTAATCAGTAGGACTAGACATTAATACATTCTAATATTTAAATAATTATATTAATACATACAACTCACCGTAAACATATTTATGCAGAACAGATCTTTGTAATTCGAACTGTTATCTTTTCACAAGATTTTAATAAAGAGACCTTTCGGTAATTATTTTTGTGTATCCACTACACTGTGTAACTATAATTTTTATTATTGTATTTGCTCTAAGCATCTTATAGATGTTTTACGCAATAAACTATTGTTGTCTGAAAACTTGTGATTATAACTGAAAACATGACATTTAGGCAAGGCATTTAAATTCCACATTGCCTATTCTCTCCTTCATGGCGATGGATTCCATCAGGAATGCGGTCTCAAGAGTGATTAATATAAGTTGAAAGAACTTGTTTCGCAATCGAGCTAACATAAATTTGTATAAACCGTTTATTGTTTCAACTCAAACTTACGTTTTGCCAGCAGGTGAGCCATGCTACTGTCCGTCGGTTCGACTGATGCTAATATCACGTTTTCGGGTATGGTGATGCCAGCGTTCTGTAGCTGCTGAATCAAGCCAGAGTTCATGGCCTTCATCTTCTTCAGGTCTTCTTCGAGACGTTTCTTCATCGCCAGTTCTAGTTGTTCACGTTTCTTGTTCGATTTAACGAGTGACTCGTATCCTTCATGTATTTTCTGTATTTCAAACTCAAACTGAAAATCGAAGAAATTACAGTCATTAAAGGGGGCAAATCGATTATTATTTACAGAGTTATTGATTTTGTTTCAAGTTATATTCATGGTGTATTCACATATTGTCACAATTTCTAAACGAGTTGCATTAGTTACAAAATCAGTACTACCCACCAGTTAATAATAAAATCCATCAGTTTTAACATTTTTAAAGTACGTGAACATTGTTGAAATATATCTATAATATTGCTTTGTAATATATCTTCGTAAATCCATAACATCACCTTTAGCATGTTTTATTAATATTGCAGTGTACATCACTTTTAGCATGTTTTATTAATATTGCAGCGTACATCACTTTTAGCATGTTTCATTAATATTGCAGTGTACATCACTTTTAGCATGTTTCATTAATATTGCAGTGTACATCACTTTTAGCACGTTTCATTAATATTTCTGGTATTAACAACGGGACACTCGCAGTTCGCAATGTATCAGGACTTGTATCAGGTTTCATGACTTGTTGTATCAGGTTTCATGACTGGTTGTATCAGGTTTCATGACTTGTTGTATCGGGTTTCATGACTTGTTGTATCGGGTTTCATGACTTGTTGTATCGGGTTTCATGACTTGTTGTATCGGGTTTCATGACTTGTTGTATCGGGTTTCATGACTTGTTGTATCGGGTTTCATAACTTGTTGTACTAAGTGTCGGTAGCTTTTAAAAACATTTTGCTTACCTTTTGTAATTTTGTTACTTTGTGGTCGTACATGGTCAGTTTTTGACGCAGCCCTTTGTTCTCCTCCGTCAAGAAGTCCACCATACACGTGGCTTGAGCTGCTATATGATCAATGTCAGACGAAAACCTCGGCTGGTCAGCAAACCTGAAAGATTTAGCGAGCGAAAATTTAAAAAATGTTAAAATTCAATACATGCTAAAATTGTTATATAATGTATATATATATACTTAAGAACAAAAGTTTGCACGGGTGTTTTTTATATCAGCAATTAAAGTGAATAACAAACAGTACAACAATAAAAAATTATATAATCTAAATTGTCCATGTATGATACACATTCTCTGAAAAGTTTATTACTTAACAAATGTATAACAAATAAACAATATATACCACATAGTTCACTGTAATCAGATTGAAATCTATTACGATTTCTACACCATGTATTACATATTTTACCTAAAAATAATTTTATTTCATTTTCTATTTTATTTTCCTATAATTTTTGACAATTCATCTTTTGCACATACTATACCATTTAAATCGGGGTATCTTTTATTTAATATATCTTGCAATGTGTATGTATCCATTTTACCTTGTATCAAGGATTACATTTCTCATTGAATCTAATTGTATTAATTTATCATATTCTGCATATACAATTAATTATATTTATAGGGGTATTTAGAGGAGTACCCCATTCAAAATCAACTTAGGTTGTGAAAGTCACAAGCCATAGTTCAGGGTTCCCGTTGTCGGTCGCCAAAGGAGCCAATTGCGACAAAAAATTAATATTGGCGCTATATTTTGTGAATTGGCGAAAATATTTGACGCAACTTTGGCGTCACATGTATATTTATTTGTGAAAACTATATGGCTCTTAGTTGTTGGCTCCAAGTTGTTTAAATTGGCTCCAGTGTTTTTCAATTGGCAACAGAAGTGGAAAATAAGAAAAATCATAATTTGAATAAAAATTTGTTATCTGCTCATTTCGCCTACAAGCGTGCAAAAGGTTACTCAATGACAGAATACTGTGCTATCCACCGATGCCAAAGTGCACTAGAAATTCAATACAATGTTCTCTATGAAATGAGCAAAGAAACTAATTAACTTCCCCAAAGAATGCATTTTAATATTATTGGGGTTGTGTTTATTACCAAAAAAACAAGAAACCCACTTGAGGGCACATTTCCCAATATTCCATGTAGCACATTAATCACAGAAATAAAGCTATGGAAGACATGTTTGCACCTGGCTGGCTTAGGAACGTGCAAAATGGTAATAAATGAAGATTGGTTTGTTATAAAATCATAGTTGGATCCTGTACTGTAAGTAGAAATTAATTGCTAGCTTTACATCCAAAAACTGTACAGAAAAGCTAGGCGGGTGTGGGTGGGGTTCTCGTATTTTTCAAAACTATACTGTTAAATTACCGTAAAGATACTAACCGGCACACATACTCCCAATAGATGCCGATCCCATATTTTCGTTTCAAAATATGACCATTTTAACATAAAAAAACTAATGGCATCTAACAGACAGCAAGTCTAAATTTCACAGAGTCTAATTTCCTTGTTGATATGCACCATATCTTTCCTTTTGACAAAATAAATCAATCTTTCAAACAGCATGTTTCCTAAATATCCGTTGACCCTTTCAACAATACAGACCTCTAAATAGGCTTACAAAAAGTGTCGATCCCGGCTCATGACGAGTCGTCTCATCAGGATCTGCATTTTCCCCCAGTAATATAACTATTTTTAGACAAAAATTACCCATTTTGATAAATGAACTGGTCCAACGGTAATTTTCTTATTAATTTATTGGTCTGAAAATATCATGGACCAGTCCCATGTCAGTTACTTGGGGTTGAATGGGTTAAATTAATCAAAATGTATTTCAATCTATTTCATTTATCAAAATGGGTAATTTTATCTAAAAATAGTAATAATTATTACTGGCAAAAAAGTGCAGATCCTGATGAGACGGCTCGTCACGAGCCGGCTCATCTGGATCTACACTTTTCATAAGCCTATTTAGAGGCCTGTGGGGTTGAAAGGGTTAATGTATAACTGTACACACTATTTTCTATAGAGGTACACGAGAGAGGAGGGGGGGCTGATGTGGGAATAGAAAATGTAGCAAATTATTCATAATGGCCCAAATTTATATTTGAAACGTTTGATCCCAGGTCATCTGCAGCAGTCCTTAGTTCCGGTTCAATCTCCTATAAAAACCACCAATCAATCATACACCACTTTGGGAAAAAATGTAAACTATTTACAGATCAAATTATAAACAGTTTACAACCAAATCAAATAAGAGGATAAATCAATGACCCTTTCATGTTTGGAACATGTTCACTTTGTCTCAGCTAGATTTTGCTTTTGTTTATTCAAGTTGATGAATGTTTGCTAGATGTTTGTTTGCCAGCATTTATCAATGAATGCGGTTATCAAGAGCAGATTCCTAATCATTTTTTCTGCACAGGATGTTTATATCATAAAAGTTTTGCTTTGTCAAAGTATTTTCAAATACAGTCAAACCTGCCTTAAGCAGCCAGCCAAGGGAATCACAGAAAGTGGCTGCTTAACACAGGTGGCTGTTTAATACAGGTAAAGTGTGTAATAAAACAACATATTGGGAATATGGAAACTGGCTGCTTAATACAGGTTGGCTGCTAAATGGAGGTGAGGTGACCACTAACACAGGTTTGACTGTAGAGTACTATTTCATATTTATTTTAGAAGATATGCTGCACTATTTCATGAATTATGTAATTTAGAAAATACTGCACTATTACTAAGTTAGTACTTATCTGTATCAAAGATTGTCAAAGTGCGCCAGATATTTATTTTTATATCTCATTGGATAGATTCCAATTCGGACTACAGTCAAACTCGACTTAAGCAGCCAGCCAAGGGAATCACAGAAAGTGGCTGCTTAGCACAGGTGGCTGCTTAATGGAGGTGACCACTAACACAGGTTCGACTGTACTTAATGGAGGTGCCCACTAACACAGGTTTGACTGTACTTAATGAAGGTGACAACTGACACAAGGTTTGACTGTACTTAATGGAGGTAACCACTAACACAAGGATTGACTGTACTTAATGGAGGTGACAACTGACACAAGGTTTGACTGTACTTAATGGAGGCGACCACTAACACAGGGTTGACTACTTTTGAATTGCCATCTTGAAGATGGACAACAATTGGTGTTCAAATTAAAACAGCATATCGCCTAATTAAGTACTTCAAAACCGGATGAGCGCCACTGAATCCACTTAAATAATATGCAAATTTTATGACACACATAAAAATTATGTACTACAACATTTTAATGTTCAATCTTACATTGTATTTGTGACAATCTAATGATCATTTTGCACTCGCTTGAAACTCGAAACTCGGCTGGACCCAGTTTCAAGTAAGAGTGGGCGTAAGATTTTATTAGTGAAGTTTTCAGATCCATGCCACGCCTTCTAAAACGCTTCAAAACAGGTAATGTATCTAAAGCCCCCCCCCCCTGCCCAGCCCGAACTGTTCTCACACTGTCTGTGTGTTCGGCCGTCCGTCCGGCCAAGTCAATATTTCCAGGCTGTAAACTTCCTCGGTTATGAAAGGGGCATTGGCATTCAACACCTACTGTGATATTTCTTGTCGGTTATACATTTGCGTTGTGTTGTTATTTAACCCTTTCAACACCACAGACCTCTATTTATAGGCTTACAAAAAGTGTAGATCCAGATGAGCCGGCTCGTGACGAGCCGTCTCATCAGGATCTGCACTTTTTGCAAGTAGTATTACTAATTTTAGACAAAATTACCCATCTTGACTGGTCCGAATGTAATTTTCTTATTCATTTATTGGTCTAAGAATATCATGGACCAGTCCATGTCAGTTACTTGGTGTTGAAAGAGTTAAACTAATGTACAAATAGTAATCAAATTGTAGTAAAATCCATCAGGAAATACCATTTACTTCTAAATTAATATTTCAAATGTTTATTTCCTGACAAATTACCAATAAAAGATAAGTACTGCCCATTCAATCATTTACGGATGTTTCGTCGTTTCGCAAATTTACAGCATTTAACCCACGCACCATCCATGTCAGTTACTTTGAGTTGAATGGATTAACCCATTCAACACCAAGTAACTGACATGGACTGGTCCATGATATTTTTAGACCAATAAATTAATAACAAAATTACATTTGGATCAGTTCATTTATCAAAATGGGTAAATAAAATTCTAAAAATAGTTATATTACTTGAAAAAAGTGCAGATCCTGATGAGACTGGATCTACACTTTTTTGTAAGCCAATTTAGAGGTCTGTGGTGTTGAAAGGGTTAACAACTCTTTACTCAGCTCCTAACGCGCTAGCGGCAGATAAAATCACTTTGCAAACAGCATAGCGCCAGATCAGACAGCACATGCTGTTTGCTATTCGGATATTGGAGCTAAAACACTTGGTTGAATATGCTTCAGCTGACCTGGATCTATGTTGTTTGCAAATGTGATTTTATTTACTCAGCAGGCAAATGGTTTAACTTTCTATTTATGTAAATACTAAATAAAATTTGTGAAATGAGGTTCCCCTAAATTATTGACATTCATAGCAGAAATTATTACCTCCCCCCGCCCATTTTTTTTTTAAATAAACAAATTTTATGTTCTTATGATTTGTAAATAGAATAAAGTCAACAGGAGATCTCAAATTTAGCTCAGTTTCAATTAAAAATGAAAGAAATAACCATTGACAACGAGAGAGGAAAAACCATTGTTGTAACGGATGTTATACGTGCACAAAGTCCCCTCGAATGGAAGGATCACGGACGGATCCAGCATTCTCACGTCCAAATCTGACTCGTACCTTATGGCCGAGATTGACTTATGGTTGGGAATATAATGGTTGACTATAAAGTGTTCGTGATCAAGCCGCGTGTAAACGCACCAGAATGGACAGAATTATCCTTCTCTTCCCGCGTGTAAACGCACCAGAATGGACAGAATTATCCTTCTCTTCCCGCGTGTAAACGCACCAGAATGGACAGAATTATCCTTCTCTTCCCGCGTGTAAACGCACCAGAATGGACAGAATTATCCTTCTCTTCCCGCGTGTAAACGCACCAGAATGGACAGAATTATCCTTCTCTTCCCGCGTGTAAACGCACCAGAATGGACAGAATTATCCTTCTCTTCCCGCGTGTAAACGCACCAGAATGGACAGAATTATCCTTCTCTTCCCGCGTGTAAACGCACCAGAATGGACAGTTTTTTTTACACCAGAATGGACAGAATTATCCTTCTCTTCTGTGAAAAATATCTGCCATAATCACAAAAGCACAGTAAGTATTTTGCCTGCAGCGTTTCCCACAAGGTACACTTTATGTTTACATTTCTCACATTCCACATCCACTTACAGAATGGCATGTGTCTCAATATAATGCAGCTTGCATCAAATGAACAACCACCCTGTCAAGCGGGTAGGGCTCATTCTAGAGGACGATATAGTCGCTCTAGGGACCCCAACTTCACCCTCTGGGGGCCCCATTTCTCCCTTACAATTTTCATACAAAGTTTTGTCCATATGCAAATGTTATATTTAATGGTGATACTGTGCATTTTAACCACATTTTGTTAAAATTTATTAAATAATGCAATTTAAGGATGAGATCGCGTGCTTTCTCATTTCTCTCAAATATTCGGACCTAGAATGAACTTTAAAATTGTTTTTTCATTTCTAATAAATATAGGATCTTAAAATGAATCGTGATTTCATACCATTTTATGAAACGAGTTTTGGAATTTTCTTATTAACCCATTCAACCCCAAGTAACTGACATGGACTGGTGCATATTTTTAATAAATGAATTACCGGTAATTCAATAAATTAATAAGAAAATTACCTTTGGACCAGTTCATTAATCAAAATGGGTAATTTTATCTAAAAACAGTAATAATTATTACTGGCAAAAAGTGCAGATCCTGATGAGATGCCTCTTCACGAGCCGGCTCATCTGGATCTACACATTTTGTAAGTCTATTTAGAGGCCTGTATTGTTGAAAGGGTCAAAAGGATATTTAGGAAACATGCTGTTTGAAAGATAAGATTTATTTTGTCAAAAGGAAAGATATGGCGCATATCAACAAGGAAATTAGAGTTTTATAAAAATTGGTATGAAATCACAAGTGTAAGCTCCTTGTCATCACATCACCATAAAATATTGGGTTTTAATCATATTTTTGCACAAAATAACGTTGCTACTTTCGTTTTGGCGCAAAGTGTCAGCGTAAATTATCATGACGTTACTAAATACATGTATGTTCTAAATAGCGCTATAATTATGTAGAGTCCTACATGTATGCTAAATCGTTGTTTGATCATTGTTATTATTATTCATAGTGGTATATGTTCGTGTATGGTCTAAACGTTTCTGTATAATTAATATTTCCATTACCGTCAAATAACATTGGTAAATATTTCCTGAATGTAAACTCAAAATAACTGCATATATTTCGCTACGTGATTTCCTTATATTTTACATTTATAATGATTCATTAAAATAGACAAGACTATAAATTAAAAAAATGTAAATTATGACACCTGTCAATCATTAGTCATAGAGCCAATCAAAACACCAACATTTAGATAACAATTTGAATTATCATTTTGAACCTAGTACTATATCAACACATGTCAAAGGTTTCGAAGTTCAGTACACACACTTTTAAAGATTTCAAAATTTCAAAGGTAAACTGAACAAAGTTAGTTATGCAAATGCAAGTGGGCTATATAGAATGCCATTCTATCCCATACAAGGAAGTTATGCACGCTACATTTGGAAATACTCGGATGATATCCAAATCTAGAAAGCTCTAGTGGAAGTCGTGATAGCTCAGTGGTAGCGCGTTCGCTTCAGATGTGAAAGGTTCGGAGTTCGCGCCCAGCTGTAATTGTTACGATTGTGCCCTTAGGCAAGGCATTTAAATTCCATGTTGCCTCCTCTCTTCCTAGTGGCAATGGATTCCATCAGGAATGAGGTCTGAGAGTGATTAATATAAGCTATACGAACTTGTTTCACAATTGATCTAAAATAAATTTGTATAAACTAGAAAGCTCTACAACGATCAGGTATCAAATTATATTGTAAATGTCTTCTTACCCTTCTAAAGAATGCTGTGAGCCTTTATCGGACCCGGAACCAGCTGGTGTATGTATAATCCCCAAGTGTTGGTTATGTGTTGCTACAAAATGACTCAACTCCGGCTGCGACCTCGATCCGGGGATTTCGGGTTTCCCTATAATCTCGTATGAACGTCGCGTGGCTTCTCGCTGATCTATGAAGCTTGCATCATAAATTCCGGGATATTCCGGCGGCGGTGGTAACGATGTCAAGTACTGTGGTACCATTTGTCCCGGCTGTGGCGCGACTGCAAATTGCGCCAGTTGAGGTACGTGCGACGGGTCCATAGCTGACTGGTTCACCGTGTATGGAAAATTTGCATATAAGGTGCTATTACTGTATGTTGAGACACTAGTTGGTGATGTAAAATTTGAAAGCGACTGTCTGGACGAAACATTTGGCGACTGATCGCAAGAAAATCCCGATGTAAATGAACTATTCGGGGTCGAAGTATCACCAATAGTCAATTTTGAGCTTGAGGTCGATGCGCTAGAAAATCCGCTTTCACTGGACATATAGAGGTTCTGTTGTTGAGCACCACACCCGTGGGCTTGCAACCCTGGGGCGGGACTCGTCGCGAAATGAGGTCCATGTATAGTTGTAGGGTTCCCTGTCACAAATATCTGCGGCGTGTTCACAGGTTTCACGCCCATGCCCGACGTCGGCATGCCCAGTCTGGCTAGTATACTATATTCACTGGTGCTGCTCGTGTCGTACGAGAGGCACGTTGGAGCAATCTGAGTTTCCTCCCCTTGAGGTTCTTGTCGGTGACACGTCGGTAGATTTTCTGTGGAAGATACAGAAACATCGGTACTTGTCTCACTTCCAGAGAAACTTTGATGTAGACCTGAAAAAAATATCTTAAAATTTATAGTATGTACAGAAAGTTGACAATATTTCAAACAATAGTGGCTAGGAACCATAGATGTAAAGTAGGGAGAAAAATGTGTGTTATTCCATTTATAGATGTTTTTTGTATGCCTGCCTGCGCCACAATTGAAAAAATGGAGTCAATTTGAGCCAACTTGGAGCCATTTAAGAGACATATAAGTTCGCAGATAAATTATTTGACAAAATGTGGCCAAAAAAATAATTGCGCCAAATATTTTCACCAATTCACAAAATTTAGAGCCAGTATTTGTTTTTTGTCACAATTTCAGCACAATTATCACAGTGGGAACCCTGATTTTTAATTGAATAATAAATTTCCTTTTCATAGATGCATGTAATTAGAATATACCTGAAATAATTTGATGTGACCCTATATCCATTTATTAGACAGATCCACATCCACAAGTATTTGTATCTCCTATTAAATCCTTAGCTAAATATATTGTTACAAACCTAAAGCTATATATATATATACATATATGCCTATTATGACTGAAACTGTAAATATTCAATACATTTGATTTTCTAACGATTACAAAGCACTATAAATTATTTATACGTTTGATCTTGAGGGGACGGTCTGAGTTGAGTCATTGTTTCATATTGTTCTGTTTTTAAAACAAGCTAATTAACAAGGATAGTGTTAACTACAGGTCAAAGCTGATTCATAGCCACACTGCAATAACCCGACAAAACAATGTTTGAATTTTATGCTCGGGCAACTTGTTACAATAAGTTGTTTTTGGTGTAGACAGAAAATAAATGTACTCGTTATCGAATTTTTGGTATATACGCATGGCAGTAGCATTCTACATTTACGAGATTAAAATCGAATAGCTGAAATATACGACAACCCCCACCCTACGTACACGTGTCTGGCTGGTGGACTGTTTGGGAGGCCCTGGATAAGGTGGATGTTCAAGTATATAAGTGTACGTACCTGTCTGACTTGTTGACTGTTTGGGAGGCCCTGGATAAGGTGGAGGTTCTCGAAACTGTGACATAGTGTGGATCTCCCTATATAGATCCTCCGGACTGCTTAAACTGCTCTGTAACTCTGAAAATAATAAACATATCCCCATTATAATAATTTGTTTTGGGGGGTTTAAAGTCGAACAACTTCATATGGCAACTTTCCAGCTATTATTGGTGGAGGGATACCATGGGTGCAACTCCTAGCATTATTTCCAGCACAAGTAGAACCACCGATCTTCCACAAGTCATCAGCCACAGAGGCCCCTAAAACATGTTTTGAAAGAGAACAAAAGTATTAATGCAAAGCAATGGTATAATGGTTAAAAAAGATTGACAAAATATCTAAGATTGGTGGAACACCCCCCCTGCCCCTAGCACACCCACCCTGCCCACATCTACCCTAGCACCCCACCCGCCCACATCTACCCTAGCACACCCACTGCCCACATCTACCCTAGCACCCACCCACCCTGCCCACATCTACCCTAGCACCCACCCGCCCACATCTACCCTAGCAACACCCACTGCCCACATCTACCCTAGCACCCACCACCTGCCCACATCTACTCCTAGCACCCCACCCGCCCACATCTACCCTAGCACCCCCACCCGCCCACATCTACCCTAGCACACCCCCCCGCGCCACATCTTACCCTAGCACACCCCCCCTGGCCCACATCTACCCTACACACCCACCCGCCCCATCTACCCTAGCACACCCACCCGCCCACATCTTACCCTAGCACACCCACCCTGCCACATTACCTAGCACACCCACCCGCCCACATCTACCCTAGCACACCCCACCCGCCCACATCTACCCTAGCACCACCCACCTGCCCACATCACCCTCTAGAATGATCCCTGATCACAGGTAGGCGAGTAACCCCCCCCACCCCCACCCCCCGGAACACCTTATCACACAGGGTTCATTCTAGGTCAGAATTTTTGGGAGAAGTGAGAAAGTGCGTGATCGCTTCCTTAAATGGTGTTCTTTAATATTTAAAGCGCGTGATTGCTTCCTTAAATGATGTTCTTTAATATACTTCTGCAAAATAGGGTTAAAATGCACAGTACAACCATTAAATTTGAATAGAATGAGTGATTTATAATGGGCCAGTGTATCTTACTAGACAACATTTTGTTTGATAATCATAAAAACCAAAGATTTTTATTTTTATTTTAGGGAGAAGTGGGCCCCCCAGAGGGCTAAGTCAGGGTCCCTAGGGCGACAATTTCGCCCACATCACCCTCTAGAATGATCCCTGATCACAGTAGGTGAGTAGACAACTACCCTAACACGTACAACATAGCATCCTGGATCTGCATCCGATAATATTGTGCATGTACAGTACTAATACAATAATCCTAGGTAATACCAGTAAATCTAATTCCTTCATTCTTTATAATATTATAATATACTTATCAAATGGCATATATTTATAGATAATGTATTTATCACGTAATTGATATAGAAATTATTGTAACTAAGCTGAAACTGTTTGTATATGTTTAAGTACCGTGTATGGCCATAAGTCGACCGTTTTCGCATCCAGAAATGTGATGGTAGTTTAAGTAGTTTATACATGGTCATAAGTCGACTGTTTTCGCATCCAGAAATGTGATGGTAGTTTAAGTACTGTATATACTTGGTCATAAGTCGACCGTTTTCGCATCCAGAAATGTGATGGTAGTTTAAGTACTGTTTATACTTGGTCATTAGTCGACAGTTTTCGCATCCAGAAATGTGATGAAAGTTTAAGTACTGTTTATACTTGGTCATAAGTCGACCGTTTTCGCATCCAGAAATGTGACGAAAGTAATATGTCATCAACTTATGGCCGAGAAACAGGCAAATAAAATATTTAATCCTGACATTTATTAGCAGTACATTTAGTGTATGATTTGTAATGGAATAAAGACAACCAAATTCTCAAATTCTTACAAAAATAAGAGAAAAAACCACTTTGTCATAAGTTCATAAAAGTACCTGCGAATTTCTTTTTTTCAAGCCAAAACTTGACCCTCGAGATTGACTTACGACCAGGAGGAATATACGATACATGCGTACTTGTTAACTATATTGATTATAACAATAAACGAGCTACTCCTTTGTACATTGTAGCTTTAAAATATCCACGGTTAAATATTAAACCAATTAATTAATACACGAATAAGGCAATAAATACCATTCCATTAAACAGTTATATTTTTATGTCTTTTATATAATTATATACATTATATTATATACAAATAAACAGTTTTATTTTATATACTATATCGTAAATAACAAATAAACAAGTTGTCTGTTTTAAATTTCCTGCTGAAAAAGTGTAAAATTACAATTAGGCGACAATTTAAAAAAAAAAATTACATTTCTGTTTTAAAAATACTGTGGATGTTTGATATATTTTGTGGTCACAGAGTCCTCCTGTTAAAATGCTTGTAAATTATTCATTTCTTCTTGTTTGCATATATTATATTAATTTTTATAAATTGTGTGGAGCCATCTTGGTGTAATGGACCTCACGTGTGCCTCGTAACCGAGGGGGGTTTACATTTCACACATTGACTCATCCCTCCCTCATAGCGATGGAAACCATTAGGAATGATAACGAGGTCTCGAAAACGATTAGAATCTAAATCTTGTAAGAACTTAATTCGCAAATCTAAATCTTGTAAGAACTCGATTCGCAAACAAGCTTAAAAAAACTCTTAATTACTAAAATATTCAACCATAATTAATTCCATAGTTCAATATTAATTAATTGGAAAATGCTGTTGCTAACATTTTCAAAACCTGTACCCCCAATTCTTTTGCATGTTGAAAATGTCATATATATGTACCGGTATGTATATATGGAGATTATCAGGATATACGTATGTTAGAAATGTAACAGTAATGTTATTGTGATATATAATTGTAAATTGTTATCCTCATTGCGAAAAAGATGCAATAAAATAGTATTAAATAAATAATAATCAATGTATACAATTTCCCTACCATCACAGCAATAGCAGTCATAGAGTCTGGCTACTTCATAAGTGTATGCATCGAACACCATATTACTCTCTGCTCTAGTCCAAACACACAACACAAACCTTCTCAACCTGACTGTCTATAAGCACTTCCCAATTGTAAATATTTATCCGGATATAAACGGTTTTAAATATAATCCTGTCAACAATGCCACAATCTCCTTAAAATGGCAACAATGCAACAATTAAACTTGTATAAAATCTCTATTAAACTGCTAAATGCATTAATCAACTTGTAATAAAGCAAACTGCAAATATTTCTCTATCATCCAAAAATCTTTTTTAAACAATGTCAGAAATACTTCTTAAGTATGACACAACAATAATCTCAAATCACTGATCTCAAAATGTTAAAAATCCTAAATTTCAGAGCACAGGAGTTCGTTCCAGTCAATTCAGATGCCAATTTAGTAATGGCTGTCACTATTTCAATTCTTTCACCCTGACTGATTTCCCAAAAGCCCTTGCATGTAATACAATGTCGTGGTCCGATAACCCAGGAATGTCCCGGGTACATTCCAGCTTAGCGGGGTACACAAATGATCGGGCGATAAATACACACCAAATATTTGCCCGGTTTATTGACACAAATTTATATCGCCGTTATCAACTTGTGCTATAGAGAGGAAATTATTGAAATATTTGATAAAGACGCGCGTCACCATAGATTGCACTTGCTTATACTACCCTATACATTTTGTATCTCCCACCACGGGTATATCAATCACAGTACCATTTTGTTCTAATAAGAGTATATTAGTATGAACCAATATTTGACACGATGCTTGCTTGGGTTGGTTTTGTGGTTTTTTTAAACCATTCAACACCAAGTAACTCACATGGACTGGTGCATGATATTTAACCCATTCAACACCAAGTAACTGCCATGGACTGATGCATGATATTCTTAGACCAATAAATTAATACATTTGGACAAGTTCATTTAATCAAAATGGGTAATTTTGTCTAAAAATAAAGTAATATTACTGGCAAAAAATGAAGATCCTGATGAGACGTCTCGTCATGAGCCGGCTCATCTGGATCTACACTTTTTGTAAGCCTACTTAGGTATGTCATGTTGAAAGGGTTAAAGTTGCATCTGGGTAAAATAATGGCTTTTAAATAGTTCAAATAATTGTAGCGGACAGCAGTTCATTGATATGTTTTTCTTATTTGTAACAGTTACTGAAAACACTGGAAATATGTCATGGAATTTCATTAGAATAGTGTCGTTACTATATCATTCTAATGAAATTCCATGACTGTTATTTTCACCGCTAGCGGACGAAAAGAGTTGAGCAATATTTAGGAAATCTGCCAACAGATGAATTTGCAGAATTATTATTTGTTATTTACCATATTTCATGGACATTTGTTTATCTACAAAATCATCAATATCTTGTTAAACGGGTTGTTTACAAAAGTTAACACCTTAATTAAGTAAAATTTGGAAATCTGCCAACAAATGAACTGATGCGGAATTATTACTTGCAATTTACACTACTTTTGGATGATTATCTACAAAATCACCGATATATTGTTAAACGATTTGTTTACCAAAATTAAGACTCGAGGATAAAAATGTCATTTGGCATACCAGCGGATGAATTATAGTTTTATTTCTCTATTTGAAGAGAAAAAAACACATAAATAAACGTTAAGAAGTTCAATGCATTTAGCAGCTACCGATATCGTTGAGAAGCCGCGTGTTATTACAATAACAAAGACGGTACAAATAATTTGATTGTGCTAATGAAATAACCTATGTCAATACAGCACATTCCAGGATCAGCAGGATATCAATTTACAACTGAATGATATTTTTCATGACGAAACAAGCTGAAAGCACTTGAATAGAACAGAAAAATACTCTAGATTAAAGGAAACACTGATGATTAAGAATCATAAGGAGCATTCTGTCACAATCCTAACAGCTATTATCCAAGTTATATACCGTACTCACCCGTTTATAACACACATTTTTATCACCCATATTATATTGTCTTAACCCATTTGATTCTGGATATCGTAGGAACATACGCTATGGCTGTCCAATTAGCATAGTGGTTAGCGTGCTCGCTTCTCACCAATGCAACCAGGGTTTGATCCTCGGACCGAGAAATATGTGGTACGGTGGTCGCCAGATCGGACAGGTGAGTTTTCTCCGGGTACTCCGGTTTCCTCCAACACGAATGACCACATTTACGCATTCATCCGCACCAACGAGAGTGATTAATATAAGTTGTTAAAACTTGCTTCGCAATCGTTGTAAAATAAATAAAGTTTCAACACGGAACATGCCGTCTGCTCAGGTTATATGCTGTTTGCTATTCAGATGATTTTGCTAAGACACTTGGCTATATAGCAAACAACATAGATCCTGATCAGCATGCAGTATCACGCTGCAGCTGATCTGGATCTATGTTGTTTGCAAAAGCCTATAAATGTATCCAGAATGAAATGGGTTGGCTTCCTTTCTTTTAAGTTGTTTATTTCAAAAATCAGTTTGTTCCAACTCGATAATTGATGACCTTTGAAACAACTGAAATGTTGTAGCAAAGGCATAGACATTCACAGTACCATTCCGTAAACTGAACTTGGCAGTGCATTTCTTATATGATTTAACATAATTTATGTACAGTGCTTTTACAGTACAATTTATCTGATGTTTACTTCCGAGTGGTTTCCATTTTCTCAATACGTTTTATGCAAAATACCACCGATTTAATACCAAAGAGGGGGGGGGGGGGGGGGTTCGTCTTATAGTCGAGATCTTACATTCATTGTTGACTAACAATTTGCGCATACGACGGTGCTATATTTATTATATTTGTGTCGACGATTTGGATAGTCTTAACCCTTTCAACACCACAGACCTCTAAATTGGCTTACAAAAAAGTGTAGATCCAGATGAGCCGGCTCGTGACGAGCCGTCTCATCAGGATCTGCACTTTTTTCAAGTAATATAACTATTTTTAGAATTTTGTTTACCCATTTTGATAAATGAACTGATCCAAATGTAATTTTGTTATAAATTTATTGGTCTAAAAATATCATGGACCAGTCCATGTCAGTTACTTGGTGTTGAATGGGTTAAACACAGTAATTGGAAAAAAATAATTTTATATTCCATATCTATATTTGATCAAAAAACATCCTTATTACGTACGACACAGAGATCACAGCAACACGTTGCATATTAATGGATGCAGACTGTGTTTAACCCATTCAACACCAAGTAACTCACATGGACTGGTCCATGATATTCATAAACCAATAAATGAATCAGAAAATCACAGTTGGACAAGTTCATTTATCAAAATGGGTAATTATGTCTAAAAATAGTCATATCACTGGCAAAAAGTGCAGATCCTGATGAGACGGCTCGTCACGAGCCGGCTCATCTGGATCTACACTTTTTGTAAGCCTATTTAGAGGTCTGTGGTGTTGAAAGGGTTAATGGATGCAGACAAAAAAATAATCAGATCATATCAATTTTTCACATTCCTAGCTAAACCAGACCAGGTACATAATTATTATAATACACTACCTATAGCATATTTCAATAATTCATCCCTGTGGTTTAAGTGGTACATGTGCAGCCAGTGGCTTATTAGCTACCTGTAGGTGTGGGCATTCCAAACATTTGATCTTGATTAGATAGCATTTTAACCAGCTCTAGAATCAACGCTTGTTCAGTGTATCCGGTTTGTAACCTAACCTAACCTAACTAAGATGGCACAGGGATGATGTTAGAGGGCGACATGGGCAAAATAGTCGTCCTAGGGACCCTGACTTCGCCCTCTGGGTATTTTTTTTAGGTTTTTACGATTTTCAAACAAAATTTTGTCTAGTAAGATACACTGGCCCATTATAAAGCACTCCCTCTATTCAAATGTTGTATTTAATGGTTGTACTGTGCATTTTAACCCTATTTTGCAGAAGTATATTAAAGAACACACCATTTAAGGAAGCGATCACGCGCTTTCTCACTTCTCCCAAAAATTCTGACCTAGAATGAACCCTGTGGCATATTGATTTTACTCATTTTTACTCATTTAAATTTCAAAGTCTTAGATTTCGGGATTTACGCCTGCATCAGCACCATTTTGGGCAGTTTACCTAACAACACCTTTCCTGGGCAGACTCCAGCGGTTAACCAGTACTTGGGTGCACTAATCTCCGTAAGAAACTTCCAACTTTTTCATATAAATGAGACACGGCCTGAGTAGGGCTCGTACCCGTGACCATCAGTGATGATAGGTTACAGTGGTATACAAGTCAGCGACCGTAACCGCTCGACCACGGAGGCGGACACTTCTTAGATTTGGTAGCGGTGAAAATAACACTCATATATATGATGCAATTCCACGACATAATTCCAGTTTTCAGATACAAATAAACAAAAACACATTAATTATATTATAATTATATGCAATAAAGTGTCGGCTGTTACAATTATTTGAACTATTTATACTGGTAGGTGTTATTTTATCCAGCATAAGTTAATTTTTGCATGTTTTTACGTTTATTTATCGTCGCTACCGGTTGCCCATATGAGCGACACCTCCTGAAGAGATTAGACATTTTAGATTTTTGGAGGATAGTGCAATGATACAGACAGAGACCCATTCCAGAGTCTCCTCTGGTTCTTTTACATGCACGGTGTAAACCACCGACACGAGACCTCGGTTTAACGTCCCATCTGAAAGACTATTAATTTTATTAGGGTCAGACTGGGGATCGAACCTGCGATCCTTGGATTACCAGTCCAGCATGTTACCACTGGACTACAGATCCGTCTGTATGGTAGCAGTGAAAATAACACTCAAATATATGATGCAATTCCACGACATAATCTCAGTTTTCAAATACAAATAAGCAAAAACACATTAATTATATATGCAATAAATTGTCGGCTGTTACAATTATTTGAACTATTTATAGCTGTTATTTTATCCAGCATGCAACCAGTTAATCAGATATAATATTGACATGTATTATCAAAGAACTAACTCACCCCACCTCCCCCCCCCCACACAAAAGCAAAACAAAAAGTGCATTTGACTTAATTATATGAAATAACTGCCAACATGCAAGTTTTACAGGATCAAAATAATACGTCTCAACCCTGATTGATTTCTCCTCAAAAACAAATTCATCACACATTAAAAATAATGCGAAAGAATGTTTCAACCCAAATCTTGAAATCTCTTAATAATACGGCAGACAATCTTATGGTTTTTCACTTAAAATTCCTCACCTGCAGAAAACTTCTATTCAGAATTATTCCCAACACAACTTTTGGAACAAACATCAAAATAAATTATCCGAAAAACATAAGATGACTCAGCCCACTGTACGCCGTTTCCTCTCTACTCAACCAAACTATCTTTTTCCCAACGAGTTACGTGGATTTTCATACACCAGCAATCATACATTCCACAGTTATGAATAAAACTGGAGTACCGCCATCTCTTTCCATGTGATCAACTTGTTCAGAAATCTCTGTATTCTCGTCAGCCATACTTACTTTTATGTGTATTTTATCTTCCCCGATGATCAATTAATATTATTGGAGCTTCTGTGTTATCACTACAATGACCCAAAAGTCACAGAACCCAGCAAACAAAGGGAAAGAATGTATAAAATGCCTTTTATCAATTACCAGCAATGTAACAAGAAATTCAACACGTAAGTGGTGGATGTCTGCAGCTGTCATTTCGGGTGATTTGCACAACAGATTAAATTCTTCAGCCAAATAAAACCAGATATTTGCCTTTGGCATTGCCAATGTAATTTTGATGTACTTGACAGATTGCACAAGAAATTATTACCATTTATGAACAGATTAATTATTATTACAGTGAAACGCCTCTAAACCGAACGCCCACAGGACCAGAGGTAAAGTTCGGTTTGGAGAGGTTTTCATAATGCGGTAGGTAGGTACATTTCTACTAAATTAATATTTCGGCTCTGCAGCTGAGGAGGCTGAGACATGTATGTTTATACATGTAGCTTGGCAGTTTGTAAAGACCTTTAATTAAATAAAAAAAGAAAGAAAAAATGAACTGATTAATTTTAGATATACAAAACAATTTACTGAAAACAAGAGAGCTTAAAATTTAATTTTTTGTTTGTTTAAAAGTCAGTTTCATATTTGATCAAGCCAAGTTGCTGTTCAGCTATCGTGGGTAAATTACAGTTGAAAATGCACTTTTTAAAACAAATCTGTTTAGTATTCGGGAAAGAAGAGTTCTGGTTTACATTTTTTTTAAAATCGGAATCAAGAAATTTGTTTTGCGGAATCAAGAAATTTGTTTGGTTCGGAGGGAATTCCAGATCGGAGGGGATCAGTTTTTGAGGGGTTTGACTGTATACCAAATATGGCATAGTCGTATCGCCAGATAACAAAAATAGGAAATATTGATATAAGTGTCCCTTTCTGATATAGAAGCACCCTTCAACACCTTACAAATAATACAATTGACACTCTGTTAAATCTAGTATCATTGTATAGATAGACATACAGCAGGCTCATTAGGGACCCTGATTTCGCCCTAAAAAATGGTAAGATACACTGGCCTGTTCAAATGCTGTATTTAATGGTCATACTGTGTATTTTGTTGACATTTTTATTAAATAACACAATTTAAGGATGTAATCGCATGCTATTTTGTAAGGAGTACATGATAAACTTTCTAAGATACAATGTACAATTCTTTTTAGACACACACACATCCCATACCTCCCATCCACATATCAAAATAGCATGTAACTGCTATAATAATTAATTCTGTAATGAAATATAAAATAAATTTCATTCATTCTGCTGGAATTGACAAGAGATTCAAATCACTTCAACAGGGTTCATTCTAGGTCAGAATTGTTGGGAGAAGTGTGAAAGCGCGTGATCACTTCCTTAAATGGTGTTCTTTAATATACTTCTGCAAAATAGGGTCAAAATGCACAGTACAACCATTAAATACAACATTTGAATATAAGGAGTGCTTTATAATGGGCCAGTGTGTCTTACTAGACAAAATTTTGTTTGAAATTCATAAAAACCAAAACATTTTTTTTTTTTAGGGAGAAGTCAGGGTCCCCCCCCAGGGAGACAATTTCGCCCACATTGCCCTCTAAACCGATCCCTGCTTCAATGGAATAGTATGTGACCGGGGACGGTGATTCAAATTTAGAATATTCAAAGCTTACCAAGTAAATATGTTCCAACCATTTCTCTCTGTTGTTCCACAAAATGAGCAAATATTCTACAATAAAAACGTACATCCACACACCCACAAGTTCTGCTTTAATTCTATCACAATGTTTTTTCCCCTCCTTTCAACAGATATCTATCTATCTATCCACAAATAAGGCTATCCACAAATAAGGCCAAATTTCAATTGTAGCTGGTATATATAAGCTTCAACACAATCCCAACTGATCTGTCTTTCAGTTTCTATATGCCAAAAGTATTTTCAAAATTTGTTGCACAATAATCTTCTTGATAATAATCAACAGATTTGACAATTCAAGGAATGTCTTTAATGCCTATACAAATTTAATAAATTCCAGACAGGATGATCCAATCAACGACAGGACCAAAAGCTGTCAAATCTGTCTTAAAGAACCGGTAAGAATTGTTCAGAACAATCAAGACAACGCAATCATATACCGGCCTCCCGGTCTAAAAGTTGATCAACAGTTACTGAGCACTTGGGCCCAAGTTACACTATTTCAAAATTAAAACTGATGATTGCAATTATATGAAGTTGGTTTAGCAACAATGACATTCAAAATTACAGAATAAAACTGACATTTCGAGGCATTGTGCATCAATCATGGATAAGTCATACATTATAAAATCATATATTTATATATTCACCTGTGAACAACAGTCTATGCAAATGGTATGTTAATTATTTGTCTCACTTGGTATTTAATTATTACATGTAATAATTATGCAAGAATGCTGAAATATCTATGAAAATATGTTTGGGATGTTGTGTGTTCATTCGCCCAATTGCATTTACACAGTGGAGACTTTAAATAAACTTATTAGTCAGTCAGTCTGTTCATTTATGGGGAACTTTAAGTCTCATCTCAGTTCACCTGTCTTAGGTGTGAGTCAGGCCACATTTCAAGTCAAGAAGATGTTTATTTATTTACTCTAGCCTCATACCTCGTCCGCCTCCGTGGTTGAGTGGTTAAGGTCGCTGACTTGTATACCACTGTAACCTATCATCACTGATGGTCACGGGTTCGAGCCCCGCTCAGGCCGTGTCTCATTTATATGAAAAAGTTGGCAGTTTCTTACGGAGGTTGGTGCACCCAAGTACTGGTTAACCGCTGGAGCCTGCCCAGGAAAGGTGTTGTTAAGTAAACTGCCCGCCGGCGATATAGCCCAAAATGGTGCTGATGCAGGCGTAAAACCCGAAATATAACTAGCCTCATACCTCCCAAAAGTGAGTTCACAGTACATTATTCAATTCAATACATTTATTGCATTAAATATGACAAACATATTTATAGCAAACCATACCCAAACAAAGCACAATAAAAAAAAATAAAAAGTGCAAAGATTTAAATGAAATGTCACAAGCCTCTAGGAAAAATTAATTTTTATTTTACAGATTTGTTATCTGCTCATCAACAGCGTGCTAAAGGTTAAACGTGCGTAAATCACTTTTAGCATGATTATTAATATTGCTGGCAGAAAAACCGGGACACTCCCATACATACAATGCAATTTTTATTCAATGCAATCTTTAAAGAATGCTGTTTTGTTTAAATTTGAGTAAAATATAAACTTGCATAAGTATTAAAGCGACACTACATCAGTGAAAACACAATTTTCTACAGAATGTAATTTCCTATTATATGGTATAATTTTCCCCCAATATTTTGCAACAGAATCTGAGTATTTCAACTAATAAACAAACGTCGTATACGCGATTTGTTGACATAACAAAATAATGTAAATATTGTCGACATACATGCGTAATAAAACGCGCATATCTTGAATAACACGATTTATGTTACAGATTTACCGTTATATCTCACATTTGTAGGTTAATCTTAGCTAAATTATCTCTAAACGATAGTACCACGTATTAAGTATTAACTCCAATGATAAGCACACGTCACTTCAGGAGCGTGGATGACCGTTATTTGAAATCCTACTTTCACTTTTGAAAATTTGTAGACCACTAAAACACTGTTTACTGATTCAATGTTAGTGTTCGAATGTATTCAGAAGAATTTGTAGTAGCAATGCACATTTATACGTGAGAAAATGCATTTCTTTGCTTTTTGCGATGTAATGTCGCTTTACAGACATGATTGGGATGGAGCTCCCCCTCAGGTGATATGCACTATTCTTCACAAAAGTCAGAGAAAATGCAAGCATTTCATTGTCCTTGAACATTAAGTACAGTTAATCCTATGCAAAGTACTAACAGAACACAATGAAGTGTAATACTAAAGTATTTCAGATAATTTATTTCTTAAAACCTCTAAATCAAAGGGCAAATAAGAAGAAAATATTACGACACTTTCAATCCTTCTAGTTTTACAATAGATACAAATGACTTAAATTAATTAATTATTAACACTAATAACATAAATAGTTCAAATAATTGACGACAATTCGAAAATGCGTTTTCCTATTTTTGACATAATATTACTATAGATACAAATGACTTAAAATTAATTAATTATTAACACTAATAATATAAATAGTTTAACGATTGTGTTTTTTTATATTTTTGACTGAAAACTTTAGAGTTTCCCAAGAACACAATACTAATGAAATTGCATGTAGCATAATTTAACCGCTATTTTCGATGCTAGAGTGCAAAGAGTTTAATTATAGTATACAAACAGCAAGCAATATTTCATTCCGCATCAACTATAAAATGCAGTCAGTTCCAGCGATTGTCGCCGGTCAGAACACTATCCATGAGCGACAATTATTTTTTTCGATATTGTTTTTCTTAAACTTCGTGAAAGGGGCCAGTCGTCATATGTGTGAACTATTTGTAAATTCTCACAATAAGTTGATTCTTAATTAATCATTGTAATATACTATAGTTCTAACCCATTGAATACATCATTATTATTCGGTAAACATGTTTCAAATACTTCAACAACATTTGTAAATTCTCACAATACGTTAATTCTTAACTTCAACAACCCAGCCATCCACCTTTAGCAGATATCGTCCATCAAAGAATTTTGATAACCCCAGTGAGATTCCAACCAGCAGTGGTGAGGAGCAATGGATTTAAAGTCATCCACCTCAAAATCACTTGGCCGCGACTCTTCTGTAAACATGATCACTATTGTTTTTATTAACGCGGACGACTCACGATTTCAGTTATTACGATAATATGAATGCCCCGTTATTTTAAGAAATATGTTGATGACCACTTTCAATTCATACCGTATGTCAATGTCCGTTAATGATCTTTACCTACCTATAGAAAGGCTTGATGTTTAGATCACTAAATTTACATATATTAGAAAAACCTATTACAATATACAGGTATGCTTAATCATCAATACTAACTCATTGCATGCTGGGTAATACAAGGGCTATAAATAGTTCAATTTATTTATTTATATTTCAGGTTTTACGCCTGCATCAGCACCATTTCGGGCTATATCGCTGGCGGGCAGTTTACCTAACAACACCTTTCCTGGGCAGGCTCCAGCGGTTAACCAGTACTTGGGTGCACCAACCTCCGTAAGAAACTGCCAACTTTTTCATATAAATGAGACACGGCCTGAGCGGGGCTCAAACCCATGACCATCAGTGATGATAGGTTACAGTGGTATACAAGTCAGTGACCGTAACCACTCGACCACGGAGGCGGACCAATATAAATAGTTCAAATATTTGTCAAATGAAAACTCTGTAAATAGATCATGGAATTTCATTAGAATTGTCAGACAAACACACAATTCTAATGAAATGTTGAGACATATTTGACTTACGCCGCAAGCATGCAGAGTTACACCCGCTAGCATGCAGAGTTACACCGCTAGCATGCAGAGTTACACCGCTAGCATGCAGAGTTACACCCGCTAGCATGCAGAGTTACACCGCTAGCATGCAGAGTTACACCGCTAGCATGCAGAGTTACACCGCTAGCATGCAGAGTTACACCGCTAGCATGCAGAGTTACACCGCTAACATGCAGAGTAACACCGTTAGCATGCAGTTACACCGCTAGCATGCAGAGTTACACCGCTAGCATGCAGTGTTACACCGCTAGCATGCAGAGTTAAAAAGTATGGAACAAAAGATCAGTATGAAATTGGGGACGAGTCTGTCTAGATTTTTGCATGAGTGAACATTTGCTTTCCATATAATTTTCGATAATGCACATTGTATCAGTGACTATCTTATTATATAATTATGGATAATAAAATAAATCAATGACCACCTTTACGCTTTCATCAGCGCCAACGAGAGTGATTAATATAAGTTGTTACAACTTGCTTCGCAATTATAAAATAAATAGTTTATAAACAAAATCAATAATTACAGTCAAACCTGTGTTAGTGGTCACCTCTATTAAGCAGCTGAGTTTCCACATTCCCAATATGCTGTTTTATTATACATTTCACCTCTATTAAGCAGCCACCTGTGCTAAGCAGCCACTTTCTATGATTCCCTTGTGTGGCTGCTTAAGACAGGTTTGACTGTACATGTATTCAATTTTTTTTGGCAATTTCTTTCCCCCTTAGTTCTTGCAACATACAAGTTTAATCGCTCTCGATATCTCATTCCTAATGGAGAGACGTAGAGAGAGGAGACAATATTATATGGATTTAAGAGCCTCACCCAAGGAAAACACCACTGTGTGGTTCTGGCGGGGTTCGAACTCACAACCTCTCGATTACCAGACGGCTACTGTATTCATCCTCCATCTCACCATGAAGGTTCCACAAAGTATATCTAATATTATTATTATAATTGATTTATAATTGATGTAAGTGGAAGTCGTGATAGGAACTTGTTTTGCAATCGAGCTAAAATAAATGTGTATTAAACTAATTTTGATGTGAGTATTTGGTTTAACGGCGCATCAGCACAGTTCAGGCTATATCGCGCGGGGTTATGTATATTGTATACAAGATATCTACAGGGATCATTCTAGAGGGCGATGTGGTCGAAATAGTCGCCCTAGGGACCCTGACTTCGCCCTCTGGGGGCCCCACTTCTCCCTAAAAATAAAATAAATAAAAACAATTTCGGATTTTACGATTTTCAAACAAAATTTTGTCTAGTAAGATACACTGGCCCATTATAAAGCACTCCTTCTATTCAAATGTTGTATTTAATGGTTGTACTGTGCATTTTAACCCTATTTTGCAGAAGTATATTAAAGAACACCATTTAAGGAAGCGATCATGCACTTTCTCACTTCTCCCAAAAATTCTGACCTAGAATGAACCCTGTATCTACAATTAAAAAATGTTGATGTAAAGTTTATCCTATGTTTCGAACTTATCATTACTTATCAACATACCAATCTAACGCCTGACAACTTAGCTTAAATATTTGCTCCAATTTAGTACCTGTAAACAACATGTTTACCACCTTCAATAAATCCAGGCCACATGAGAACCAATGTGTGTGTTTTACGTTTATTTATCGTCGCTACCGGTTGCCCATATGAGCGACGCCTCCTGAAGAGATTAGTCAATTTAGATTTTTGGAGGATAGTGCAATGATACAGACAGAGACCCATTCCAGAATCTCCTCTGGTTCTTTTACGTGCACAGTGTAAAGCACCGACACGAGACATCGGTTTAATGTCCCATCTGAAAGACTGTTAAATTTATTATGGTCAGACGGGGGATCGAACCTGCGATCCCTGGATTACCAATCCAACATGTTAACCACTGGACTACTGTCCCACCTGACATATTTCAACTTATCGATACAAAATTTGTATCTATTTCCCGCAAGTGTTCGACTGATTTGAAGTTATGTGTGTTGTCTCTTCATTTATAAACTACCGTATTTACTGGCCTATAAGACGTCCTAAATCAGTGGTATTTTGCATAGCATAGACCCACTTATAAGATGAGTTGAGAAAATGCAAACCACTCAGAAGCAAACATCAAACAAATTGTAAAAGCACCGTAAATTATGTCAAATTATAAAAACTGCACTGATGCACAACAATAAATTTAGTTCAGTTTACAGTTACAAATGTACAGCTGTGAAAGTCTATGCTTTTGTTACACCCTTTCAGTTATCTTAACCCATTCAACCCCAAGTAACTGACACGGACTGGTGCGTGATATTTTCAGACCAATAAATTAATAAGAAAATTACCTTTGGACCAGTTCATTTATCAAAATGGGTAATTTTATCTAAACATAGTAATAATTATTACTGGCAAAAAAGTGCAGATCCTGATGAGACGGCTCGTCACGAGCCGGCTCATCTGGATCTACACTTTTCATAAGCCTATTTAGAGGCATGTGGGGTTGAAAGGACGTCGATTATTAAGATTGAACAAACTGATTTTCAAAATTCTTTAAATTTGTATCACTCGCATACAAGACGGGAAGCCACTTTGAGACAATTCTAGCGATAAAATCCCCGTCTTATAGGTGAGTATATACGGTAATGTGTACTCTGTGCATGCTAAATGTAGGTGTGAAAATAACAGTGAAATATGCCATGGAAGTTCATTAGAATTGGGAAATTGTACAACATATTTCCAGAGTTTCAGTACATATCAATGACTTGTCGTCTGCTACATTTATTTTTCAACTATTTATAGCCTTTATATTACCCAGCATGCAGAGTTACGATAATAATCATATATGGTACACAGAATGATGCTTATACGTACGTTAAATTACATTGAGGTTCACCTTGAAATCTAATTCTATCATTCACCTAAACAAACAAAAAATTTCTTTTTATCTTAAGACTGAAATTAGCATCTTTTATAATGGCAGATGATGCTACCATCAGTTAGAAATTAGCATCTTTTATAATGGCAAACGATGCTACCATCAATTAGAAATTAGCATCTTTTATAATGGCAAACGATGCTACCATCAGTTAGAAATTAGCATCTTTTATAATGGCAAACGATGCTACCATCAATTAGAAATTAGCATCTTTTATAATGGCAAACGATGCTACCATCAGTTAGAAATTAGCATCTTTTATAATGGCAAACGATGCTACCATCAATTAGAAATTAGCATCTTTTATAATGGCAAACGATGCTACCATCAGTTAGAAATTAGCATCTTTTATAATGGCAAACGATGCTACCATCAATTAGAAATTAGCATCTTTTATAATGGCAAACGATGCTACCATCAGTTAGAAATTAGCATCTTTTATAATGGCAAACGATGCTACCATCAATTAGAAATTAGCATCTTTTATAATGGCAAACGATGCTACCATCAGCAGGGTTCATTCTAGGTCAGAATTTTTGGGAGAAGTGAGAAAGCATGTGATCGCTTCCTTAAATGGTGTTCTTTAATATACTTCTACAAAATAGAGTAAAAATGCACAGTACAACCATTAAATACAACATTTGAATAGAAGGAGTGCTTTATAATGGGCCAGTGTATCTTACTAGACAAAATTGTGTTTGAAAATCGTAAAATCCGAAATTGTTTTTATTTATTTTATTTTTAGGGAGAAGTGGGGCCCCCCAGAGGGCGAAGTCAGGGTCCATAGGGCGACAATTTCGCCCACATCGCCCTCTAAACTGATCCCTGATCAGTTAGAAATTAGTATCTTTTATAATGGCAAACGATGCTACCATCAGTTAGAAATTAGCATCTTTTATAATGGCAAACGATGCTACCATCAGTTAAATGGCGTTAGAAGATCACTCTTACATGACTTTACTACCATAAACACTGGGATTTATTTGCATATGAACTGCGGTATAATTATAATACATCAATATAATTATAATACATCATCATTATTATAGTACACGTAATTCAAGGTGGCCACCCTCATTTATACTTCAATTATACAACATCCAGTGGATCTAACTGACTTGACATATTATTTAAATGTTCAACATTCCTGCATTTTATCAAAGCCACATAGTGTGTTAACTCAGTATGTGCTGTCTACACTAGACCTGGAACGATTACCTAGGTAACATTACTGAGCTTGATTGCTAGGTAAGCCCAGAGCTTGATGAATTCACTCTGGGTGTGGCTGGCTGGGGAACGCTGTATGATGGGGCACTTGATTGGAATAGTTATTATTAATTGCAATTCATTATCTTTTTTTTAATGTCGTTTGTTTTTTGGGTTCTAAATTCTTGTTATCAATATTTTGCTTATTCTCAATTTCTCGTGTTATATAGTAAAGTGTTTGCACAACTCATATATTCATGTTATATAGTAAAGTGTTTGCACAACTCATATATTCATGTTATATAGTAAAGTGTTTGCACAACTCATATATTCATGTTATATAGTAAAGTGTTTGCACAACTCATATATTCATGTTATATAGTAAAGTGTTTGCACAACTCATATTCAAGTTATATAGTAAAGTTTGCACAACTCATATATTCATGTTATATAGTAATGTGTTTGCACAACTCATATATTCATGTTATATAGTAAAGTGTTTGCACAACTCATATATTCATGTTATATAGTAAAGTGTTTGCACAGCTCATATATTCATGTTATATAGTAAAGTGTTTGCACAGCTCATATATTCATGTTATATAGTAAAGTGTTTGCACAGCTCATATATTCATGTTATATAGTAACGTGTTTGCACAACTCATATATTCATGTTATATAGTAACGTGTTTGCACAACTCATATATTCATGTTATATAGTAATGTGTTTGCACAACTCATATATTCATGTTATATAGTAAAGTGTTTGCACAACTCATATATTCATGTTATATAGTAAAGTGTTTGCACAGCTCATATATTCATGTTATATAGTAAAGTGTTTGCACAGCTCATATATTCATGTTATATAGTAAAGTGTTTGCACAGCTCATATATTCATGTTATATAGTAACGTGTTTGCACAACTCATATATTCATGTTATATAGTAACGTGTTTGCACAACTCATATATTCATGTTATATAGTAATGTGTTTGCACAACTCATATATTCATGTTATATAGTAAAGTGTTTGCACAACTCATATATTCATGTTATATAGTAAAGTGTTTGCACAGCTCATATATTCATGTTATATAGTAACGTGTTTGCACAACTCATATATTCATGTTATATAGTAATGTGTTTGCACAACTCATATATTCATGTTATATAGTAAAGTGTTTGCACAGCTCATATATTCATGTTATATAGTAACGTGTTTGCACAACTCATATATTCATGTTATATAGTAAAGTGTTTGCACAACTCATATATTCATGTTATATAGTAAAGTGTTTGCACAACTCATATATTCATGTTATATAGTAACGTGTTTGCACAACTCATATATTCATGTTATATAGTAAAGTGTTTGCACAGCTCATATATTCATGTTATATAGTAAAGTGTTTGCACAACTCATATATTCAATCACTTTGTTTGTTACAATCTAGTATTTTGGTGAGGGCCGTAACTAATGTTGTTATTATAGTTATATTTCGGGTTTTACGCCTGCATCAGCACCATTTTTGGGCTATATCGCTGGCGGGCAGTTTACCTAACAACACCTTTCCTGGGCAGGCTCTAGCGGTTAACCAGTATTTGGGTGCACCAACCTCAGTAAGAAACTGCCAACTTTTTCATATAAATGAAACACGGTCTGAGCGGGGCTCTAACCAGTCACCATCAGTGATGATAGGTTACAGTGGTATACAAGTCAGTGACCTTAACCACTCGACCACAGAGGCGGACAACTAATGTTGTTAAAACTTGTGGCCCAACCAATTTGCTTCAACATTTATTGGCAATTCTTGTGCAAAACATACATATGAATCGTATATACTATGCAAAATTATACAAGTGTGTTCATTTGTTTTGTTCTGTACATTGTATATATAGAATGAATGCAATAACATATGATTAAACGTATATACTATGCATAATTATACAAGTGTGTGCATTTGTTTTGTTCTGTACATTGTATATATAGAATGAATGCAATAACATATGATTAAACGTATATACTATGCATAATTATACAAGTGTGTGCATTTGTTTTTTGTTCTGTACATATAGAATGATTACACACCAATTCACTCTGGAATCCCCATCCTTGGATTACTAAGCAACCAGGCCTCATATTTGACGTACATGTCAGTCAGAATGTTTGGGTGAAGTGGGAAAGCGTGTGATTAATTGCATTCTTAAATGGTATTATTTAATAAATTTCAACAAAATACATTAAAATGCACAATATGACGTTTAAATACAACATTAGAATAGAAGGAGTGCTTTACAACAGCCGTGTATCTTACTGAACAATATATTTTGTATAAAATGTTTTATACAGAGAAGTGGGGTATAGTGATATCATGTTTTGCACTTAACGAAATCCATCCCTAACATTTTTACGTTGAAAAATATATAATCTTATTTGGACTAGGTTAATCATTTTTCCCATTTGCCTCTCTTCACAGAACTTTCCATTTCTCCGTAAAATTAATGTGCATACAGTCAAACCTGTGTTAATGGTCACCTCTATTAAGCAGCCAACCTGTATTAAGCAGCCAGTTTCCAGATTCCCAATATGATGTTTCATTATACATTCAACCTCTATTAAGCAGCCACCTGTGCTAAGCAGCCACTTCCTGTGATTCCCTTGGCTGGCTGCTTAAGACAGGTTTGACTGTACATGTACACAATGTTTAGCATGTTTTATTTATATTGCTGGCTTTGGAAAACGTGTCACTCACATAATTATAGCGAAATTTGTTTTTTTAAAACAGGAATATATCTTTAATAATGATGTATTAACCCATTTCATTCTGGATACCGTTCAAACGGTATCTGCAAAGAACATAGAGCCAGATCAACCGCCATGGAATGTGCCGTCTGATCAGGATCTATGCTGTTTGCTATTCAGATGATCTTGCTAAGACACGCTGCGGCTGATCTGGATCTATGTTGTTTGCAAAAGCCTTTAAAATATATCCAGAATGAAATGGGTTAAAGTAAACACTTATCCAGTTTGATTTTTCAAAATCTGGGGCTTTAATGTTAACATAATTACGCAGCGTCTGATCAGGCTCTAGGCTGTTTGATATTCAGATAGTGGAGCTAAAACACTTGGCTGAAGAGCAAACAACATAGATCCTGATCAGACACAGTGTAATTATGCTACGCCGTGGCTGATCTGAATCTATGTTGTGCAAATGTGATTTTATTTACTGAGCATGTAATGGGTTAAGGCACCAAAATCCTCTATCCTAGGGGGTGGGGAGTGGTCTAAGCTACATGTAGAGATAAATGCTTTTGGTGCATTCTGGGTAAGATTTCAACTAGGAGGGAGGAGGGATGGGGTTCTAAGCTACATGTAGAGGTAAATGCTTTTGGTGCATTCTGGGTAAGATTTCAACTAGGAGGGAGGAGGGATGGGGTTCTAAGCTACATGTAGAGGTAAATGCTTTTGGTGCATTCTGGTAAGATTTCAACTAGGATGGAGGGGGATGGGGTTCTAAGCTACATGTAGAGATAAATGTTTTTGGTGCATTCTGGGTAAGATTTCAACTAGTAGGGAGGGGGGAATGGGGTTCTAAGCTACATGTAGAGGTAAATGCTTTTGGTGCATTCTGGGTAAGATTTCAAGCTCCTGTGGATTATAAAGAATTTTCTTGTTCAATCAAGTACACACTCACACAATCACAACATTGGCTCTAGCATGAGACGTACATGCATGGCGAAATACATCCGTTTCCTTAAAGGCAGTCATTTACATAGATATAAATCAACGAAGTATATTTTAATACAAATATTATAGAGAACAGGGACAATTGACATATAATATCGCCTCAAGCACTGCCTAATATGGTGAAAGGAATGTTTAAAGAAATGATTGTGGTTCCCTCATCAATTACAAATGTGAAGTTATGAATGGGGAAACGGCGCGCTATCATAATTGGGTGAACATTAGGTGAAATTACCTTCTTAAGTGCAGTACTATTTTACAGTACATAGTCTACAGTCAAAAAATAGAGTGCAACAGGTTAACATGGATTTATAACTATTCACTATAGTATATCAATAAAGTACACGTATCAATAAAATCCACATATCAATAAAATCCACGTATCAATAAAGTACACGTATCAATAAAGTACACGTATCAATAAAATCCACATATCAATAAAGTACACGTATCCACGTACATGTATCAATAAAATCCACATATCAATAAAGTACATGTATCAATAAAATCCACATATCAATAAAGTACACGTATCCACGTACATGTATCAATAAAATCCACATATCAATAAAGTACACGTATCCACGTACATGTATCAATAAAATCCACATATCAATAAAGTACACGTATCAATAAAATCCACATATCAATAAAGTACACGTATCCACGTACATGTATCAATAAAATCCACATATCAATAAAGTATACTTACCAATAAAGTACACGTATCCACATACACGTATCAATAAAGTACACGTATCCACATACACGTATCAATAAAGTACACGTATCAATAAACTACACGTATTATCAATAAAGTACACGATCTACAGCTGTATGCAATAGATAACAAAGGCACATGAATCGGCACTATCTACATGTAGGAAGTGTCTTCAGCAACATTCAAATGGTTGAAACCATCATCTAGTTCAGTCCAAACACACCAACAATGATATACATGTATTCAAGTTATAAGTAGATACAATGATGCAAACATGCCATCAGTTATTTCAATAAAGTTTCATGTTTCATAATCAACCCAGTTCACAGTAAAGATTTGCTATATCAGGTAGCATCCTGTGGCAACATTACCCTGGTATATATTACCCTGGTATCTATTACCCTAGTATCTATTACCCTGGTATCTATCTGTCTGTCACATCGATAAAACTGCACCATCATACCAGGCTTAATGCTTCATTATGGTTGAAAATGTTCAAAATATATACATGTGTATTGAAAGTATATATATGTACACATGTGTGCTGAAAATATATATACATGTGTATTGAAAGTATATACATGTGTATTGAATATATAATATATTATTTGTGCGACTTATTATGGCGATAATTCCTGACAATCTATGCCTACAAATTCAAAAAACTTTAAAATATAGAACAGCTGTTTTCGATAGTATACATGTGTATGCATATAAATGTCTCAGTGTATTTTTATCGATGTGAAATTTGGGGGAAATATTCAATATAAAAAGAATATTAAAAGAATATTAATTTTGTTTGTTTCCTTGTACGATTAAATTATATTTCATTGAATGAATATATTAACCCATTTGATTCTGGATACCGTTCAAACAGTATTTACAAACAACATAGAGCCAGATCAGCCGCCACAGAATGTTCCGTCTGATCAGGCTCTATGCTGTTTGCTATTCAGATCATCTTGCTAAGACACATGGCTATGTAGCAAACAACATAGATCCTGATCAGCACGCAGCGTCACGCTGCGGCTGATCTGGATCTATGTTGTTTGCAAAAACCTTTAAATGTATCCAGAATGAAATGGGTTTAGCAATATTATCACGAGTGGTGCTAGGCAACCTCTGATTATGATTAATATCTTTCCATGTTCAGGAGTGAACAAATATTTTTCGCTCATTCACTTAAAGAGACAAAAACAATTCTTTTTATAATATGCTGAAAAGCATTTTTATGATAGGAAACAATGCAACCGCAGCTAAATGCAGCTAGAACGTAAAGTTTAATTAGACGACAATAAAATTATGTCACAAAAGATTGACAGCTTGAACACGAAAGCATTCACGTTTACAACATATCAACTGGCTGCAGCAGCTACATGTAGGTACCACTTCGATGTGAAAACAAGTGAGAGAAGTACTGGTATGTGTTCAACCATTTTATTTTACTGATAGATTTCTATATTCAATTCAATCAGTTTATTTCACATAAAACATTATTACAATGTTTAAAGTGTTATATACAAATTTTCAGAGAAGACACGTTATTATATAGATACCATTTTCTGAAGGTCATATACAAATTCAGAAAAACGGTTGCATGTAACAAGTAGATTTTGACGATATTTCATTGGAAATCATAATAATGCCTTTTCGTTACGTTCAAAATGATAAATTTGACCAGATTCGACACAAAATAACAGTGAAATAAATGTTATTCTATAGTTATACAACATTATTGTGTGTAATACATGTATGAAAAACTCAATAATTATATTGATTTAGTAAAATCTATAAAACCATCATGGAACAACGTCAAGACCGCATGGGTTTAACAAAAATTGTTTGTCGCTTCTTGGTGTAAAAGAAGTTTTATATTTGCTATATTTACGTGTAGATCTGTTAACATATATATTCCATTTATGACCAACCCATTGTGAGGATCTAGACACGTTTTCCTCTGGCAGGCACAGCCGACCTAAGCAATGTACTAAGTAATGTGTGCAAGGTGCCATGCCATGACAGGGTATCGAACCCGGGACCCCTATATTTCAAATCCGCTGCTCTAGTCTACAACTGAACCATGGATGACACAAAAATATATATAAAGTAAACAAAAGAGCAGCAAGTTTATTTATCATTTCATATCCCACATATTTCATTTCTTTGTAATGTAGCCGCGTACCATACTCAAAAATGTGTTATTCTAGACTTTTATACTTTTGTAAACTGTTTCATCATCATCTCTAGCGACTTCCTCAGTCTGTATGTATGTATGTTCCATTAATGTCAAACCCCTTGCGGAGGCGTAGACATGTTTTCCTGGGCAAGCTTAGCCGATCATAGTGGTTAACCAGTACTAAGCAATGTGTGTGAGGTGCCTTGCTTACTACATACTTGGCCTGACAAGAGTATCGAACCCGGGACCGATCGATTCCAAATCCGACGCGCTACCACTGGACCACGGACGTCAAGAATATACTGTATATTCCTGGACATAAGTCGACCGTTTTCACACCCAGAAATGTGATTGAAAGTACTAGGTCGACTTATGGACTAGAAACAAACACAAACATTTTATTGTTGGAACTTAATTTATGTCCCGTTTGTTTTATTTGATTTAATATAGCACTTTGCTTAGGCAATTATTTACATTATAAACCATAGAAAAACTGATAAACAAACTTTATAAATTATTGTTGTGGTTCAATGTATATTTTTATGATTTGTAATGGAATAAAGTCAACTAAACATCTCAAATTTAGCTCAGTTTCATTCAAAAAATGAGAGAAAAAACCCATTGTCATAACAAATGTTATAAGTCCACAAAGTAGTACTTCCCTCGCCATATGGAAGGAGGATCCAGCCAAAATTTGACCCTCGACTAATAAGGCCGAGATCGACTGAGGCCGAGATCGACTAATGAGGCCGAGATCGACTAATGAGGCCGAGATCGACTAATGAGGCCAAGATGCTAAAAGTCATGCTTGTATATATATATATAATAAGACGATTCAAAGGGCTCAAAACTCAACAGAGTGTATGTTTAAAAAAAAGTTACACAATATGTTGTATATCTTGCTGTACCCAAAATAAATGTTATCTTATAATACCTGTAGTATAGTTGAAAGTCACCATGTTCAGATTTGCGTAAGTTGGCGACTTATCTCCATCATTCATCGTCGATGGCAATGTTTCTGCAACTTCTAAGCGCATTTTCCAACTAATCCAATTTTCACAAAAATCTGCCGAAATTCCAAATCTTCACTTTAATTTTTCACATTTAATTTAGTCCACATAGAAAATTTGTACAAGAAAAATAAATGTTTTTCTTATTATTAAATGACTTTTCTCAATTTTTTCCCTCCTTTTTTTTAGTTAATTAAATTAATTATTAGTTATGACAAAAAAAACCATCTACTCTTAGTATGCTAAAGTCTCGGGAAGATACGAAAAAAATATGACAACTATCATTCGGCTCATTCATAATACCCATAATCCATTGCTTAGCACTAGTGCAGATCCGAAATTCCTCAGTGTATATAAACACACAGAGACTACAGCCATCTACAACCCCCGTACATACCACACTAGCAATTGGTACACATTCATTGTAATACAGCCAGAAATTATTAACACATTTTTTTAACACCGGAGTCAAAAATACCTAAGTTTTCATGGTCACATCAATACTAACTTATCTCTGCACATACCTGAGGGCACAAGTACATTCCATGCTACGCTTGTCTGCATTTCTAGCATACATACCAAAGTATTCTATCTCTCTTCAATGTTGAAGGGAGATGCAGCATTTCTGGCAATAAGTACTTGGCAACTATCAGCTTAAGGTAGTCTTTTTGCCTATTTATCATTGCATTCCAGTTATCAGAATAGATATCTAATGTTCGCATAAATTCATCATATTCCGAGACAAAATTGTTGTTTATTTCATTGAAGTAGGGCACTAAGGGTGCAAATAAACACACAAGTTCAACCCTCAACCACTTTTATAATGATGATAATGCATATACAGTCAAACCTGTGTTAGTGGTCACCTCCATTAAGCAGCCAACCTGTATTAAGCAGTCAGTTTCCAGATTCCCAATCGGTTGTTTTATTATATATTTGATCTCTATTAAGCAGCCACCTTTTTATATTTATTTAAACTTTATTTATTTTACAACGATTGCGAAGCAAGTTTTAACAATTTATATTAATCACCCTCGTTGGTGCAGATGAAAGCGTAAATGTGGTCATTCGTGCAGCCACCTGTGCTAAGCAGCTACTTTCTCTGATTCCCTTGGCTGGCTGCTTAAGACAGGTTTGACTGTAAATGGAAGAAATATCAAATTGCCATTTTAGCATTCCAGGCATTGTGTGTTGGATGTTTTTATTACAATTATCTCCTTTTAAAATATGATCAGGAGCCATTCACTTCATGGAGGCCAGAGTTAAAAATTTGTTTGTTTTTCTGTTTGTCTCATATACTACTTTTATTTTGACCATTTACTCCATGTGAACGCCATAGAACACCATCATAGCTTCCCTCATATTACGCTATATAACACCTTTATAGCTTCCCTCATATTGTGTGTTTTACGTTTATTTATCGTCGCTACCGGTTGCCCATATGAGCAACGCCTCCTGAAGAGATTAGTTATTTTAGGTTTTTGGAGATTAGTGTAATGATACACAGAGAGACACATTCCAGAGTCTCCTCTGGTTATTTTACGTGCACGGTGTAAAGCACCGACACGAGACCTCGGTTTAACATCCCATCTGAAAGACTGTTAATTTTATTAGGGTCAGACGGGGATTCGAACCTGCGATCCCTGGATTACCAGTCCAGCGTGTTACCACTGGACTACAGATCCGTCTGTTCCCTCATATTGCGCTATCTGTTCCAAATATATATTGAGTGTACATGTGGTACAGTGTGCCTATTGCTTATATATATTGAGTGTACATGTGGTACAGTGTGCCTATTGCTTATATATATTGAGTGTACATGTGGTACAGTGTGCCTATTGCTTATATATATATTGAGTGTACATGTGGTACAGTGTGCCTATTGCTTATATATATTGAGTGTACATGTGGTACAGTGTGCCTATTGCTTATATATATATTGAGTATACATGTGGTACAGTGTGCCTATTGCTTATATATATATTGAGTGTACATGTGGTACAGTGTGCCTATTGCTTATATATATATTGAGTGTACATGTGGTACAGTGTGCCTATTGCTTATATATATTGAGTGTACATGTGGTACAGTGTGCCTATTGCTTATATATATATTGAGTATACATGTGGTACAGTGTGCCTATTGCTTATATATATTGAGTGTACATGTGGTACAGTGTGCCTATTGCTTATATATATTGAGTGTACATGTGGTACAGTGTGCCTATTGCTTATATATATATTGAGTATACATGTGGTACAGTGTGCCTATTGCTTATCGGCTGCATGGAGATAAACTGCGTAATTGGCCTCTCATGCTGTATTGTAAAATAAACACTTTGCATGCTGGGTAAAATAAAAGCTATATATAGCTATAATTGTAGCAGACGACAAGGAATTTCATTACACTCTCCGGCTATTATCGGTGGAGTAATACCCTGGGTGACCCTCCGAGACGTATTTCTGGCACAGACGGTCGGTGGAGGAAGACCCTGGGTGACCCTCCGAGACGTATTTCTGGCACAGACGGTCGGTGGAGGAAGACCCTGGGTGACCCTCCGAGACGTATTTCTGGCACAGACGGTCGGTGGAGGAAGACCCTGGGTGACCCTCCGAGACGTATTTCTGGCACAGACGGTCGGTGGAGGAAGACCCTGGGTGACCCTCCGAGACGTATTTCTGGCACAGACGGTCGGTGGAGGAAGACCCTGGGTGACCCTCCGAGACGTATTTCTGGCACAGACGGTCGGTGGAGGAAGACCCTGGGTGACCCTCCGAGACGTATTTCTGGCACAGACGGTCGGTGGAGGAAGACCCTGGGTGACCCTCCGAGACGTATTTCTGGCACAGACGGTCGGTGGAGGAAGACCCTGGGTGACCCTCCGAGACGTATTTCTGGCACAGACGGTCGGTGGAGGAAGACCCTGGGTGACCCTCTGAGACTTATTTCTGGCACAGACGGTCGGTGGAGGAATACCCTGGGTGTCCCTCCAAGACGTATTTCTGGCACAGACGGTCGGTGGAGGAAGACCCTGGGTGACCCTCCGAGACGTATTTCTGGCACAGACGGTCGGTGGAGGAAGACCCTGGGTGTCCCTCCAAGACGTATTTCTGGCAGACGGTCGGTGGAGGAATACCCTGGGTGTCCCTCCGAGACGGTGACCCTCCGAGACGTATTTCTGGCACAAACAGTCGGTGGAGGAAGACCCTGGGTGTCCCTCCGAGACGTATTTCTGGCACAGACGGTCGGTGGAGGAAGACCCTGGGTGTCCCTCCGAGACGTATTTCTGGCACAGACGGTCGGTGGAGGAAGACCCTGGGTGACCCTCCGAGACGTATTTCTGGCACAGACGGTCGGTGGAGTAATACCCTGGGTGACCCTCCAAGATGTATTTCTGGCACAGACGGTCGGTGGAGGAATACCCTGGGTGTCCCTCCGAGACGGTGACCCGTCGAGACGTATTTCTGGCACAGGCGGTCGGTGGAGGAATACCCTGGGTGACCCTCCGAGACGTATTTCTGGCACAGACGGTCGGTGGAGTAATACCCTGGGTGACCCTCCAAGATGTATTTCTGGCACAGACGGTCGGTGGAGGAATACCCTGGGTGTCCCTCCGAGACGTATTTCTGGCACAGACGGTCGGTGGAGGAAGACCCTGGGTGTCCCTCCGAGACGTATTTCTGGCACAGACGGTCGGTGGAGGAATACCCTGGGTGTCCCTCCGAGACGTATTTCTGGCACAGACGGTCGGTGGAGGAATACCCTGGGTGTCCCTCCGAGACGTATTTCTGGCACAGACGGTCGTGGAGGAAGACCCTGGGTGTCCCTCCAAGACGTATTTCTGGCACAGACGGTCGGTGGAGGAAGACCCTGGGTGACCCTCCGAGACGTATTTCTGGCACAGACTGTCGGTGGAGGAATACCCTGGGTGACCCTCCAAGACATATTTCTGGCACAGACGGTCGGTGGAGGAAGACCCTAGGTGACCCTCCGAGACGTATTTCTGGCACAGACGGTCGGTGGAGGAATACCCTGGGTGACCCTTCGAGACGTATTTCTGGCACAGACGGTCACACAGGTAGAACCACCGACTCTCTGCAAGTGAGCTGGACAGCTTCCTCACATGAAAGAATATGTCATTGGTAATATCATAAGATTTATACGGGTATATACATGAATGAAATAGAATCAAATATCCTCCGTCCATTTTCAAGGTAATGCTCCGTACGGTTATTTATACGAACAATGTCAAAACAATATCCCCCGCCTCATGTGCAGGATAACTATCGTATCGTGACCATAATAAAACCATGCAGCACGATACGGATAGTAAAAAACGTACATAACTTGTGAAGCCAGCATTGAACCTGATATGTAGCATGCATGCACGCTGTAGGCGAAATGAGCAGATAACAAATGAGTAATATTTTCCTTATTTTTTTTCTAGAAAGTAGGGCTTGTGACATTTCAATCAAATCGTCACATTGAGACGATTTGAATAATGTCAAGCCCTACTTTCTAGCAAAAATGGGACAATTTAAATCAAATGTCACAAGCCCTAATAAAAAGATCACACATTTCGTAGCTGCTCATTTCACTAAAGGTTAATGATACAAATATTTACTGTGCCATCAAAATCAAAGGTATATGTAAGAATATCGCCAAGTTTCAAATTATAAACACCTGCCATGCAATTAATTTGCATAAGTTGAACATGCAAATATTCAAACTGGTTTCGTTTTGTAGTGTAAACTCTCAGTTTACATTTAAATGGACGCGACTTTTGTCTAGCCTAAAGCAGTACAAAAATGTCTCACTTTACTAGATCAGATAATAACAGATCTATTCAACCATTATTTGTTTGTAAAAACAATAAACCATATTAATAGTATCATTATTTAGCTTAGCCCATTAACCCAGCCTCTAAATAGACTTGCAAAAAGTGTAGGTCCAGATGAGCCCTGAGTCTCATCAGGATCTGCACTTTTTGCCAGTAATAATTATTACTATTTTTAGATAAAAATACCCGTTTTGATAAATTAACTGGTCCAAATGTAATTTTCTTATTAATTTATTGGTCTAAAAATATCACGCACCAGTCCATGTCAGTTACTAGGCGTTGAATGGGTTAAATATCACGCACCAGTCCATGTCAGTTACTTGGCGTTGAATGGGTTAAGACTGATACGAACAGATCAGATGTAAAGATTATATAACTATTCTCTCAACTCAAGCTGTCTGATTGGTTCAGATCGGTCAGAAGTGTGAACACATTCCATAGCTTACACAAATTTATTTTAGCTCCATTGTGAAACAAGTTCTTAACCCTTTCCCTCATAAAAGCACCTCTTGACTACATTACCAATATGACATACATTGACGACATACATTGACAATGTAGTAGCGAAACCAATGTTCATAATAAAGCCCAGAATCTCATGTAGTCCCAGTAATATCTATGGAGGTGGGATAGATATGGCGACGACTTATCCACTGCATGATAGCTAAATGGCTGTCGTTTGTATGGAGATAGTATATTAACCTAAATCTCTATGAAGTGGGAGAGAGAAGAGGCAATGCGGAATTTAAGTGCATTGCCTAAAGGCACAACGGTAACGGCTGCAGCTGGGCACAAACTCCGGGCCTCTCTGCCTCACACCTGAGCGAATGCACCGGGTTATCACTGCATACACCATAATGTTGTTCCATAACATTTTATTAAATAAAACAATTGTGGTAACAGCAGTATGGAGGGAATCGGAAACAAATAATATTTTAATACTGGCCAATGAGACGGACCAACAAAGCAAGCTATTGTATTAACACTTCCAGATCTGTCAAGCAAATGCCCCAATGTTCATAATTAATACCCACAAAATGGCACATAAAAATTACAACGAAATACATTCTCTTTAAAAAAAACCATAACATTAAACTTGACAAAATGCCATATAAGATGCAAAATTGTAGTGAACAAATAATAATGACCGACTTTGGAATGTTTATAACTACTTAACATAAAACCAGGTATGTGGGGCCCAATAGGGGGAATATACATCACTATTTATAACTACTTAACATAAAACCAGGTATGTGGGGCCCAATAGGGGGAACATACATCACTATAAGACTACATTCAGTGCAGAATGTATATTTTTAATCCCATTGTGTTGAAATTTCTGAAATAATATCATTTAAGGACGCAATCGCACGCTTTCGATCTTCCTCCCAATAATTCGGACCTAGGATGAGCCCTCCCCCCACACGTTCAGTCTAACTCCAGCATCTTTGCTGAGTGGCTGGCTGGATCCACAAAGCAAATTCTAAAATAAAATATTTGTTTTTAATAGTCTTGTAGCTTACCGGTAACCAAGGATCAAATAATTAATAAACTGTCAAATATCGGGGATCATTCTAGAGGGCGAAATAGTCGCCCTAGGGACCCTGACATCGCCCCCTGGGGACACTTCTCCCGGACCATTATAATCCACTCACTCTATTCAATGTATGATAGTAATTTTGTTTCTCCGAACTAGGGAGAACGTATTATTATAACAAATCTATGAAACTTGCTCAAAATGCATGCCTGAAAGAAAATGTGTAATCAATGGGTACAGAGCTACCGTTGTCTCACCCTTTGCACCTGCATATAATTATTTTCGAACTAAGCTGAAATAAATAACATGTATATGACAGTATAATCAATTAATATGTGGAAGTCGTGATAGCGCAGTGGTAGAGCGTTCGCTTCAGGTGCGAAAGGCCTGGAGTTTGAGCCCCGCTGGAGCCGTTACGATTGTGCCCTTAGGCAAGGCATTTAAATTCCATGTTTCTCTCTCCCTCATGGCAATGGATTCCATCAGGAATGAGGTCTCGAGAGTGATTAATATAAAGGTATAAGAACTTGTTTCGTAATTGAGCTAAAATAAATTTGTGTAAACTAATCAATTAATAAACATACAACAAATGGTTGTATCCGGAGCGTGGCTAAACCGGTTTCGAATAATTAACTCCCTTTTAAGAGTTTGTAGATTGTAAAAACAGTATGAAAAAACAAAAATGTCCAAATTATTTCAGAAGATCAGGGCTCATTCTAGACGGAGACCTACTATCTATCTATCTTCCTATAAGTCAAACCCCTGATGGGGACCTTAGACTTTGACGCGCGTCATCTGACAAGAATGTTAGTAAGAAATGAAATAAAAGATGATAAAAGAATGATGTTAGGTTGGTTAAAAACAGGTTAAGAACAGGGCAGGTTTATTTAGGGAGAAACATGTTCAATCCGACTTACAGCCAGACTGAACTGTGGGCCAGACAAGGTGACAATATCTGGGGGCAAAGCATTCCAGTGGACAATGGTTCTTGGAAAGAAGGAATATTTATGGTAGTCAGTCACTGTTTGGATCTGTCGGAATGCTTGGGAATGGGATGTTCTGGAAGATCTTGTATTTGGGGTAAGGTAGTTTTCAGCTTGAATGGCGACTTGGTTATGGAGGATGTTGTGGAACATAACCAATCTTTGGTCGATGCGACGAAGGTCAAGGCGTCTCCAATTTAGGGAGTTCAACATTTCTGTGACACTGGACGTTCGGCCGTAGTCTTGTTTGGCCCTACTAAACATAAAACACACACAAAAACTCTCCTTTTCAGATAACAGAAGTCAAAGGTCAGCAAACACTGTATTTTGAAGGTTAGCTGGAAATTATTAATTGTTTAAGAGCATTTAATATTAGGGTTTTTTTGCTACAGCTTAATGGGGAGTCCATATTATTTCAGAAGATCAGGGCTCATTCTAGACGGAGACCTACTTGGGCGATTGCCCTTGGGACCATGACTTTGCCCCCTGGCGGTACTATTTCTCCCCCCAAAAAAAATTTGTTTACAATTTCTAGACAAAATATTGTCGATTAAGATACACTGGCCATTGTAAAGCACTCGTATTCAATGGTTATATTGTGTATTTTAACCCTATTATGTTGAAATTTATTAAATAATACCATTAGATGACGCAATCTCGTGCTTTCGCACTTCTCTCAAAAATGTAGGTCTAGTTTGAGCCCTGGTTCAAGACTATGTAGTAGCAATGCTGTTTTTATACGGGAAAATATTGTTTGCTTGATTGTATGCCCTATTAAAGAGAACAAGAACATAATTTTTGACAGTTTGATTATGTAAATACAGAATTTTATACACACTTAACTATTTAAAGCATACCCCATTATTACCAAATAAAACTCTACTTACAGACCGATCTGTAGTCCAGTGATCGACATGTTGGACTGGTAATCCAGGGATCGCAGGTTCGATCACCCGTCTGACCCTAATAAAATTAACAGTCTTTCAGATGGGACATTAAAACGAGGTCTGGTGTCGGTGCTTTATACACGGTGCACGTAAAAGAACCAGAGGAGACTCTGGATTTGGTCTCTGTCTGTATCATTGCACTATCCTCCAAAAATCTAAAATGATTAATCTCTTCAGGAGGCGTCGCTCAACCAGTAGCGACGATAAATAAACATAAAACACACACAAAAACTCTCCTTTTCAGATAACAGAAGTCAAAGGTCAGCAAACACTGTATTTTGAAGGTTAGCTGGAAATTATTAATTGTTTAAGAGCATTTAATATTAGGTTTTTTTTTGCTACAGCTTAATGGGGAGCTCCCTCCCGTTTGCCGTTCCAGTGGGCAAACCTATATATTTAAACTTATAAATCGACATCCATTTTCACCAATATTACGCCTCTTTGATATATCAGCATAATTTAGCACCAAATTACCCCGTCCCGCATAGCACTCAAAATGCATCCTGCCTCCTTTCTGACCCACCTTGCCCATAAGTTATAATATACAATTACAAAACAGAATAGTACTTGAATAGATGCAAACCCAGGCTCTGGGCTCGCCGCGAATGTCACCACTTGACTGACTGATTTCTCCCAAAATCTAATCATTCCATCCTGGACGAACACTTTAAACCGAGGTTTCGTGTCGGTACTTTACACCGTGCACATAAAAAAACCAGTGAAGGCTCTGGAATGGGTCTCTGTCTGTATCATTGCACTATCCACCAAAACTCTATGAACAGGGGGCGTCGCTCATATGGGCAACCGGTAACGAAGATAAATAAACGTAAAACACACACACAGTCCAGATATTCTCACTCTACCACTTGTGTAACGCTTAACGACGGCTTTTAAAAATAGGCCTAAAAAACTTGGGTTAGTTTGGTTCCGGTAACCCGACCATACCTATAAAAGCACGCCGACCCTAGAGTTTTTAGAAACCGGTCCGAAAAAGGAAAAAAAACGTTAATTTCTTTTTGTCGTCCCATTTTGGGTTTTACTGTACTTTTCACTCAGTATCACGTAGATGATCATAACGACACTATGTCTAATAACGCCCTGTACGTCAAGCGTCTTGTAACACTGAACGATAAAATAAAAATGTCGGTTATAAATATTTGGAAAACGCATTGCAGCCAACATAACACACCAAAAAGGCGTGGTTTTAAAACTGTTATCACCAACAACAATATTCACACAAAACGAAGAAGAATATCAGTGTACACCAGATGGATTGTCAGAGGTGGCGATGACAAAAACTGCCCACAGACCATGGACCAACTTGAACGACCAAAAATGAAGCAATTTTGGGCATGTTACCCGAACCAAAACATTTTTTAGGCCTTAGTATGTAGGTCTTTTTAACACTCTGTATCCGAAAGTCACAGCTATCCCTCTCCCCACCTCACATTTCTCTCTCTAAAGCACCCTCTCTGTCTCACTCACTCTCTAATTATATATGTAAGAACATATTTGCTAAATTTAATGTATTATTAATTATGTATGCACTCTTAACGTATTGTAGTGGTATATAGGGAGACATAAACTGTCTCACTAGAGAGCTAGCTTTTATAGCCTGAGTGTTTAGAGTGTTCGCCTCCAGGTAATGGAGGATCAGACAGACGTGGGTTCGAACCCCGACTTGGGCTTGGTTACTTTAGTATGCACAGTAAATGTCTGTATGCTTTGTACGTTTATTAGTATAATTATATGAAAATTAATGTCTCTCTTGTTAGCACAGATGAAAGTGTGTGGGAGGAAACCACAGTACTTGAAACCTCCGAGAAAACCAATCTGTACGAATTGGCAACTACAGTACCATGGATCGAACCCGGGTTGCATTGGTGAAAAGTGAGCATGTTTAAAAGCTAATATTTTGTGTCTATTTCTATGTTATACCGCCAAACAATCAATTATGATTAGGACTGGCAGGTCCGAATATGCTTTTGGGGCACACTCAATACAGCTGTATTTCCCCCCCAACACATAGAGAGGCAATGTGGACTCATGAGCCTTGCCTAACATTTCAATCGTGGCTACAGCTGGGGCACAAACTCAGTGCCTCTCACACATGAAACGAATGCGCTACCACGACTTCCACAACCGTGGCGTACCTGGTCCAGTGGTAGAGTTTCGGAATTGGAATCGAAGGGGCCCCCCCCGGGTTCGATACTCGACAGGGCATGTACTTGATGTCATTGAGCAAGGCATCTCACACACATTGCTTAGTATTGGTAATGTGGTTAACCTCTATGGTCACAGGAAAACTTGTCTAGGTTACTCTAGGTCCCGCAAATTTTTAGACTTGAAAAATGTAACATTTTTACTATCAAGGCATTTTTCAAATAACAGATAGAGAAAAATGTGTAGAGGTCTTATATATAGGACTGGCAGTATGTATGTACATTCCTTTAACGTCAAACCACTCGCGGGGACTTAAGACATGTTTTCCTGGGCAGGCTCAGCCGACCTAAGTGGTTAACCAGTACTAAGCAATGTGTGTGAGGTGCCTTGCTCAATGACACTACATATGTGGCCTGACCGAGTATCGAACCCGGGATGTTCGATTCCAAATCCGACGCTCTACCACTGGACCACGGACGCAACACAATAGCAAGAGGTTCAACATTAATGGAACATTACCAGGCAAGTATCTACATGGTACTCCCAACACTCAGACGCGAGTATGACTTGTCAGGGACAGTTGTTAAACATCTCAATTAGTGAGACAGAGAGTGTTAAAAGAACTACATACTAAGGTTAAAAACATAGTTTTAGTTTTACATACATCATGTTACATTAGTGATACCGTGGCCAACCGCTCAGCAAAAATGGTTAAGCTGGGGCTGGACTGTACATAGTAGGGGAGGCCATTCCAGAGACGTATTGTTCGGGGAAAAGTATATGTATCATCAAAGCTAAAAATGGTTTACATGATGCGAATTTTGGCAGAACAAAATAATGTCGCGAAAACCGGTTGCAGCCAGAAAACTGTGACAACAGGTGGCCGTAAGCACGGACATGCAGGCGGTTGTGTGTATATGTGTTCATAGAAATATCGTATTGGACGTTTAGTTGCTATAATGCAAAACAAACTAACCCGCTCACGAACCACAAATGACTAGGTCACGAACAATGTTTTGTTTCCTTTCGAAATTTTATAGATCAAAACAAATATGGCGGCGATGGAATGCAAGGAATTTCCCGCTGTGCTACATGACGCCAAATTCCTAACAGTCACGCACGAGTTACTTCCCTTAATATTGGGAATTTGAATGCCCAACGCTACTGAGATCAGATTATTGCGAGGTACGTCATCCCACTGTTTCCAAATAATGACAGTATCACTGTGGCACTCTGTTTCAACAGTATAATGCCGAGTGTGTTTTACGTTTATTTATCGTCGCTATCGGTTGCCCATATAAGCAACGCCTTGTTCTGAGGTGCATTATTTAGTACTGGAAATTTGAAAGTTTTATGATCATAAATCAACAAATAAACCCTTTACTCGGCAGATTTTCTCTCTAAAATAGAGCTGAAATATCAAACAAATACAAGCCCCGATTGTCTAACAGAAGTCTAATTTTCTGTCCTTTTTGCCAGCGAACTGCATGATTACATGTTCAATGTCCATATGTCTGTAGCTATGCATCATTGCTAGCCCAGACAGGCGTTCAGTGGACATAGTACACCGTTTTCCCCCTTCAGAATCATGTGGATTCAGCTGCGTACTCGCGTATAGGCAGCTACGCACTTGGCGCCGATGATATTTTAGAAATGATGGAATGAGTCAATGCACAAATCAATGAAATAAATATACATTCGTCTGAAAAAGTGGTCGTTTATCAGTGTTTAGTTCTCCGATGGCTCTGCATTTCAAATCCTTGATCTAGTCTGTTAAGAAGAATATTGTACACATAGGTTACATACATGTATGTACATGTATTCCGACATACACGAATACGAACTGTTCACCTTTGTCGGGTTATTGTCGTTTTCCACGCATAACGATTGCAAAAGACCCAGAAGCATACTGTGTATATAGATCTATATATATATATGTTTGTTTGTATTTTGAACGAGTTAAGTTGAATTATTTGTGGTACACGACGAGTGGGGATACATGAAACGTATATACATATCACAGAATGAATCCAATCTAGCCAGTGACGTAGCTATGGGAGCACAGGTGGGGAGGGCTGTGTATGTCTGTCTGTCTGTCTGTGTGGAATATATAGCAGGATATGTATGTTATATGTTCCTTTAATGTCAAACCCCTCGCGGGGACTTAGACGTTTTCCTGGGCAGGCTTAGCCGACCTAAGCGATTAACCAGTACTAAGCAATGTGTGTGAGGTGCCTTGCTCAATAACACTACATACGTGGCCTGACCGAGTATCGAACCCGGGACCGTTAGATTCCAAATCCGACGCTCTACCACTGGACCACGGACGCCACACAGGATAACTCAAGAGATGAGAATGAATTTTGATACAACTGTGTGGATATAAAGAGAGTTGGTCCAGGAGGAAGGCATGTGGTCATGGCGGTCAGCCCAGAGCGGACGCTTGCATCTCTCTGATTGCTATTCTTGCAAATGTGTTGTTTTTGGGTGACCATTCTTGTATGCCATACTAATAGATTCTTTGAATATTTTTCTTTAAATGTTCCATATATGATAGATGTAAGTTTGCTTCCTCTGTGGGTTGAAAGTCACACCGCCATATGGATGCCATCAGGACTGAGGTCTAGAGAGCGAGTAAGTTTAATGTTGTAATATTGTTTCGCAATTGAGCTAAAATAAATGTGTGCCTAAAATATTCATTGAGTATGTATAGGATATAGACCACGGACGAGGTCTTTATGTGCGTGAAATACATGCGCGCAAGGGCATCATGTGACACCGAGAGCGCGTGGCAATTGGACTTGTTTAAATATGTGCTCATAGTAATTCTGTAAGTTTAAATTAGTTTTGAAATCCACGGATGGTAGTACTTACGGTCTAACAAGTTCCCAGAATTCTAGAGAACACCAATTTCTCATGCTCGGATGAGGTTGTGCCACGTTCGCGGCCTCACTATTCAATATTACTCAATAGTCTTGCCAACAACCGCCCACGGAGAAAACATTTATAAGAGTCTTTCATTCTAATCCTTTTATGTATTTTGATATGTGTAATGTATGCATTGTTCAATATGTATTATATTGGGAAATAAAATAAAATATGTTTACACTTTAATAGTCTCTGTCTTGTGTATGAACGTTTATTTTAGACCTTACTAAATGTAAGACCTATAGTTTGTCTGTATT
>CM026389.1:1927333-1976436 GCA_014843695.1 Archivesica marissinica | reverse complement strand
GAGCTTATTTACCCTCGCCACCGGCGAACCATATGGGCGAGCGCACTAAGAAGTTTAGTTATTACTCATAGATTATAGACTACGGTGATTAAGTTGTGTGTGTTAATAATACGATTTGAATGCTCAGCCCGGCCATAGATTAGGCTACAAGCACCAAATTATATAGAGTCGGTACAGGAGTCACGCTGTACTAACACGCATCTTAATTCTATAATGTGTGAATTAGATGAGTAATGTTATTTGATAACTCAGCCCCACCATAACTTAGGCTACGAGCATCAAAATACATAGGGTCTGTTTAAGAGTCACTCTAAACTGTCCTCGTATCTCTTGATATTATATATCTTTTCCATGTTCGATGATCTCTATGTCCTCGCACGCGACGCGCGATCAATTATCGACCCGATTTATTATGTTTCTAGCCGTTTATATGTCATTCTTTATGGTTCAAACAGTCACAAATCTTCAAAAACGGACATCAGAAACAGTTTAACGTTTGAATGTTTTCGGCTAGATGCAGCATTTGTAAGGATGTTTTTCATTGGTAGAAAAACTATCCATTTGTTGGTCCTAGCTCGAACTGTTTACTGATTGGTTGATTTTGAAGCCTAGCTTAGAGCTACTTTGTGACCGCAAGAACCTGAACTAAAATAATTACATACATTATGATTAAAATATACAATGTTTTAATGAAAACATTACGTCTAGCTTATAGTTATCTACACTTGAATATTTCATATCAATTCAAGAGGCTATATATAACCACAACATTCTGTAGATATATAATGTTGTGGTTCTATAATTCTATGTTAGAATTTTAAATGTTTGTGCTCAGATGATCTGTCTGCTGGTGTTTCTCAACAGCCTAATATGTGGTCTGAAGATACTTTGCGAACAAATATAAGCACTTCAGACACATTCACTGAACCCAGGATACAATATGCTCCATTTATATATTTACAAGGGTTCAGTGTACACAGTAAAAAAAATAAAAATAAAGATGTATATACTGTACAAAAGGATGGAGTCTTTATGACATATTAGGCTATTAGAGCAGATTATCATGTCCCATTCCCAAATATAGGTTGAAGATGAAAGCCTCATGAACTTAAAGTTAAAAGTCTCTCTGTCTGTGCGTTACAATAAAAAATGGTACTAAAAACAGTGCCTCCATTTCCGCAGAAAATGTTCTGTATGTATAATATATACAAACGGTTTCCTTTCAGGGCCACGTTAAAACTAACATTATAATATAAAAATAAATATATCATTTTATTTAAAACATTCGTTGGTAACGCACAGAGCAGAGTATTTAAGATACTGGTTGTTTTCATAATTCCTGATGTTTATTTAGTTGACGTCGCATCATGTACGATGGTGAACAGCCTAGGAGAGATCAAATTGGTGTCCGAGCCAGCAACGCACGCAGAAATCTAATTTATTGGACTGTGTGCAATTGGACAGACTGCTTAATGAGATGTTTAGCTTCTACTACCTGATTATTTGTTGTTATACCTATGTACATTTAAAACATTTCCATGACGGTTTTATACAAATCATGCTTTTGTTGGTACTAAAAGGCTTATAGTTTACTTAGCTGATCATGTGCATGGGTTTCGGCCACATTTATTGTAAAAGATAAGAATTGATCTTTTACTGTCCACTACTAGATTTGTGGACTTGTTTCAGGTATCTCTTAGTCTTTTAAGAATTTTTGATGAGGATCTTGAGTCATATAGATATATCAGCTATCCCCGTCACTAAAATATATTTAGAGTAAGTGACTTATAGTGGGATAGCATAAGTTAGAAAGACATATTTAAATGTGTAGATAGAAGGAAGAAGTAGATCCATGGGCACGTGTCCATCAGAGAATTGATGGCTCATAATGTGCCCTGTATATTTCACAAGATCCTCCTTCTGCATTAGTCTAGTAAAAGTTAAATTTACCATGCACATATTCAGGTACATATTGTGTCATATTGACGACGTAGGTACAGTCTGCCCAAATTGCTTAATAATATTATTTATTTTATTTTATTTATTTATTATAAGTATGATTAATGTTTAGTTATTTATTATTTATTTAATAAGAGAGTACTCCTTTGTTATGTATATAACAAGTTATTTACCAAGAGAAGACAATGGAATAACATAGGTGTTGCGGTGTTACTGTAGTCTCAGACATAGACTGGCGGTATGGTCGATCCACTCCAGCAGGTCGATAATCTGTTTTCCAGTAACCCACAAGGCTATGGATTTGCTGTTTGTTACACAAGAATTAAAGAGAGATAAAATGTCAAGATGGGAATGATTTAACTATTGCACAGCTTGTTTCGCAATCGAGCAAAATAACAAACTATAATAATTATAAAAATTAAAAATTAGAAGTATGACAACCTGTTAACTCAGAATGATGGAATACTGTAACTTAATTGCATTAGCATCATATATGAGAATTTGTGCATAGGACCATAAATAGCCCCAAAGCATGTCTACATAATATAGATTTCCAGGACAAATTTTTACATCTATCCTGAATATATATTTATTTTCCCAAACATTGACATGTTCTTGACTTAACATGATCAGAGATTATTACATATTTTGGTTATTACCAAAATTTAGGGCCTTATGCTATGACATATAAGAAATGGCCAATTTAAGCTAATTTTGACATATTTTGGTCATTTACACTATCAATTGAGTGATTAGCAGGAAAAAATGCACTTCTGCTTATTAAATATTACTTTGCAAGGCCAGATAACCATTCTATAATAAGTTTGGAGCAATATATAGAAATTTTTTTTGGAAATGTTCACCTCACAATTATACATATTTGGATAATATAGTCAGGTTAACCTAAAAGCATGCTCACATAACCTGGATTTTCTGAATAGTTATGTGAGGTATCTAGAAGATTTATGTCTTTCTACAAACATTGATCTTTTATTGACTCAGGATGATCAAATACCCTTCGCCCCAACGACCACCTGTGTTAATATACTTGAATATAGTCTACGGAGATTTGATAAAGTGCAGTATAGAGAGTATACAATACAAACAATCTATGTTATGTTAATTATAAACCTTGCGTATGTTATTTGTAACCGAATTTGGATGTTACTTTGATGTGATTGAAGGTGTTAACAACTCATTAGTGATTAGTTGATAATCCCATTGAAGTTGTATAAAGTAATCACTAAAACTTATTTATATATAATTAATTCACAAATAGCTATGAGTAATTGCCGTAATTGACGCTGCTCGTTAGTTGATTGGTAAGTAAGTATGTAGTTTAAAGACCATCGATGCCGACAATGAATATGTTTGAGTCTTGATTGAATAATTGGTACATCTCACGACAACTATATAACCCTTATCAAAAGTAGGATGCTCACATTAAATTCCAATAGGCTGTCAAGCCCATGAGGACATATATACATATTATATACAGTTAGCGAACAGTGCAAACATAAAGCATACATTTTATACAAATGAGCTCCCACAGCCATTTATATTTATATCTATGTGTAAATACATGTAATATTTATCTGATATGTGTCTTATAATTAAAGCAAAATAGTTCTTTATTTCTAACAAGTAGAAGGTCAAAAGACACAACAAAACACAAAACCAAACATACAAAATTGAAGTTGTTGCAAAGTTGTATAACATGGCCGAGTAGTAAACCCTTCGTAACCATATTCATTGCTAAATGTTAAATATTATAAATTTAACATGTGGTATTATTTGTAAATCAGAACGCATCCATTTATTTAATTCAGAGAGGCTTTGTAGATTAATATTACATGACATATACATAGATTCATTACTTAAATTCCATTCAACTTTCCAATCACATGAGAACACACATAATATAACATAAATAGTATGTAAGCTAGCACAAACATATAGAAAACATACGCATTTATAACTGTTCTTAATTGCTATTTTCTCTAAATCATAGCGAAAATAATTCTCCATTTGTATCTTAATCGTAATGATAAATGCCATCTCAAGATCAAAATTTTGCACTCCATATGCACATTCTGAATACTATGCAACGCTACAACGCTGTTCCACCATCAGTCTATCTTGTTCGAAAGCGAAGATAACAAGATTCGGCCAGTGGATAACAAGTATACATATATAGCATTATTATATGTATTACATACCTCGGCTATATAACAAATTATTAAATACATTTTTCAATAGTATATAGCATCACAAGTATACCTGTACAACATTATCATATATAGTATACACCTATATAACGTTTTAAATATTTATAATGCATAGCATCATTTGTACTCAAAGCAAAAGCATAATTGTAATTCAACTAACTTCTACACATGACTGTATTTCTAATTATGAATGCCTTATAAATATACAGACCTAAATTTCGTATCTCCTGCTTATTTACTGAGTTCATGAGTTCAGAAAATTTTAACATATTCGGTCTGATCCAGTATTTTCTAGATATATACAAGTTTATAATATTAGCATACATATTACACTCAATGATAAAATGGTACTCATCTTCAATTATATTACAGGTTAAACATTTTCTTTCGGACACAGGTGTCCGTACAGGCCTAGACCACCTGCCGGCCTCTATTTGTAACCTATGTGACGACATTCTTAATCTTAAAACACTCTAAATATGGTTGGAATCTAAAACATGATATATTCCTATAAAACAATGCTCTACTAGAATTAGCCAATCTTGCATTCCAGTTCTGTATAAATTGGTCATTTAATCTTTGTTTTACACTAGTAAGGAACATATCCACATTTCCAACGCCTTGGTATAACCAAGCATCCACAAAACCAAGTGAACATAGTAAATCTTTCAAAAGCGTACACCAATTACTTTTATTCGGATATGACTCCATATCATTTCTCAGTAATTGATATACTATATATACGATAATAATTGTCACGTGATCGTATGATAAGGACACGAAATTTCTGCTCTGAAGAAAATATTACATTTTGTATTTATACAAAGGCTTTTGGACACGATATTTATTGGATTTAGTGGCTAGATAAATGTAATAAACTATGTGTTGTCAAAAACGGATTTAATGGAAAGAAAAGTGAAGAAAAAGAGAAATTTAAGTGATGATAGTGTAAACAATGAAACGCCTACTGGCAAGCGGGAAAAATGCAGTGATAATACAGACGGGGTACGTGTGAGTAACATTTTAAGTCAAGCGAACTCTGTACTATATGAAACAATTGAAACTGTAAATCTCGAGAACACTTTTATGCATTTATTGGAACCGGAAGGTCTTTGTCAAATATCACATACAAGGAACGTGTCCGAACTGTCCGAAATGAGTCAGGTAGAAGGACCAACGAATGCAGACCTTATGAAGTGTTTGAAGGGGATAGATACCAAGTTAATTGATATGGATGAACGGCTTAAGAAATTAGAGACATTGGAGAATAAAGTTGGTCAATTTGAAACTGAGATGAAAAAGATGTGGAATTATGTATACGACACTTCAAAGCGGTCTGATGAAAAGCTGTCTTATGTTACGGATAAGGTAGAGAGTACAGATTTTGGTCTTGGGGTAGTAAATGAAAAAGTAATAGAGATAGAGAGAGAAAAGAACTTGTTGAAAGATGAAGTTATTTACTTGCAGTCACAATCGATGAGAAATAACCTTGTATTTGGGAACATACCAGAGGCCCCAACTGAGGTCCCTGAAGATACAGAAAGGAAAATCAGAGAGTTCATGGTAGATAAGATGAAGATAGCCAGAAAATTGGTGGACGAGATTCAGTTCGAGCGAGTGCATAGGATGGGACAGGTGCGAGAAGGCAGATATAGGAATATAGTGGCCAAGTTTACTCTGTTTAAGGAGCGCGAATATGTGAGAAAACAGTGGAAAGCATTGCGAGGAACAGATTATTTTGTGTATGAACAATTTCCAAAAGAGGTGAATGACAGGCGGAAGAAGCTGCTACCAAGAATGAAGGCGGAGAAGCAGAAGGGTAACAGAGCATGGATATCATATGATACTTTGTATGTAAACGGGCGTCCTGTAAAGGAGAGCGGTGAAAAGTAGGGGTACACAGAGGATGAGCTTCAAGATTTATCCTGGAATATTAATGGTTTGACTAGTGACAAAAAACCCTCACCTGAATTCCTGAACATTATAGCACAACACGACATTATTTTTCTATATGAGACATGGACCAATAAAGACAGTGATGTTGAGCTTTCGGAGTACCGTTCATATAACTTCTATAGACGATTCCAAAACCGCAACGCGAAGCGATGCAGTGGAGGCATCGTACTATACTATAAAGAACATTTGGCACCTGGTATTAGTATTATCAGAACACATTATGACACTATTATTTGGCTTAAACTAGACAGACACTTCTTTCACTTTGATAACGATGTTTTTATATGTGGAACTTATATCTGGTGTGAAAATTCACCTGCTTACAATATTAAAGCTGTGGACTTGTTTGATACCATACAAAATGATATATATGAGTTTGATAGCTTAGGACATATGTATCTCGTGGGAGATTGGAACAGCCGGGTAGGCACAAAACATGATTTTATCGATTGTGATGTTTTAAACAACAATATTGATGATATTGATTATATACCAGATTGTAACCTGCATAGGGCCTCAATGGATAAAACGTGTAATAATTTTGGTATAAAATTACTCGACCTATGTAAATCCTCGGGTCTTCGCATAGCTAATGGGCGCTTATATGATGACGTAAACGGCTTATACACATTTGCAAATACACAAGGTGCCTCGGTAATTGATTTATTGTTATCGAAAGAAAACGATTTACCTTTGCTATGTGATTTTCGTGTACACCCATTTAATGAATATAGTGACCATGCGGGCATATTGTTTGTATTAAAATGTAACGTTACTTTTGATAGCGTTCATGAGGAAACAGGGGTCAGATTTAAATGGGACGATAGTCTAATTAATGCCTTTCGCTCAGGTATTATTGCAAGTTTGCCTGATTTTAATCGCATAACGAATACAATTAATATACATAGTAGAGAATATGTCAATAACGTATTAAATACATTTACCAATACAATGCGAGACGTGGCGGATCCGTTATATAAGAAATGTTTTAAGCGTAATAGATCCATGCCATGCTTTAGTGATAAAACCATAGCCAGTCATGCGGAATGGTTTGACACTGAATGTATTGAAGCGAGAAATCTGTATGTAAATGCCCAACATATTTTTAATAGACTTAAATCTGAGCATAGTAGGGAGCAATTTTGTTATAATAAAAAAATATATAAAGATTTATGTAAGAGAAAACGATATGCTAACAAGCTTAAGAAATTATTAGATATTGAAAAATTGAAACATGCTAAGCCAAAACAGTTTTGGAAATATTTTAAACGAAATAATAACAAGTCTGCATCTAATAATATAACTCTTGAAGATTTAAACAAATATTTTGCAGAGTTAGGAAATGATGCTGCACAATCCGAAAACCCGGATGCAGAGAATTTTTATGATAACCATGACTTCGATAATTTAGATTGTTCATTTGATGAGCTTGACAGGCGTATAACTATTGAGGAAATTGTATCTGCTGTCAAGGGTTTAAAAACAGGTAAAGCCATGGGTAATGATTTTATTATGAACGAATATTTGATTACAGGTATCGATATTCTATCAGGTCATATATGTGATATTTTTAATGCTATTTTGGACTCAGGCTATTTTCCAGATAAATGGACAGAAGGTGTTATTATCCCGTTGCATAAAAAGGGTGAAACAAACAATGTAAATAATTACAGGGGAATAACATTAGTGAGCTGCTTATCTAAATTGTTTACTTCAGTTTTAAATAAAAGAATTGTTAAATTTTGTGAAACAAATAATGTAATATCAGATGCACAGTTTGGGTTCAGAAAAGGGCGTTCAACGGTTGATGCGTTGTTTATTTTAACCAATATTGTTCAAAACTACTTGTTTAATAACAAAAGACTGTATTGTGCATACATTGATTTATGTAAATGTTTTGATAATATTTATAGAAATGCCCTGTGGATGAAATTATATAAATGTGGTATACAAGGAAAGCTGTTAAGGATTATTAGAGACATGTACCAAAAAGTAAAGTCTTGTGTTAGAAGTTGTAACAGTTATACCGATTATTTTGAATATGCAGTTGGCTTACGACAAGGGGAGATAATGTCTCCACTTTTATTTTCTCTATTTGTGGAAGATCTGGAACTATTTTTACAAGATAACACTAATACAGGATTGTTAATAGATGATATTGTATTAATGTTACTGCTGTTCGCAGACGATATGGTTATATTTGGTAAATCACCACATGAACTACAAACTAGCCTAAATAAGTTACATGAGTACTGCGAGTTATGGGGCTTAAAAGTTAATACAATAAAAACTAAGATAATGGTTTTTCGTGAAAGGGGTGGCCTACTTGCAAATGAATCATGGACATATAATGGGATCATCATCGACATCGTGAATGATTTTAACTATTTGGGTACTGTTTTTAATTATACTGGTAACTTTACTCTGAACCAACAATATTTATCTGGTAAGGCCTTAAAATCTTTAAATATTCTTTTAGTTAACTGTACCAAGATAAACCTTAAACCGAAACTACTTTGTCAGCTTTTTGATGCCTTTGTTGGCTCTATTTTGAACTACTCATCTGAAAGTTGGGGGTTCACCAAATCTAAAGAGTTGGAAAGAATTCAATTGAAATTTTGTAAACGTATTTTAAATGTAAGGGTCACTTCATGTTCTACAGGAGTTTACGGGGAGCTAGGTAGATATCCCCTTTATATTTCCCGTTATATTCGCATTATTAAATACTGGTTCAAATTATTAAATACAGATAATATCATCCTTAGTAGAGTATATAATCAATCTGTAAGTGATATGAATAAGGGTGCTAAAAACTGGGTATCACAACTTAAAGAGATGCTATGGAATTATGGCTTTGCAAATATTTGGGAAGATCCATACTATGTAAATGTTAATACTTTTATATGTTTGTTTAAGCAACGGATTATTGATTGCTTTATACAAGGGTGGTTTGGTAGTAAAGACACAAGTGGTGTGCTTGTATTGTATAATAGTTGTAAATTGCGTTTTGAATACGAAACCTATCTCGATAATATTCCATATAATTTACGATACTTAATAACTAGGTTAAGAATTTCAGCTCATTCATTACGAATTCATACAGGTAGATATGGCCAAACTAAAATACCACAAACCGAACGGTTTTCCTCATGCTGTAAATCGAGAGATTTGGAAGATGAATATCATTTCTTACTTGTTTGTAAATGCTATATGCATTTGCGAATCAAATTTATTAAAAAATACTACTTTGTAAGACCAAATATGGCAAAGTGTATTGAATTGTTACAATCAAACAATAGAACTATATTATTGAACTTAGCATTATACTACAAACAAGCTGTTGCTATAAGAACTTCGATATTAAATATCATAGTGCACTGACCTCTATAATAGGTTATTAAATACAGTATACTATTGTTGTTGATCAAGTTGTATATAGTTGTACGTAGAATAAGCGGTAAGCAACATTCAATATACTTACCTTGTTTCCCAGAATAAACAAGTAGACATGCACATGTATAGTTGCATACATACGAAATAAGTAATTTGTAATATTAAAGTGTATCCTCTCTAAAAACAAATATATATCTATTCTAAAATTTCTACTCAATACATGTATAATTAGCTTGTATGACATTGATCACGTGTAAATAGTATGTATAATATGTATATAATTATGACTATGTACTATATGTATACGTCTAAATGAATAAACTAAACTATAAATACATATTTATTGTCCATTAGTTGCAAAATTCTTAACCAATATTTTATTATTTGAAACATTTGTATAGTTTTGTATGATGTACGTCCTAGTTCACCATATACAAAATCATTTTGCGTAGTCTTTTTAACTCCTAACAACTTTTTGCAAAACTGCATATGTACCTTTTCAATTGACAAATCATTAGCAAACCCTACTACTTCACAACAATAATTCAGAATAGGCGACACTAATTTATCATACAATTCTATCCTGTCTTTAGGCGGTATGTAGGTAAACTTATACAAATACTTGTTTAATTGAAACATGGCTTTCTGTGCTTGGCCTGATAAAGTGTTCTGTGCATTGCTCAGTCGTAAATACTATCATACTATGCCTACATAACAAAATGTATTGACTATATCAATTTGCTGACCATCATAATAAAACACAGTATTTCTTGGGATTGAACCACCTTTCTTAAAGACCATTACCTTTGTTTTGGCTACATTAACCTTCAGTTTCCAAATACTACAATATTCATACAGTAAATCAATACTCCGTTGTAGTTCTTCCGCTGAATTTGCAAATATAACAATGTCATCAGCATATAGAAGCATACATATCTTAAACATGTTAACATCTATTCCACCAGTAGTATTATGAATGTATACATCTTCTAAATCATTAATAAACATAGAAAATAAAAAAGGGGATACACACTCTCCTTGTCGGACACCGAGTAAGCACGTGTACTCTTCACTTAATGTATTACATTGCTTAACTCTAGACTTAACTGATTCATACATCGATTTAACTATATCTAATATATTTCTCCTAAGTCCTAGTTGTATCAACTTATACCATAAATGTTCACGAACTACATAATCAAATGCCTTTGTGTAATCAACAAACAGTGTATATAAATGTCTTCCCCGGTTTAGAACATGTGATATTAAACCATTTAATACAAATACATTATCTACGGTACTCATGTTTGATCTAAACCCTGCCTGGGCCTCAATGTATACACTGTAATTCTCAGCCCAACATTTCAACCTATTGTTAACAATACGAGTAAAAAGTTTTCCTAAGCTGCTTAATAACGTAATACCACGGTAATTATCCACATTATTAATACTACCTTTCTTATGTAACGGTATGACATATCCATCAGAACATCTATCTGGAAAATAACCCATTTCAAATATTTTATTGAACAAAGAATGCAATACAGGTACCAATACATCTTTACCTGTAACAAAAAATTCATTTAACAGTAAATCTGGTCCACCTGATCTATTGCATTTTAATTGTTTTATTGCTAAATTAATTTCTTCAGCCGATATCTGAATATTCAATTCTTGGAACATAACATTAAATTCATTATTTTCATATCTGTCGATAAAATGTAATATATCTTCATTCGGAGTAAAAAATCTACCTTCTGGATTATTAATAGCTCTAAAATACGTTTCAAATGTTGACAATGGTATATTTGATTGTTTAATACCCACAGTTGCCTTTAACATTTTCCAATACACACGTGCGTTTTTATGTCTAGTATTTAACAGTTTTTTAGTTTTCTCTTTATCATAATCATATCTGCACTTTCTAATTGTGGATTTATAGTCAGACCTCGCTTTCACCATCTTAATTCTATTAATGTCATTTTTACATGCTCTATATGTATTTAAACAATTAAAAAATACATGCTTCTTTTCAAAACAATTCTCGTTAAACCACGGTTGTGTATTTTCAAAATATGTAGTATCTGTATAATTTTTGTTTATATTTTTAAGAAAAGGAGCCGCAACATTGCTAAGAACATTTTCAAATTTCAATATACATCTGTCAATATCTTGACACGTAATACCCGAGTTAATATTATTTATTAACTCATTCAGGGGAACTAAACAGTCCCTATTATTTAAATTGTCAATAAAATCATTCTTTAGTTCTGGCTTCCATACATACTTATAATCTATATAATCAGGCTCATTTTGTACCGGTTCATCACTAACATTTGCTGAACTGTTGTGAAATACAAATGAAACGGTCATCAGACAATGGTCAGATACAATATATTCGGATCGTCAACGTGAAAAATATCAATATTTTGAAACAGTTCACCTTTGCACAATAAATAATCTACAACACTACAGCCCCTACTAGTTACACACGTGTATGTTCCTAAATTCATATCACTACCCTTCCTCCCGTTTACAATTCTGAAACCTGTTTGTTTACAAAAATCCAATAACAAGCGTCCATTATTATTTACATGACCCTGATCTTCAGAAATTCTATTCATTTCAATATCTGTCTGGTACCCATCGGGCAATATATCTGCACTACCAATATTAAAATTATCTTATTCTACAAAATCTGGCAGCGTCGATGTTCGAGAATTAAAATCGCCAAAAATCGAAAAATAACCTTCATTGTTTGACACAGTTTCTGTATATATAACCGAGTCTACCAGCCTATCAAAAATATTATTTTCTGTCAATGAATGCCTACTACTGCCGTCCGGCACAACATAACAAAGACCGATATAAACGTCTTTTTTCAAAGCCAACTTATTTGCAGCTAACTTTATCCAAATAATATCATCTTCTGAAGTGGAAATCAAATTACCTTCTGAAACAAATACATTTTTTATATATATAATAATGCCACCGGAATTTCGTTTTGATGAACTTTTTACTATAGCTATGTGTAATACATAGCACTCAAAACCATCTACGTGTAAATTTGACAATGTATATCAGGGCCGTCGCTGGAGCTATTTTGATGATACGCACTGCCAGATATGCGTGTTTGTCGAGTGAGTATAGCGAGCGAGTACGCTGGGGGGGGGTCCGGGGGCATGCCCCCACGGAGATTTTGTTTGTAACGAGGAAGCAATTTCCTGCATTTCAATGCATTTTGTAACCAACAAGTGTAGGACTAAAGTTCTTACGACAATCCGTATAAACTATAAAGGTATAACTTAAGGCTAGATGTATAATATACATGATCTATCGCCCTTATCAATTAAACAAGCACGTAAAATAGCACAAACTAAATTTCGAGATGCACCATATTTGCAATGGGCTCAATTATTCCACCACTCCACACATCACGGCGCCTATGTATCCCTACTACCACCGAGGTTTTAATGCATTTTTGGAGTTTTCATTTTTTTCATTTTCTGAGACCAATGATACGCACGTGCGTACTTGCGTATGCCCAGCGACGGGCCTGTATATGTCCATGTTTCAGTGAATAAAACAACGTCGTGTTTATGAACAATGTCCTTTACAAAATCTGATTTTAGTTTATTAGTTCTTTTACTGCACACACCATTAATGTTCAAATATGCACAGCGTAAGGTGACCTTCTCCTCTGCGTCCTATCTGTTACCCTCATTCCCACGATCCAGTGGATTACGCCGGTCACGGCTTGTGTTTCTCACCTGGTTACTATTATTAGAATCAGGGGAAACCCTGTTTCTGTTTGTTGACATATGTCTTCTATATGGACTCGCTGACTGACCTCTGCGCATGCTGCGTTCCCTAGCACGTGATACGTGTGAAACTGTGTTAGGCATACTATTGTCATCTATCACTTTAGGCAATGTTTGATTCTGTGAAAAAGTTTGGACGTTACTATTTAATTGACCCGGAATTACGTTAGTTTGTGTCAGATGAGTATGTGAGCTGTCAGAAGTACTTTCTAATATCGAGGACGAGTCTCTGGTCAAGGTAGGAATTTCTCCGAAATAGTTTTTACCAATATGTGGTTGATCCTCTGAATATTCAGACTGGACAGGTTGTGCATCCGACATAGGTAACCTGTTTTCTTGTGTTGACATCCTTCCCTGCAGATTAAGGTCACTAGGCATATTTACTGCATTAGCTGCAGTACATGTGTTCACTGACATATTATATATGTTTGGGGTACACGGATTATTCCTTTGTTCACCACACGGTTGACTATCCATATTGATTAGTTCTGCCTGACCAGATAACATATGTATGAAAGAAGTATTTTGATTTAATATTTCATGGGCGTATCCAGCTGGGAAACCCGGAGGGGGGGTTGTCCTTCTCTGTTCTGTAGGGGGTACTGAATGGTTTTTCGCCATGTTAATGTTTACGTTCGGGGACGGGGTGGGAACACTTTGATTATATAATTGCTGGTGCATACCATGTTCAGTTAGCATACCAATGTTTGGTAGCCTGTTATAGTTCACATAATAATTCCAGTTGGGAAATTCATCGTGAATGACACGTCTGTCTGCTATAATCTTAGCTGGCTATGCAATGGTTACTTTAGTTTTGGGATTTTTTGCGCGACACTCCTTTAATAATGGCCATGCACGTGACCTTGCAGCTTGTATTTCTTTGGGATAGTCGCTGTCAATAGAGAATCCAGGATGTTCTTTCAATCGATATACATTTCTCAATATATAGTCAACATCACCGTAATCTCTACTTCACAATGTACAACTGTAACCAAATCGTTGTGCGCGAACGATCATTGATTTGTGCAATTGGTGAGTTATGATTTTAATTGTTTGTTTTTATCGTTCGATGTATAGATAGTTTTCGAACAAGATAGACTGATGGTGGAACAGCATTGTAAATAAATAAAGCTTTAATCCTTTTATTACCTCCATATACATGAAGAGCACAAGTGAACATACATAATATACAATTACACGTTTTACATGGACACATATAAACATACATATATACAAAGTAGTACAAGTGTACAATAATGGTCATAAGAACTGACATAACCATGCAGCTATTAATTAGTGTATACCGATCATCATTACTTGCCGAAACGAAATGCAAGGGAAAGAGATGATGGTAGCGCACACAAATGATGTTACAGTGTTTATAACCGGAACACCATTCTTCAGTGAAGAAAACGGTTCAGGTACCTAAAAGCAATACAATGGTATTTAAATAGAAGCAAACATGTTTAGATTACTGATTTACCACAACCTTAAGTTTGGAGCATTTGCCAGAATGCCCTAAAACATATTATCATAAGTGTTTCGCTTGCGGTGTCTGGAAGTTCATGTGTCTCCAGTCCTGCAAGCATATCATATATCTGTGTTTTGATCTTGAGGTGGCATTTATCATTACGATTAAGATTAAAATGGAGAACTATTTTCGCTATGATTTGGAGAAAATAGCAATTAAGAACAGTTATAAATGCGTATGTTTTCTATATATTTGTGCTAGCTTACATACTATTTATGTTATATTATGTGTGTTCTCATGTGATTGGAAAGTGGAATGGAATTTAATTAATTAATCTATGTATATGTCATGTAATATTAATCTACAAAGCCGCTCTGAATTAAATAAATGGATGCGTTCTGATTTACAAATAAGACCACATGTTAAATTTATAATATTTAACATTTAGCAATGAATATGGTTACAAAGGGTTTACTACTCGGCCGTGTTATACAACTTTGCAACAACTTCAATTTTGTATGTTTGGTTTTGTGTTTTGTTGTGTCTTTTGACCTTCTCCTTGTTAGAAATAAAGAACTATTTTGCTTTAATTATAAGACACATATCAGATAAATAGTATATGTATTTACACATAGATATAAATATAAATGGCTGTGGGAGCTCATTTGTATAAAATGTATGCTTTATGTTTGCACTGTTCGCTAACTGTATATAATATGTATGTATGTCCTCATGGGCTTGACAGCCTATTGGAATTTAATAAAATAAACTGTCAAACTATTACTGATAAAGGAGTTAGCCGAGAACGATATATATTATTATTATTATTATTATTATTATATGTTGGTTTAGGTTAGACACAGCTATTGCAATTTCCATAGGCCACCATTATAACACACAGTGCCATTAACTTTTCCCCAAAAATAATTTGGCACAAAAGACTGTAGTTTTCAACAGACTGGTCTTTGAGCCACAAGAAAATGTCAAATTTCAATGGGGTTGACCGATTGCGGTTTTTTATTTCCCGCTAAAGGCACCCATCCCCTACGCTGAAGGTAAGTTGGTGGTAAATGTTGCACTGACACCTGCATTTATAAAATATTCCAAGCTCATATATTGTATTTTAATATTTAGATGTCATGTTCACTATTTGTGACAATACCTACTCAGCCAATCCGTTCATGTATCAATAACTCTTAAGGGCTTCCCTACACCTTTTTCAACCAATCGCAGACCACTATATCAATAACATCGTCTGACCTACAGAATATACCACCATTAAATTGCGATTGTTTTGCAATTTCAGAATGATGAAGTCTATATTTGTTATTGTGCTAGTTTCTGCGTTTCTGCGAAATGCTATTACAGGTAAGTCAACTGGTGTTGGTGCTGTGCGTTTATTTATCGTCGATACCTGTTGTCCACACGAGCGACGCTTGTTTAAGAGAGTGGTCAGTATTTGTTTTCGTAGATATTGCAATGATATATTTCTAGAGGCTTAATGAGAGACTTCGGTCATATTAAATGTTTTCCTCTGTTTTTATCGTTATTTCCTTTGCACAACTTGCTAGCAATTGTATTCTACTATCGCTTCTGATGATTAGTAAATTACTATATCTCGACAGATCTCATACAGTATATACAATGGGCACTTATTTGTAAAACAATGTTATCAGTTAATTAACACGATTTTGATAAAATCACATTTATCATAGCGCAACATCTGGTTATTAGGGAACAACAGTAAAAACAAAGGCTTCCAACTAAAAGGACTATTTACATTTTGGGATAAATCAGACATTATCTGCCAAGGGAGGTAATAGAAAATTAGAGATGTTTCTCAATGCAGACTGATTATTTTACGTGCAAGGGGAATGCAGCATTTATATGAGACATCGATTTAAAGTCTCACCCGGATTACCTTTAGTTTATACAAATTTATTTTAGCTCGATTGCGAAACAAGTTATTTCAACTTATATAAATCACTCTCGAGACCTCGTTCCTGATGGAATCCCTCGCCACGAGGGAGAGAGAAGAGGCAACCTGGAATTTAAATGCCTTGCCCAAGGGCACAATCGTAACGGCTCCAACGGGGCTCGAACTCCGGACCTTTCGCACCTGAAGCGAACGCGCATTCACTGCGCTATCACGACTAGAATAAAATAGAAAATTAGAGATGCTATTATTTTACGTGCAAGGGGAATGCAGCACTTATATGAGACATCGATTTAAAGTCTCACCCGGATTACCTTTCTTTGTTATATTAGAATGCTCAACATGTTATCAATTTCCATCCACTTTCTCGTCTTATATAATTATTATATTACTATATCTCGACATATATCCTACAATATATCCAAGTGATACTTCCTGTAAATTTGTGTTATCAATTAACTAACATGATTTGGATAAAATCACATTATCCTAACGCAACATCTGGATAGGGAAAACAGTATTGTTTCCAAAAGAAGGGACCACTATGCATTTCGAGCCCCGCTGGAGCCGTTACGAGTGTGCCCTTAGGCAATGCATTTAAATTACACATTGCCTCTTCTCTAGTCCTCGTGGCGATGTATTCCATCACGAATGAGGTCTCGAGAGTGATTAATATAAGTTAGTTTATACACATTTATTTTAGCTCGATTGCGAAACAAGTTATTTCAACTTATATAAATCACTCTCGAGATCTCATTCCTGATGGAATACATCGCCACGAGGGAGAGAGAAGAGGCAACGTGGAAATTAAATGCCTTGCCTAAGGGCACAATCGTAACGGCTCCAGTGGGGCTCGAACTCCGGACCTTTCGCACCTGGAGCGAACGCCTATCCACTGCGCTATCACTTCTTCCACTAATAATTATTAATATAAGTTGAAAGAACTAAATCGAGCTAAAATAAATTTGTATAAACTAAACTCGGGCTAACTCGGATTTTATCTGCCATAGAAAAGTGTAACATTTGAAGAAAAATAACAATGATGTGGTATTTGTATTCATACTGTGATGTCATTAATTAGCGTGTTGATTTATTTCAGCATACATTGACGGCGCATGCGCAAACGATGCAACATGTTCTGTGACAAACTCCTACTGTAGGGAAGATTACGACAACTGTGATAGCGGGAAATGTGTATGCCGATCTGGGTACACTTCAAATTCGGCGAAAACCTTATGCTGTAAGTAGTTGTGCATTTAAAGCCAATGGTTGGCTGTATCGATTAAGTTAAAGCTGGGATGTGTGATTAATATGGATAATGCGCTAATCCGTGTAAAATACTCGGATGATATAACTTTACGGTAACTTCTGACCTGTTCCAAGTGTTATATTTCAAAAGTTAAAGCGACACTACATCGTTGAAAACACAAACGTCTGCAGAATGTAATTTCCTATTATATGGTATAATTTATTTCCAAATATTTGCCTCAAAAACTGAGTATCTCAAAAAATAAACAAACGTCGTATACGCGGTTTGTTGACATAACAAAATAATGTAAATAGTTACGACCACATCGGGTTGTTTGCTCGAGGGAGATAATTATGTATGTCGCATATAACATACATTGAGCTCTCTTGTTCTTTTAGTTCTTAGGTTCCAGGTTCGTTTCGACCATGCCGGTTTGTTTGCTCGTGGGAGGTAATTATGTAAGTTCCACATGGGCAACCGGTAGCGACGATAAATAAACGTAAAACACACACACGTAGCCACACTGAGGCACACCTCGTTTAGAATTTCCAAAGCACAACAAATTTAATAAATAAAATGCCAAAATTATCCCTTTTCTGTATAAAATGTTGACTGCTAGAGAGCTGAAAGGTCAGTACATAATTATACGCCTAAACTCATTAAATCATAAAACGCAGGAAATCGCTTCTATACCCCAACACGTTTAAGGACCGCCCTAGATTGCCTCCATGGAAATGTGCCTCTGGCTACGGTACTGTTACACATAAGCCTTACACATCATTATAATTATATTAATATAAATCACTGAGAAATAGTTAGTTTAACTCTTTCACCGCCAATGTCGCATAAAAGCGACTTTGCACAAAACAAACCCAGAGAACCTGATCAGACAGAACAGAACGCACCGTCTGATCAGATTGTATGCTGAGTGCTCTTCAGACAGTGAAGCTGAAGCACTTACCCGAATAGCAAACAACACAGATCCTGATCAGACGCGGCGTTACGCCGCGGCTGATCTGGATCTATGTTGTGTGCACATACTCTGAATTTATTCGGCGCTGAAAGAGTTAAACATATTTTATTTCAACTTGGTTACTGTGCAACAGTTTGTATATGGTAACCTTATATCAGGGTGTTTTAGAGATATGTCAGTTGTTCAAATGCACGTGCTACCGATTGTATTATCTTTAATTCTAACACGACCCAGCTAATAACATACATACTTGTAGAGTAAAATCTACTTCGGGTTATTCTGCGATACACCTACCTTGAACTATGCTGCGCGCGCACCGTGTTTTGGCTATTCCATTTATACAATGCGTGTAAAGTTTTATGAATGAAAGTCACGTGATATTTGTAAATACAACCGTGGGAATTCGCGGAAGTGAGCTATTTTTAGAATCAGATAATCTCTTGTCCGTCTTGTTTTTCTGTTAAGTAACGTTTCAGTTACTATTCTGTACAGTTTCACTTGACAAAATAAATAAAATTATTGATCAGTTACAACTTTGTTCATTTATGCACTAGATTGATATTTTCCATAAAAAATAACGTCATCACCCCTTACGCGGGAGAAAATTTCGAAAGCCAAATGCACGGCGTTTGAAGAAAATACTCCTTTCTCGTCTAAAATTATTAGAAGTAAGTCGTGTTAGAATCGAAATAATAAGTATCAACCGTGGTATATCGCAGAATAACCCGAGTTTGACGTTCTTATGCATAGAAATATATCACGAAGGCCGAATTAATACCGACATAGTGTAACGTGTATTTTCAGTGACGGACGTTGCGATCAATGGCGTGTGTACTTATACGTCACATTGTACGAGCGGAACGTGTAGCAGCACCATCAATAGGTGCGCATGCGCCAGCGGACAAACGTACAGCACTAGTATGGATATGTGCATCACAACTAACCTCAAAGTGATCGGAGAGGAATGCTCTGCAGTGACAGAATGTCATGGAGATACAACTATAAATAGTCGTAAGTTTTCTATTGAACGTACTCCGCCGTCTGACCCTAATAAAATTAACAGTCTTTCAGACGGGACGTTAAACCGAGGTCTCATGTCGGTGCTTTACACCGTGCACGTAAAAGAACCACTATCCTCCAAAAATCTAAAATGACTAATCTCTTCAGGAGGCGTCGCTCATATGGGCAACCGGTAGCGACGATAAATAAACGTAAAAAAAATAAAATTGAACGTACCTGCATGAATACACGGATATACCGATAGTCCTACGTGTTCTAGAACGACGTACCTGCGTGCATACACGAAGATATAGCAACAAATAGAAGCAAGTCATTAGATGAATAGCACTGTATACATCATTCCTGATGGATCCGTCGTCATGAGGGAAAGAGATTGCGGCACTGTGGATATAAGTGTATTGCTTAAATATACTATAGTAATACCACGGTGGTTCCGACGGGGTTCGAGCTCCCAACATCACGGTTACAAGGCGGATACTTCATCCATGACACCCCATGATGCCCCACTGTCATATTTGGATCAACCACTAGATAATTCGCAATAATGTGTAGATGTGCACGTGTTATGTGGCGTCTTTTCATTAATGTCACCTATTTGGAAGCCATGAGAACTCTGTGATAACGCGTTCGTCTCAGGTGCGAGAGGCCTGGATTTCGCGACAAGCTATATCCACGATCGAAGCTCTTACGCAAAGCTCTTAATTCCACATTGCCCCTCTCTCTCTCTCTCTCTCTCTCTCTCTCTCTCTCTTTCTGTGTGCGTCCCAAAAATATAAATAAGGGACCTGCCAGTTATACGTAGATTGTTCTGCAGTATGACGTAGAAAATAGGGAAACACATATAAAGGTTGCTCAGTAAAATATTGAACCTTACAGACGGATCAGTGGTAACACGCTGGACTGGTAATCCAAGGATCGCAGGTTCGATCCCCCGTCTGACCCTAATACAATTAACAGTCTTTCAGATGGGACTTTAACCCAAGGTCTCGTGTCGGTGCTTTACATCGTGCACGTAAAAGAACCAGAGGAGACTCTGGAATGGGTCTCTGTCTGTATTATTGCACTATCCTCCAACAATCTAAAATGACTAATCTCTTCAGGAGGCGTTGCTCATATGGGCAACCGGTAGCGACGATAAACAAACGTAAAACACACACACATATTGAACCTTACTAAAAGCGATTCTAGTCCATAAGTGTAACATTTTGTCTTGCGATGAACTAAGTTTTAAACGTTGTTATCAATTATGCCGGAGTATAACAATTTGAAAGTTCATTACAGCGGTAGAATGCATAGCCAATACCGGAAGCACGTCGCCAAAGTACTGTAGATGCAAAACCGGATATGTAACGGAGAAGTACACGTGCAGAATGCGTGAGTATTGTTTTGATGGTTGGATACAAACTATACAAAATTGTTAAACATAATATAATAATGCATATAAGAAGTGTGGAACATTATTTATTAGCGTAAAAATAGTGTATTTCCACGGGTGGTATTGGTCACACGGTGCCAGGGGTGTAGCTAGCTGGTATTGGTCACACGGTGCCAGGGGTGTAGCTAGCTGGCATTGGTCACACTGTGCCAGGATGTAGCTAGCTGGTATTGGTCACACGGTGCCAGGGGGGTAGCTAGCTGGTATTGGTCACACGGTGCCAGGGGTGTAGCTAGGTGGTATTGGTCACACGGTGCCAGGGGTGTAGCTAGCATTTTTGAATGTGTTGGCTCGACTAATAAATTGAGCACCGAATTAAGGTACGGTTGTGCTGGAGGTGTTTGGGGGCACTTCGATGGTGCACTTTGACGCATGTTAGTGTACGTTTTGGACGTTCCGTTCAAAATAACGGTTGCTATGGAAACGAAGAGAAAATAATATGCTTTTTCAGTCTTCTGATTCAAAATAGTTTCATTGAAATTATCGCAAGATGCCCGCTAACAAAATTAATAGACTTGCACTGAAATATGGTTGCTATGGCAACCAAGAGAACACTTTCAAGCTTCTATGCTAATAATTTTATAATAAAAAAAGAGTTGCTAAATAAAGATTGCTGTTTCAATTTGTCTCATAATCTACTCAGCAATATAGTGCTTAGTTACTCATGTGTTTCAGGTGAACGACCCAGTGTCCTTGACTCCCTTGTTTATATTTCTAGCTCACCTGGAAGAATCGTGTACAGTTGCTGTTGGGTGTGCCATTCAGTTTGACATTGGTACCGGTAACGGCCAAGAACTCGAAACATGTGGTACTGGCACGAACACGTACTGCGCATGCCCGGCAACTTCTGACAAAATCAGTCGAACACTCGCGGGAAATAGCTACAAATTTTGTATCGGTAAGCTGAAATATGTGTCACATTTATTTTTAGCTCGATTACGTAACAAATTCCTACAACTTATATTAATCACTCTCGAGACCTCATTCCTTATGGAATCCATCGCCACGAGGGAGAGAGAAGTGGCTTAGGTAAGTGGAAATGGAAGTCGTGATATGAGCGACGCCTCCTGAAGAGATTAGTCAATTTTAGATGATTGCAGGATAGTGCAAAAATGATACAGACAGAGACCCAATCTCCAGAGTACCCCCTGGTTATTTTACGTGCACGGTGTACAGCACGAGACCTCAGTTTTAAAGCCCCATCTGTAACTGTTAATTTTATTAGGGTTAGATGGGGGGTCGAACCTGCGATCCATGGAGTACCAGTCCAAGCACATTATGTTCCACACTTCAAAGCTTTATATATCAGGTGGTGCAAAGAACAGACCAATAATCTAATAAACTGATAATTTACAAATATACATGAATATAAGTATTAGTTCTTGCAGCTTATATCTTATTTCCTATGACAGTTTTACTGGTTACTGTTTACATGTTTCATTATGCTATTTCGTGTTTTAATTTGTTGAGGGCCTCATTAAACTTTATTTATTTTACAACGATTGCCAAGCAAGTTTTAACAACTTATATTAATCACTCTCGTTGGCGCGAATGAAAGCGTAAATGTGGTCATTCGTGTGGGAGGAAACCGGAGTACCCGGAGAAAACCCACCTGTCCGATCTGGCGACCACGGTACCATCTCACATACTTCTCGGTCCGAGGGTCGAACCCGGGTTGCATTGGTGAGAAGTGCGCTAATCGGACAGACATAGATTGACTTAATTGTTCAAATGAGTTCCCTCGTTAAATACAGTCTTTAATATTATGTGATATATATTTCAGTAAAAAATAGTGCAGAGAAAATCAACGGCGCGGCATGTAATGTGTACTATGAATGTAGCAGTAAGTTGTGTGACAGGTGCCCGGGAGCTACTACCGAAACTTGTCTTCAAATTAGTAAGTGTAACCTCTAATTAAAACAATGTGACGTCATACCGCTGTACTTACAGTCCATTATTATTAATATTGGACTGCTGTCAAAAGAGTATTATATTAAATCATATGCGTTGTTGGCGAACGTAACAATTTTAGTTAATAGGATCGTGTTATATAAGTGTGTTTTAAGTAAGATATAAACCTCAAACTGATCCAATATGAAAACCCCCCACCCCACACTCCAATATGTTACATATTGGTACCGTCTTCGGCGCTACGCGCTTCACACTGTCCAATATGTTACATATTGGTACCGTCTTCGGCGCTACGCGCTTCACACTGTCCAATATGTTACATATTGGTACCGTCTTCGGCGCTACGCGCTTCACACAGTCCAATATGTTACATATTGGTACCGTCTTCGGCGCTACGCGCCTCACACTGTCCAATATGTTACATATTGGTACCGTCTTCGGCGCTACGCGCCTCACACTGTCCAATATGTTACATATTGGTACCGTCTTCGGCGCTACGCGCCTCACACTGTCCAATATGTTACATATTGGTACCATCTTCGGCGCTACACGCCTCACACTGTCCAATATGTTACATATTGGTACCGTCTTCGGCGCTACACGCCTCACACTGTCCAATATGTTACATATTGGTACCGTTTTCGGCTTATATTTTATACATGTATAAAAAAACCACCGTTTAGTTATTACAAATTTATTTTAGCTCGATTGCGAACTTGTATATAACCTTTGCAACAACCGTTACCATGTCTCTAGATCAACTTGGAAGACCTACACATGTTTTCTTGTCATCCAATGACAGAATGATCGAAACAATTTTTTACAACGTTAGATTACTCGCTCTTGAGACCTCATTCCTCGGGGTATCCATCGATTTGTGGGAGGGTAGGGGCAATGTGGATCTGATGGTCTTGTCTAAGGATATCCACCCCCCATCGTGGTTCTAACTGGGCTCGAACTCACAACCTCTGGGATACAAGGTGGACACAGTATCCATTACAGCACCGATTAGAGGTCACATTGACTGCTTGTTACAACGCGTACCACAAACCCACACTCGCCCACATGGTTCGCCGGCGGCGAGGATGAATAAACCCAATCACCATACATTTCTCAAAATGTTGTGACTAAGTAAAGATATTCTTAAATTCAAATTAAAACAGAAATTAATCTAATTCATACAATATCAATCATAGGCGTATCATGGGGTGCTCAGTGGTCTCGAAACCACCCCCTTAATTTCCAGAATAATGATATATCATCTCATTAATTTCCTATAAAATCGTTGCCCCAACACATATTCTCACTATACACCACAGGTTCCAGGAAAGTGTTCAATTTTCCACGATTTTCAGGAACACGCCTCCGGACCCCCTCCCTCCCGTAGGATGGACCAACTGGGCAGCCATGTCAGCTTTGCTGCCCCGGACTGGTGTTATTAACTTAGCACCCCCTTAATTTGTTCCTATAGATACGCCTCTGATTACTTACATAGTTTAGTCTCCAATGGCACTGTTGGTGTTTTCCGTTTTTATGATTGTTGCCCAGAATGTAACTCATACGATTTATGTAATTTTAGTTTATATTTGTGCTGTTGAGGTTCGTTTCTTTTTTGCAAACGGATCTGTAGTCCAGTGGTAACACGCTGGACTGGTAATCCAGGTTTGATCCCCCGTCTGACCCTAATAAAATGAACAGTCTTTCAAATGGGACTTTAAACTGAGGTAAAATCCATAATTCTAAAATTTGTAACGAAAACATAACTCTCAATATAAAAGTGCACAGTTTGTCTATGGTGTTAGCTGGACTGGTAATCCAGGGATCGCAGGTTCGATCCCCCGTCTGACCCTAATAAAATTAACAGTCTTTCAGATGGGACGTTAAACAGAGGTCTCGTGTCGGTGCTTTACACCGAGCACGTAAAAAAACCAGAGGAGATTCTGGAATTGGTCTCTGTCTGTATCATACACTATCCTCCAACAAATGACTAATCTCTTCAGGAGGCGTCGCTCATATGGGCAACCGGTAGCGACGATAAATAAACGTAAAGCACACTCATTTCTTCTATTTTTTTCTTCAAATTAATTTGTTTGTTTTGGGGTTAAAAAAAAGTCGAACCAAATTACATATGTCATATGGCGAATCCCCATCTGTTATTGGTGCGGGAAGACCCTGGGTGCCCTTCCGAGCAGTATTTCAGACACGCACGTGCTCATGGGTAGAACCACTCACCTTCTCCACGACGCCAGATTAGCTCCCTCACATGGGATTCGAATCTACAGCCGTGATTCAGCGTTGTTTTATTTGTTTTTTATAACTCGGTGTAAACATGCAAAGTAAAAGTAATGCAACTTCTATAATTTTAGGTTCTACAGATTCTGCTGTCGAGATGAAAGCGTTTGCGCTGGTACCCAGCATCGCCTTCGTCCTAGTCGTTCTGGTTTCATAAAATTTAACATCGTGTTTAGATATTTAGTGTAAGTAGGGTCAAGCCTGTGAACGAAGACAAGTCTAGAGAGAGGAGGAAGTCGGTTGGTTCCCTGTATACATATATAGACATGAACAGTTTATTTAGTGACTCAGGGAAGATTGACCTTATCAAATAAGTTTTCTCGTTCAAAATGTATTTATTATTATTATTGTGTTTATTATTATGTCTATCTTGATTTTTGTAATATTATTCATTTTGTTTATTATTATTATTATTGTTATTTCTATTATTATGTTTATTATTATTATTTCTTTTATTTTTTATGTTTTTTAAAAAAAGTATTATTATTATGTTAAGCCAAGATAAATCTGTATAAACAAATGACTGTAAATGATTGTTTTTTTAATTATGTTTTTATTATAATTATGTTTATTATTATTTCATTTTTTTTATTTTATTATTATTTTGATTATTATTTGTTTTTATTATTATGTTAAGCCAAGATAAATCTGTATAAACAAATGACTGTAAATATTATAATGGCCATGTGGGGGATCGAGCCTGCTATCCATGGATTCGTAGTCCAACGAGTTAACCACTGGGAGCCGCCAGCATCCATATTTCCACTATTTTATTTCACTATATATATGTGTTAGCGTAAACAAATTAATTATAGCTCGATTGCGAAACAAGTTCTTACAACTTATATTAATCACTCTCGAGACCTCATTCATGATGAAATCCATCGCCATGAGGGAGAGAGAAGAGGCAATATGGAATTTAACCCTTTCAACCCCACATGCCTCTAAATAGGCTTATGAAAAGTGTAGATCCAGATGAGCCGGCTCGTGACGAGCCGTCTCATCAGGATCTGCACTTTTTTGCAAGTAATAATTATTACTATTTTTAGATAAAATTACCCATTTTGATAAATGAACTGGTCCAAAGGTAATTTTCTTATTAATTTATTGGTCTGAAAATATCATGGACCAGTCCATGTCAGTTACTTGGGGTTGAATGGGTTAAATGCATTGCCTAAGGGCACAATCAAAGTGAACTCTACAACTGCGCTATCACGACTTATATATTTGTTATCAGTGTAGCCGCCACCTGTGCTAAGCAGCCATTTCTGTGTTTATCTTGGCTGGCTGCTTAACACTATTTGACTACTTTGACTATATTAATACTAATACTTAATACTAATACTTAATACTAATAGCAATCCAAATGTAATATGTTCGTGGTCGAGTGGTTAAGGTCGCTGACTTATATACTACTGTAACATATCATCACTGATGGTCACGGGTTCGAGTCCCGCTCAGACCGTGTCTCATTTATATGAAAAAGTTGGCAGTTTCTTACGGAGGTTGGTGCACCCAAGTACTGGTTAACCGCTGGAGCCTGCCCAGGAAAGGTGTTGTTAGGTAAACTGCCCGTCGCTCAAATGGGAAACCGGTAGCGACGTTAAATAAACTTAAATTTAAAAAAATATATGTTTTAAAGATACACTCTTAACTGGTCACCCTATAAACTGCATTTTTATGAAAACCGTGACTCCGCCTTTTCTGTAAATTTAGATTTAATTTATCTGGTATAGAATCTGAATACCAAACTAATAAATCATCAAACGGAAGCACTCATGTGGCGCTCAGTAGTCATTTGAACATGGTCTGCACGTGCAGCACGTGGAACGCCTGCGTGATGTACACGATCAGTTTCAATCTTACAACTTGACAAGCAGCTAAAATGGCGAGAATAACAGACGAGCGCAGTGGAATGATTGTAGCTGGCACTTCGCCTTGTCAGGTATGAACCTACATAAAAATATATTTTCAAATTTCGATTGAATTTAGCTACTGCAAGCGTAAATTTATGAGACATTATCATAATTACACGCTTCATTTGCAATGGATTTTTGCAGTTTAATTGAATAAAATTGATTTCACAATTCACGGTGGTAATAGCCGAGCAGTCTAAGGTGCTGGTACTTCTCACTGCTTTACAATACCACAGTTCCGTGTGAGTTCGAAACATTGTACAATGAAGACAATCTAAAATGATATTTTTATTCGGGTTATTTAAGAAATAATAAATATCAACCGTGGTATATCGCAGAATAACCCGAGTTTGAAGAGGGTTATTACGCATAAGAACGACAAACGAGGGTTATTCTGCGATATACCACGGTTGATACTTATTATTTCGATTCTAACACGGCTTACTTCTAATAATTTTAGACGAGAATCAAAGGAGTATTTTCTTCAAACGCGGTACTACTCCGCTGCATTTGGCTTTCGAAATTTCCTCCCGCGTAAGGGGTGATGACGTTATTTTTTATGGAAAATATCAATCTAGTGCATAAATGAACAAAAGTTGTAACTGATCAATAATTTTATTTATTTTGTCAAATAAAACTGTACAGAATAGTAACTGAAACGTTACTTAACAGAAAAACAAGACGGACAAGAGATTATCTGATTCTAAAAATAGCTCACTTCCGCGAATTCCCACGGTAGTATTTACAAACATCATGTGACTTTCATTCATAAAACTTTACACGCATTGTATAAATGGAATAGCCAAAACACGGTGCGCGCAGCATAGTTCAAGGTAGGTATATCGCAGAATAACCCGAGGTAGATTTTACTCTACAAGTATGTATGTTATTAGCTGGGTCGTATTAGAATAATGAATAAAAGATAGTTTCCAAATTTGGGGTTGTTAAAAGTTTGATACTTATTCATTGTTTATTGCATGTGGTTTATTTTATGCAGTATATAGACCTACATGTACATGTAATACTATTAGTCATTTCATTTCAATGTTTAACAATTTAAATCTCCATTCCGTCTTCACTGACAGTATCCGTTGAGCTGCCGCACTCATCAGTCGTAAGAATTTCATGAAGTTTGTTGCATATTTATATAAATTTTAAATATTAAAAAATATACCTTCATTGAGGCTCGAACCCTGTACCTTCGACGCCACAATCATTCTATATTATCACTACTCCAACGAGGCTGATGCATTTCACTACCTCTAATTTCAAGGCTATTTGTGACTTCACTGTATGTATGTTCCTTTTAATGTCAAACCCCTCGCGGGGACTTAGACATGTTTTCCTGGGCAAGCTTCGCCGACCTAAGCGATTAACCAGTACTAAGCAATGTGTGTGAGGTGCCTTGCTCAATGACACTACATACGTGGCCTGACCGAGTATCGAACCCGGGACCGTTCGATTCCAAATACGACGCTCTACCACTGGACCACGGACGCCACTGTGACCTAATGTCGACTGAATATGCAGATGTCAAGTAAATTCAAGCTAGTAATACAAGTGTTTATTTGTAAATAAACAAGTAATAAAGGACCCAATACTGCCTCCTTATACCAGGTCTCTCGCATATTCAACAGAAGGCTTTTCACCATTTCAGTTATTACCAAACATTCTGTGGGCAGTTAGAAAGTGTGCTCAGTGTGTATTAGTTTAGTTTATACACATTTATTTTAGCTCGATTGCGAAACAAGTTATTTCAACTTATATTAATCACTATCGAGACCTCATTCCTGATGGAATCAATCGCCACGAGGGAGAGAGAAGAGGCAACGTGGAATTTAAATGCCTTGCCTAAGGGCACAATCGTAACGGCTCCAGCGGGGCTCGAACTCCGGACCTTTCGCACCTGAAGCGAACGATCATCCACTGCGCTATCACGACTTCCACTGTGTATTAGGACAATGATACACCGTTACTTAGACAATGATACAACATTACTTAGACAACGACACACCGGTACTTGGACAATGATATAACTTTAGTACCGTTGTACCATTGTCCAAGTACATTTACATCATTGTTTAACCGTTTCTGATCTACAACATAGGTGCCTCCGTGACCGAGTGGGCCAGGTAAAATTTCAGGATGTGAGTCCAAACACATGCATGTAGCGACCCCATCATTTGACGTAGGGTTTGGAGTTTCTCCTCAAGCGTTTTTTAAAACCCCATTACCTAGTCGCCGTTGATTTGACATAATTTAAAGTGTTTAATTAATTTGTTTATTTTAATTATTAATTCACTATGTTTGCCTTTATAAAGTTCTTTGGTGGGGTGGTTATTAGCAGCTCCATCTTGTATGTGTCTTGCCAGGTTGAAGCTTCTGGCTCTGCGTTACGTAACTGCTTCATTCTTACAATGTCGGATTCCTTTACTTCCTTGTGATAGTTAACTGTTCCATACTGTCTTGTGCACTACAATGTTAGGAGGTACAATTTTACAGCACAATATAGGACAAAAGGGGACATAATTTAACAGAGATATATCACTATTTTACAGCACAATATAGGACAAAAGGGGACATAATTTAACAGAGATATATCACTATTTTACAGCACAATATAGGACAAAAGGGGACATAATTTAAAAGATATATCACACCTGAACGTTCTGACAATATACACGTGTGCACTAGATATGGACGATGCATACGATTCTGCAGAAAGTGTAGAGGCAACAAGGTACTAATATATAGGATCTGACATGAGTGGTGATTTCATACCATATTTTATGGTTGTTTGCTAGTAAGCGAACCTATTGGCAAGTTTAATAGCAAAATTCCAAAACGATTTTCATAAATATAGAATATTAAATGCGTGATCTTATAAAAACGAGTCTCTAGCATTATATGTTGACGGTTAATTTCTTAAAACACAATAAGACTAACAATGGGCGGGCCATTGTCTAATGTTAAAACGTGTGGCCCAAACCAATTGTATTTTCATGCTATGTATTGTATCTTTATGTGCGATATATATTGTATCTGTATGACATGTGTACTATTGATTTGCAATAAAATATGGTTAAATAAAACTAACAGCGAAATACAATATGAAGATCTATAGTACATTTATGGGATCCCAAATCTGAATGTGACGGTGTTAAGCTAAACATCGCGAAATTACTCAATTGAGGCAGATGACTGCATGAAATATGACAGTGTGTAGTTGTATTCGGCATAATAAAATAGATATTGCCTTTGGTTGAGTGGGATATTGTGGATTATCTCCCCGTGGGAATATTACCCCCCCCCCCCCCGGCCACGGGAGGTAATGCCCCTCAGGGAAAATACTCCACAATACCCTCTTCAAACCAAGGGCAATATTTATATAATGGTGAAGTACAAAAGTCAAGTGGATAAAAACGGATGCAGGACTGGGGTCATACGGTTCAGATGAGCTAGTGTGATGTTGACAAGGGGCATATTCCAGGGGCCAGATCACAAATTACTGAACAACGACATACAGCGGAAAGCAATGAAACCATACACTGTTTTTCTTATTGAAACAGTTGTAGATGTTTTAGAATGAAAACATTATTTCCAAATTTGAGTTTAAGCACAGGAACTTGAAATTTTATCCATAAGCCACCAAAGTTCTCGTACCTCTATCCTAGGACCACCCCCTCTATTTTAGGTACGAGACCTTTGATGGTTAATGGATACAATTTCAAGTTCCTGTGGTGTAAGATTATACATAATTTAAGAAATAGATACATGTACTTATTAGAAGAAACATGTTCTGTACAACAGTAATATATATGGTATACAGTCAAACTTGTATTCAGAGACCAACAACGGGAATGGTGAAAATGATCACTTATATTACATATACATATTAATTTGTTCCTCAACACAAACGGGAATTGAAAAGTTGGTCTCTTAATACAAGTGGTCTCTTAACAGATATGGTCTTTGGAACAAGTTTCACTATATTATAAAATAACTTATACGAGACATACCAGAAACTTGTTGTCACTTCTGCTTTTGTACTTGTAACACTTTCTCTCACAAACACTTCGGTCACATTTGTTGTCACTTTCACGTTCGTCACATGTGTTGTCACTTTCAATTTCGCAACATTTGTTGTCACTTTCAATTTCATCACATTTGTTGTAACTTTCAATTTCGCCACATTTGTTGTCACTTTCAATGTCATCACATTTGTTGTAACTTTCAATTTCGCCACATTTGTTGTAACTTTCAATTTCGCTACATTTGTTGTCACTTTCAATTTCATCACATGTGTTGTCACTTTCAATTTCGCCACATTTGTTGTAACTTTCAATTTTGTCACATTTGTTGTCACTTTCACGTTCGTCACATTTGTTGTCATTTACATCACTTTTGACATCAAATTTTTTCACCATTGTCCGCTTTTTGGGTAGACAGTCACATAATCCCCAGATTGCTGAGCCAGTCGTCTTCCAGACACCTGCCGACGAGAATAAAATGAAATATTATCTCTAGTTCGATGTCCGCCGTTATAATTGCGACAAGACGAAATATGTAACAACAAAACCATGAGTGTAACAAGACAACGGATATAACAACAAGACAATGGATGTAACAACAAAACCATGAGTGTAACAAGACAATGGATGTAACAACAAAACCATGAGTGTAACAAGACAATGGATGTAACAACAAAACCATTAGTGTAACAAGACAACGGATGTAACAACAAGACAATGAGTGTAACAAGACAACGGATGTGGCAACAAAACCATGAGTGTAACAAGACAACGGATGTTGCAACAAAACTATGAGTTTAACAAGACAACGGATGTGGCAACAAAACCATGAGTGTAACAAGACAACGGATGTGGCAACAAAACCATGAGTGTAACAAGACAACGGATGTGGCAACAAAACCATGAGTGTAACAAGACAACGGATGTAACAACAAAACCATGAGTGTAACAAGACAACGGATGTAACAACAAAACCATGAGTGTAACAAGACAACGGATGTAACAACAAGACAATGGATGTAACAACAAAACCATGAGTGTAACAAGACAACGGATGTAACAACAAGACAATGGATGTAACAACAAGACAACGGATGTAACAACAAGACAATGGATGTAACAACAAAACCATGAGTGTAACAAGACAACGGATGTAACAACAAGTCAATGAGTGTAACAAGACAATGGATGTAACAACAAAACCATTAGTGTAACAGGACAACGGATGTAACAACAAGACCATGAGTGTAACAAGACAATGGATGTAACAACAAGACCATGAGTGTAACAAGACAATGGATGTAACAACAAGACCATGAGTGTAACAAGACAATGGATGTAACAACAAGACCATGAGTGTAACAAGACAATGGATGTAACAACAAGACCATGAGTGTAATAAGACAATGGGTGTAACAACAAGACCATGAGTGTAACAAGACAATGGATGTAACAACAACACCATGAGTGTAACAAGACAATGGATGTAACAACAAGACAATGAGTGTAACAAGACAATGGATGTAACAACAAGACCATGAGTGTAACAAGACAATGGATGTAACAACAAAACCATGAGTGTAACAAGACAATGGCTGTAACAACAAGACCATGAGTGTAACAAGACAATGGATGTAACAACAAAACCATGAGTGTAACAAGACAACGGATGGAACAACAAGACCATGAGTGTAACAAGACAACGGATGTAACAACAAAACCAAGAGTGTAACAAGACAACGGATGGAACAACAAGACCATGAGTGTAACAAGAAGACAATGGGTGTAACAAGAAGAAAATGGATGTAACAACAAGACAACGGATGTGGCAACAAGACACTGGGTGTAACAAGAAGACAATGGATGTAACAACAAGACAACGGATGTGGCAACAAGACACTGGGTGTAACAAGAAGACAATGGATGTAACAACAAGACAACGGATGTGGCAACAAGACAATGGATGTAACAACAAGACAACGGATGTGGCAACAAGACAATGGGTGTAACAACAAGACAACGGATGTGGCAACAAGACAATGGATGTAACAACAAGACAACGGATGTAACAAGAAAACCATGAGTGTAACAAGACAACGGATGTGGCATCAAGACAATGGGTGTAACAACAAGACAACGGATGTAACAAGAAAACCATGAGTGTAACAAGACAACGGATGTGGCATCAAGACAATGGGTGTAACAACAGGACAACGGATGAAACAACAAGACAATGGGTGTAACAACAAGACAACGGATGTGGCAACAAGACAATGGGTGTAACAACAAGACAAGTGGTGTAAAAACAAGACAATGGGTGTAACAACAAAACAATGGGTGTAACAACAAGACAATGGGTGTAACAACAAGACAATGGATGTAACAACGAGACAACGGATGTGGCATCAAGACAATGGGTGTAACAACAAGACAATGGATGTGGCAACAAGACAATGGGTGTAACAAGAAGACAACGGATGCAACAACAAAACCATGAGTGTAACAAGACAACGGATGTGGCATCAAGACAATGGATGTAACAACAAGACAACGGATGTAACAAGAAAACCATGAGTGCAACAAGACAATGGATGTAACAAGAAGACAATGGGTGTAACAACAAGACAACGGATGTAACAAGAAAACCATGAGTGTAACAAGACAACGGATGTGGCATCAAGACAATGGGTGTAACAACAGGACAACGGATGAAACAACAAGACAATGGGTGTAACAACAAGACAACGGATGTGGCAACAAGACAATGGGTGTAACAACAAGACAAGTGGTGTAAAAACAAGACAATGGGTGTAACAACAAGACAATGGGTGTAACAACAAGACAATGGGTGTAACAACAAGACAATGGATGTAACAACGAGACAACGGATGTGGCATCAAGACAATGGGTGTAACAACAAGACAATGGGTGTAACAACAAGACAATTGGTGTAACAACAAGACAATGGGTGTAACAACGAGACAATGGATGTAACAACAAGACAACGGATGTGGCATCAAGACAATGGGTGTAACAAGAAGACAACGGATATAACAACAAAACCATGAGTGTAACAAGAAGACAATGGATGTAACAACAAGACAACAGATAAACAACAAAACCATGAGTGTAACAAGACAACGGATGTGGCATCAAGACAATGGATGTAACAACAAGACAACGGATGTGGCATCAAGACAATGGATGTAACAAGAAGACAATGGATGTAACAACAAGACAACGGATGTGGCATCAAGACAATGGATGTAACAAAAAGACAATGGATGTAACAACAAGACAACGGATGTGGCATCAAGACAATGGATGTAACAAGAAGACAATAGGTGTAACAACAAGACAACGGATATAACAACAAAACCATGAGTGTAACAAGACAACGGATGTGGCATCAAGACAATGGATGTAACAACAAGACAACGGATGTGGCATCAAGACAATGGATGTAACAAGAAGACAATGGATGTAACAACAAGACAACGGATGTGGCATCAAGACAATGGATGTAACAAGAAGACAATGGATGTAACATCAAGACAACGGATGTGGCATCAAGACAATGGATGTAACAACAAGACAACGGATGTGGCATCAAGACAATGGATGTAACAACAAGACAATGGGTGTAACAACAAGACAACGGATGTAACAACAAGACAACGGATGTGGCATCAAGACAATGGGTGTAACAACAAGACAATGGATGCAACAACAAGACAACGGATGTGGCATCAAGACAATGGATGTAACAAGACAATGGGTGTAACAACAAGACGACGGATGTGGCATCAAGACAATGGATGTAACAACAAGACAACGGATGTGGCATCAAACAAAACAAGACAATGGGTGTAACAACAAGACAACGGATGTAACAACAAAACCATGAGTGTAACAAAACAACGGATGTGGCATCAAGACAATGGATGTAACAACAAGACAACGGATGTGGCATCAAGACAATGGATGTAACAACAAGACAATGGGTGTAACAAGAAGACAACGGATGTGGCAACAAGACAATGGATGTAACAAGACAATGGATGTAACAAGACAATGGGTGTAACAAGACAATGGATGTAACAAGACAATGGATGTAACAAGACAATGGATGTAACAAGACAATGGATGTAACAAGACAATGGATGTAAAACAAGACAATGGATGTAACAAGACAATGGATGTAACAAGACAATGGGTGTAACAACAAGACAATGGATGTAACAAGACAATGGATGTAACAAGACAATGGATGTAACAAGACAATGGATGTAACAAGAAGACAATGGATGTAACAACAAGACAACGGATGTAACAAGACAATGGATGTAACAAGAAGACAATGGGTGTAACAACAAGACAACGGATATAACAACAAAACCATGAGTGTAACAAGACAACGGATGTGGCATCAAGACAATGGATGTAACAACAAGACAACGGATGTGGCATCAAGACAATGGATGTAACAACAAGACAATGGGTGTAACAAGACAACGGATGTAACAACAAGACAACGGATGTGGCATCAAGACAATGGGTGTAACAACAAGACAATGGATGCAACAACAAGACAACGGATGTGGCATCAAGACAATGGATGTAACAAGACAATGGGTGTAACAACAAGACAACGGATGTGGCATCAAGACAATGGATGTAACAACAAGACAACGGATGTGGCATCAAGACAATGTATGTAACAAGACAATGGGTGTAACAACAAGACAACGGATGTAACAACAAAACCATGAGTGTAACAAGACAACGGATGTGGCATCAAGACAACGGATATGGCATCAAGACAATGGGTGTAACAACAAGACAATGGTTGTAACAACAAGACAATGGCTGTAACAACAAGACAATGGATGTAACAACGAGACAACGGATGTGGCATCAAGACAACGGATGTGGCATCAAGACAATGGATGTAACAACAAGACAACGGATGTGGCATCAAGACAATGGATGTAACAACAAGACAATGGGTGTAACAACAATACAACGGATGTAACAACAAGACAACGGATGTGGCATCAAGACAATGGATGTAACAACAAGACAACGGATGTGGCATCAAGACAATGTATGTAACAAGACAATGGGTGTAACAACAAGACAACGGATGTAACAACAAAACCATGAGTGTAACAAGACAACGGATGTGGCATCAAGACAATGGGTGTAACAACAAGACAACGGATGTGGCATCAAGACAATGGGTGTAACAACAAGACAATGGGTGTAACAACAATACAACGGATGTAACAACAAGACAATGGGTGTAACAACAAGACAATGGGTGTAACAACAAGACAATGGGTGTAACAACAAGACAACGGATGTGGCATCAAGACAATGGGTGTAACAACAAGACAATGGGTGTAACAACAAGACAATGGGTGTAACAACAAGACAATGGGTGTAACAACAAGACAATGAGTGTAACAAGACAACGGATGTAACAAGACAATGGATGTAACAACAAGACAACGGATGTAACAAGAAAACCAGAGTGCAACAAGACAATGGATGTAACAACAAGACAATGGGTGTAACAACAAGACAACGGATGTAACAAAAAAACAAGACAACGGATGTGGCATCAAGACAATGGGTGTAACAACAAGACAATGGATGTAACAACAAGACAATGGGTGTAACAACAAGACAATGGATGTCAACAAGACAATGGGTGTAACAACAAGACAATGGGTGTAACAACAAGACAATGGGTGTAACAACAAGACAATGGGTGTAACAACAAGACAATGGGTGTAACAACAAGACAATGGATGTAACAACAAGACAACGGATGTGGCATCAAGACAATGGGTGTAACAACAAGACAATGGGTGTAACAACAAGACAATGGATGTAACAACAAGACAATGGGTGTAACAACAAGACAATGGATGTAACAACAAGACAACGGATGTAACAACAAGACAACGGATGTAACAACAAGACAACGGATGTGGCATCAAGACAATGGGTGTAACAACAAGACAATGGATGTAACAACAAGACAACGGATGTGGCATCAAGACAATGGATGTAACAACAAGACAATGGGTGTAACAACAAGACAACGGATGTAACAACAAGACAATGGGTGTAACAACAAGACAATGGGTGTAACAACAGATATAACAACAAAACAATGAGTGTAACAAGACAACGGATGTGGCATCAAGACAATGGATGTAACAACAAGACAACGGATGTATCAAGACAATGGATGTAACAACAAGACACTGGGTGTAACAACAAGACAACGGATGTAGCATCAAGACAATGGGTGTAACAACAAGACAATGGGTGTAACAACAAGACAACGGATGTAGCATCAAGACAATGGGTGTAACAACAAGACAATGGATGTAACAACAAGACAACGGATGTGGCATCAAGACAATGGATGTAACAAGACAATGGGTGTAACAACAAGACAACGGATGTAACAACAAGACAATGGATGTAACAACAAGACAACGGATGTAACATCAAGACAATGGGTGTAACAACAAGACAACGGATGTAACAACAAAACCATGAGTGTAACAAAACAACGGATGTAACATCAAGACAATGGATGTAACAACAAGACAACGGATGTGGCATCAAGACAATGGATGTAACAACAAGACAATGGGTGTAACAAGAAGACAACGGATGTGGCAACAAGACAATGGATGTAACAAGACAATGGATGTAACAAGACAATGGGTGTAACAAGACAATGGATGTAACAAGACAATGGGTGTAACAAGACAATGGGTGTAACAAGACAATGGATGTAACAAGACAATGGATGTAACAAGACAATGGATGTAAAACAAGACAATGGATGTAACAAGACAATGGATGTAACAAGACAATGGGTGTAACAACAAGACAATGGATGTAACAAGACAATGGATGTAACAAGACAATGGATGTAACAAGACAACGGATGTAACATCAAGACAATGGATGTAACAACAAGACAACGGATGTGGCATCAAGACAATGGATGTAACAACAAGACAATGGGTGTAACAACAAGACAACGGATGTAACAACAAAACCATGAGTGTAACAAGACAACGGATGTGGCATCAAGACAATGGATGTAACAACAAGACAATGGATGTGGCATCAAGACAATGGGTGTAACAACAAGACAACGGATGTGGCATCAAGACAATGGATGTAACAACAAGACAATGGGTGTAACAACAAGACAACGGATGTAACAACAAGACAACGGATGTGGCATCAAGACAATGGGTGTAACAACAAGACAATTGATGTAACAACAAGACAACGGATGTGGCATCAAGACAATGGATGTAACAAGACAATGGATGTAACAACAAGACAATGGGTGTAACAACAAGACAATGGGTGTAACAACAAGACAATAGGTGTAACAACAAGACAATGAGTGTAACAACAAGACAATATGTGCAACAACAACACAATGAGTGTAACAACAATACAATGGGCGTAACAACAAGACAGTGGGTGTAACAACAAGACAACGGATGTAACAAGAAAAAAGATGTAACAACAAGACACTGGGTGTAACAACAAGACAACGGATGTAGCATCAAGACAATGGATGTAACAACAAGACAATGGGTGTAACAACAAGACAATGGATGTAACAACAAGACAACGGATGTGGCATCAAGACAATGGGTGTAACAACAAGACAATTGATGTAACAACAAGATAACGGATGTGGCATCAAGACAATGGATGTAACAAGACAATGGGTGTAACAACAAGACAACGGATGTAACAACAAGACAATGGGTGTAACAACAAGACAATGGGTGTAACAACAAGACAATGGGTGTAACAACAAGACAATGGATGTAACAACAAGACAACGGATGTGGCATCAAGACAATGGATGTAACAAAAAGACAACGGATGTGGCATCAAGACAATGGATGTAACAACAAGACAATGGGTGTAACAACAAGACAACGGATGTAACAACAAGACAACGGATGTGGCATCAAGACAATGGATGTAACAACAAGACAATGGGAACAAAACAACGGATGTAACAACAAGACAACGGATGTGACATCAAGACAATGGGTGTAACAACAAGATAATGGGTGTAACAACAAGACAATAGGTGTAACAACAAGATAATGGGTGTAACAACAAGACAATGGGTGTAACAACAAGATAATGGGTGTAACAACAAGACAATAGGTGTAACAACAAGACAATGGGTGTAACAACAATATAATGGGTGTAACAACAAGACAGTGTGTGTAATAACAAGACAATGGGTGTAACAACAGGACAACGAGTGTAACAACAAGACAATATGTGCAACAACACAATGAGTGTAACAACAATACAATGGGCGTAACAACAAGACAGTGGGTGTAACAACAAGACAACGGATGTAACAAGAAAAAAGATGTAACAACAAGACACTGGGTGTAACAACAAGACAACGGATGTAGCATCAAGACAATGGGTGTAACAACAAGACAATGGGTGTAACAACAAGACAATGGGTGTAACAACAAGACAATGGGTGTAACAACAAGACAATGGGTGTAACAACAAGACAATGGGTGTAACAACAAGACAATGGGTGTAACAACACGACAATGGGTGTAACTACACGACAATGGGTGTAACAACAAGATAATGGGTGTAACAACAAGACAACGGATGTAACAACAAGACAACGGATGTAACAACAAGACAACGGATGTAACAACAAGCAAGACAATGGATGTAACAACAAGACAACGGGTGTAACAACAAGACAACGGATGTAACAACAAGCAAGACAATGGATGTAACAACAAGACAACGGATGTAACAACAAGACAACGGGTGTAACAACAATACAACGGATGTAACAAGACAGTGAGTGTAACAAGACAATAAGTGTAACAACAAGACAATGGGTGTAACAAGACATGGGATGTAACAAGACAATGGGTGTAGCAACAAGACAGCGGATGTAACAACAAGACAATGGATGTAACAAGACAATGGGTGTAACAACAAGACAGCGGATGTAACAACAAGACAATGGATGTAACAAGACAACGTGTGTAACAAGACAACGTGTGTAACAACAAGACAACGGGTGTAACAACAAGACAATGGGTGTAACAACAAGACATCATAAATATATGTATTTGTATATATAGATGGATTGGTGAGGGTGACACCCCCCCCCCTTTGGTATGCGGGATTCAGGGCCTATTTAGTCCGTATTCGGGACGCAAGACATATTTTGGTATTCAGTACGCAAGATTTCCATTATAAATTGTTTTCTTGGACAATAATCTACGTTCTATTACCAATTTAACAACAACAATACCACGAAACATGCTTCAAAAGCAATTGTATGTGTATAAAACGTATATTGTTGATGTAAGGACTTATACTATCTATTCGGACTTTAGATAATGTCCAGAGTTACTTCCCTTATAAACAATTTTACCATTTGCACTACTGTAAACAGACAAAATGTTCTTGGAGGCGTGTTTTCAATGTGTTAAACTGGTTAAAAAGTATTTGGGATTCAGCGAAAAAATAAGGTGATAATCGGGACTCACTGAATAATAAGAAGTATACGGGGTTATTGGTGCCTAAAACTATGGATAAAATCTCATGTTCTTGTGTTCAAATCGAGATTAGACCTCAACTGGAATATAAAAAACAAATATGGGACATAAGAGGTTCAGCCTATATCTGAAATTCCCATTAAAATTGTAAATAATGAAACAAACAACCTCCATAGCATCCTCCCTGACCGAGTGAGCATCGCTACAATAGCAGACATGATATAGCCTATACACGCACACTGACTCACAGCTATTATAAAAACTCACCTTTCTTCTTTTTCTTCTCATCTCCCCAGCATTCGTGTGTTTCATTGTTGTTTACGGGCATTATTACTCGTAAGACATATTTTGCAATTTTATTCAGCTAAATATTGATAAAAACACGACAGGCGTCCTATATAGACGTGTGCATTGCATAGAGACGCTTCCGGCGTTCCTGATGCTTCCGGTGCAATTCGTTGTCAAAATTCTTTTTTGGCGAAAAAAATAAATAAAAAGTGGACGAAAAATAATAATCCTCGTATAGATAAAATACCATTTTCGTATCCATTTAACTTCCGAAACCATGCAAGCATTCCGAGTTAATGATTATACACGCCGTGCACCAAGACATAGGCACTAAATAAAACATACACTAAAACGATAAATGATTAATCCATTATCTAATCTCAAACTGGGAATTACATTCAGCTGAACCAATCGTTCCAAGCTCCCAACGACAACTATACGACAACGATGATGATGATTGAGCTTATTTACCCTCGCCTCCGGCGAACCATACAACTAAAATTCCCGCTGACCTAACTCTGTAGACAACACATTTAGCCCCGCCTCCTTTTAATATGCATATAATTGTGACAATAAGTATGCTCTATGGGTGCATTGAGGGGGAAATTTCCAGTTGCAGCAACTTGGATTTTTAAAACTATTTTCACGAAAGGTGTGCTTGATTAAGTGTTCACCATGTAATCAAAAATAAAAAGAAACTAAACTACTATTTGGCATAAATACTCTAAGCAATGGAGACCATTAATAGCTAACTATTTAAACATGTACACTCGTATATAAAAGCCACAACACGCTTTGCACCTACAACTGATCGTTAATTAGAATCTGCCTGACAATACCCAATAAGAATACACTACATTCGGATTTCGGGCGGGGATGCAGGGGGGGGACAGGACTGGGTTAAGACAGCGATGGTGTTAATACACTACTACATTCGGATTTCGGGCGGGGATACAGGGGACAGGACTGGGTTAAGACAGCGATAGTATTAATACACTACTATACATTCGGATTTCGGGCGGGGATACAGGGGGACAGGACTGGGTTAAGACAGCGATAGTATTAATACACTACTACATTCGGATTTCGGGTGGGGTGCAGGGGGGGGGACAGGATTGGGTTAAGACAGCGATAGTATTAATACACTACTACATTCGGATTTCGGGCGGGGTGCAGGGGGGGGGGGGACAGGATTGGGTTAAGACAGCGATGATATTAATACACTACTACATTCGGATTTCGGGCGGGGTGCAGGGGGGGGACAGGATTGGGTTAAGACAGCGATGATATTAATACACTACTACATTCGGATTTCGGGCGGGGTGCAGGGGGGGGGGACAGGATTGGGTTAAGACAGCGATGATATTAATACACTACTACATTCGGATTTCGGGCGGGGATGCAGGGTGCAGGACTGGGTTTAAGACAGCGAGGGATTTTTTTCTTTTCTTTCTTTTTTCCTATTGTTTCATTTTAGTAACTTCTTTTCATTAAATTATTGATGGATATATGACAATAGTTTTTTTATTTTCGAACCCTTCGTTGTTCTATTTCTCATTTTCGTCTTTAAAATTAACATTACCCAGGGGCGGATACAGGATATGGCGTTAGGGGGGCGCAACATATTTGAAGGCTAGCATATAGGGGGTCCGGGGGCATGCTCCCCCGGAAAATGTTGAAAACAATGGATCCACCAGGTGCATTCTGGGCGTTCTGGTGTATTCTATTAATCAGGGGCGGTTTGAAATTTCACCAGATCAACAAGACATGCGTGACACGTGGTAGGATGCATTGTGGGTATATCGCGGTATTAGCTATTAAAAATTAAAATACAGAAATACAATTATATACCTGAATTCAATCCTTGTTTCGCTTCATCCTATGACCTCTCCACCTCAATATTACAATGACACAAAGAAGAAATACTAATGGAATCACTTATTTTTAATTGTCAACAATTACGTAAGCGTCACGTCCGAGTATACCGCGGTAAATGGTCGAGGCCCTGATTTGGGTGTTTATACAAAGGTAGTCATAATACAATTATCAGAATAGTTAATACATAATTTATTCTCTATAAATCAGTGAGAATAGGACAGTCTGTATCAGTAAATGTATCATCTGAACATAAACAGGGAACAATGTTAATAATATCCCAACAGAATAACAAGTTTTACCATGGGTCTGGTCTATTCTTCACACATGGTACAATGTGGGCATCTGAAAATGCCGCCACGCCTCAGAACACGGATATCACAACAGAATTTAAGGTGTGTTGAATGTCCACACATGTCGCATTCCCCCCATTTCAAAATACAGGGGTATTGGCAGTCCCTAAATGTTACTGGTTGCCATCTGTGACACACACAACAAAGATCTCTATCAGCAACTTCGCTCTCAATATCAGAATCTGAGGAGTAGTCTACCGGTACCCGTAATGGTTTACCACCTTTCTTAACCCCTGATGTTCCCGGTAGTGGCTCAGGCCTGTGTGTGTGTGTGTGTGTGTGTGTGTTTTACGTTTATTTATCGTCGCTACCGGTTACCCATATGAGCGACGCCTCCTGAAGAGATTAGTCAGTTTAGATGTTGGAGGATAGTGCAATGATACAGACAGAGACCCATTCCAGAGTCTCCTCTGGTTCTTTTACGTGCACGGTGTAAAGCACCGACACGAGACCTCGGTTTAACGTCCCATCTGAAAGACTGTTAATTTTATTAGGGTCAGACGGGGGATCGAACCTGCGGTCCCTGGATTACCAGTCCAGCGTGTTACCACTGGACTACATATCCGTCTGTAGGCCTGTTGTCACCCAGAACCACCCTTTTATACAAACGTTCTGAAGGGTTCCCAATTGTTTTCTATGGGGGGCAATTTTTCTTCTTTTTTTCTCTTCAACTTGTTCCAATGTGGTTATGTTAGATTTTTTCAGAAGGCTCCCAACAATGAAGGGTGGAACAAACTTTCTCTTTTTGGGTTTTGGGACAACAGTCGTGATGGCCCTTTTCTCAAAGAATTGCTGAGCATCTGGTTTTCCTATTGTGCTTACAGCTACTTCCGGGGCTTCAGAATCAGAATTATCATAGGATATTGTTTCTTGCGAATCGCTAGGCAAGCAATGGACAGTAGAATCTGTTTCTGTATAGATAACAGCGGGTGCTACCTGTGATGCTGAGATTACATTACGATTGAAGGGATGAACACCAGATTTGCGGAATGTAGATATAAGGTTTTCAGGTCGCAGAGCTCCAATATATGGCTTGGCTGTTAGTTCTGCAACATTGTAGCGGTTTATGTTTAAACCTGGATTTTGCTTCATGTAAGCACGGCATTCATGATAATACATTGACTTAAAGGGACCAAATATACCAACATCTAAAGGTTGTGTTAAGTGACTGGAATGTGGGGGGAGCACAAACAATATGACATTATTCTTTTCTGCCCATTTGACAAGTGTTAGTTGGACTTATGGCCATCATAGAGAATTAATGTTTTTGCTCCATTTTTCTCCGCAGAGAGTTGTGCATACTTTACAAAGTGCTTGGTTAAATAGTTACAAAAATGGTTGAATTTGACCATCCACTCTTTGACACATCTCCATCTGACCCAGTCGTAGCGCCTTGTAGGAGATTACCATCTCTTCCCTTTAAACACGTAAAATGGTGGTACATGATTACCAATGGCATTTCCTGCAGCAATAATCGTTACAGTTGACGACCTAGGCGATGTTACACACTGCGCCACACTATTCTTCCCACACTATTCTTCCCACACACTATTTTACATGGGTTGTGTTCCAGACTAACTCCTGTTTCGTCTATGTTATAAATATGCTCTGTGTGGTCATGCAAGTTGTGTGTGGTTATTATAGCACCCAGTTCCTTGAAATAGGAATCAATGTTTTCCTTGGATCCTGCTGTTGCCCTTGCCATGGACAGTTTTTGAGGCACGGCTTGCTTAAGTTCAGGCCACCTGTTCAAGAATCCGTAGAACCAATCATTACTGAGTGCTTCTTTGCACTTAACTGGCTTACCAAGGGATACGGCAAAGTCCCTACCCATAAATTGGATTTCCGATTTCAAATATCCATAGCCTATATCAGCCATGTATTTTATATGTGTTACAAGCTGGTGCTCTTCATTATGGCTGAATACAATATTGCCGTGGCCTGGCTTTGCATCCAGAGCAACAAGTCTCCTAGTTCTGTCACGCCGAGTGGACTCCGGAATGCTATATTGCATGGCAGCTTTGTAAACTGACATACCACGCCGGGTAGCTTCAAATGCATACTGGAGATTATCCCTGTCGTACTGGAGGCGGGATAATTTGGCTTTGGGATCATGTGAAAACAACATTAAAATATAAGAAAAGGGTTACTACATTGCATATGATTGGCAAGATTAGTACAGTATGTTCTAATATTGTTGTGCAGTTAATTTGCCAACATATGAAGATTTTTAACATGTTGGCATATTTTCACTATAATGAGATAAATTAACACCTGAAAGGCCTCTATTCTACATAAAGTGATTAAAAATTGAAAAAAAAATAATGATCAAACAATTATAAACCAAAAATATTAAATTTGAAGATTTTTTTTATTATAGATAATTCAGTATAAAAAAATTCAGTTAGGTATTTGGCATATTTCATGACCACCGGAAATACGTAATAGGTTGGTCACGTGATCAAAACAGTTTCATTCATAAATATTGGATTGCAGACGGTCATTTTACAAAGTTGCAATGAACAGAAATATATATGAAGGGGATTAGGAGCATGTATTTAGATAAAGGGGTGTAGTAATTTTACATGAAACTTGATATTCAATTAAGAATCTATCTAAAGCGGTTTACTTACCATTATGTTGACATTTTGCATTGTTATGGTTGTCAACAAATGTGTATGCTTCTGGGTCAATACTGATCCAATGAAAAACAGGATAGGTGGCGCGATTTGACCTCATTCTGAAAAATTATGTTTACCGCGGTATGTTACGACCAGCGGTATGTTAAGAAACGACTATAGATTTAATTTAATAATGGACTTTGTACTAAAAATAATTATATCACCGTTACTGCAAAATATATGTTTATTTTCTGAACAATTATCTTTTCTTTGGTTTCTTTCGGAAAAAACTACTCATCATCGTTTGAAATTTAACGCGTTTCCCACTCGGGGCATCCATTATTGTTTTGATAGACTAGATTGACAGCATCGAGTGACGTCATCCTCTACAGAATGTCAAGTGCGGATAGTTGCCGGGACGGATTTGAACATGCGACACAAACTCAAATACATGGCGGTTTGGCATATTTGTTGCAGACACCGTAGGCGCACTTTTATCAACAAATCAGTTATAAAATATATTGTACGTGCGCAGCGAGAATTGTTTTTGCATATTACATTTTTAACGCAAAATACGGCACATTAGTTACCTATGCTCCGGCGATTTTAGGGGGAACGCGCGCCACGTGCGCCCCCCCCCCCTGAACCCGCTAGTGTTACCTACCTATCAATTTGGAAATTTAGGTTTATTCGTTTCCAGTTAATCAATGTAAACATAGATAAAGTAAAATTGATACTACTGAGACGATATTGCACATGTTAAATAAAGTTTGATTATTGAGAATGGGCCGTTTTCTAATGTTGGTTATAACGTGTGGCCCGAACCTTTTGCTATGTTACACTAATGTTGGTTATAACGTGTGGCCCGAACCTTTTGCTATGTTACACTAATGTATGTATGCGACTTATAATCTGTTAACTTATTTCACATCTGATTCATGCTCGTATGTAATATTGTATTGTCGAATATATCACATATGCAATCAAATATCAATGTGCATATGTATATGCAATCAAATATGGTTAAATTAAATAAAGAGAAACAACAGAGAGCATATAAATATATAAGTACAGGGATGCTATACTTGGTGGGATGTCAGGTTTCGCGCAGGTCAACAAAATGGCCCTATATCAAACAATGTTAAAGAAATATGTCCAAATATAACGTCTATACCGAGTCTTATAGTGTCATTCAAATAAACCACAACTTTAAACTGCATGCATACATGTACACTTTCAAAACAGTTGCACCAAACCACAGGAACTTGAAATTGTATCCATAAGCCACCAACGGTCTCGTACCTCTATCCTAGGACACCCCTCTATTTTTAATAGAGGGGGTGTCCTAGGATAGAGGTACGAGACCGTTTAGAGGGGGGTGTATCCTAGGATAGAGGTACGAGACCGTTGGTGGCATATGGATAACATTTCAAGTTCCTGTGACCAAACGTTGATGACACATTTCACTCAAAGACACGGGTTTGTTCACAAAACATGTATACATACGTTTCGATCCCCTAATCGCGCCGAATATCTGTGCTAGTTTCAGGCGCGTAGTAGGGTAATATCATGTGCCGCAGAAACGGGATGCGAACCACCGAAAGTGGGGTAGGTACGGGTATGTAGATGTAGAATATGTCTCTTTGAATTTATTGAAATACTATATAGAATGTCTATGTTTACAAATTACCGCTTAGTCTGCAAATAGAAAGAGAGGTTCTGGTCGTTCACTAGACACGAGCACCACAGGCACACTTGCATGAGTACGTTGTATAAATGATGATATTGTATTTGTATGTATCTTTATGTAATTTGCATGTATTCATTTAAATGCGTTGTAACCTAATTGTAGCCATAACATGAATTTTCGGTAAATATCATGTATTGGGGAGAGCCGTTTCATAATGTGGAAAACGCTTGTGGCTCAAACCAAATTGCTATGTACATTTTGACAATAAATTATGTTTAAACACAAAAAAATTATGTCTCGTATGAGTGTTGACGCATTTTGACAAGCCTTAATGTTCAAAACTAGCTTATAAAGATTTTTAAACAATTTGAAAAATACAGGGTTTCATTGAATGTGGTTAATGTTATTCCTGACGCAGATACAGTGTCCATACATGTACGGTACACAAACAAAATCATCGCTGGGTCACTCGGTCGATCGCATCACGGCGTGCACGAGGATCTTCAACGCGTCGCACTCTCTACCTGGGTGCGCGCGCATCGTATTGGCAACTGAATCGCAGTTTCAGATGATTAATGAATAGTCACTGCCTTGCCGACATGAGCCAGCCGTGAGGAGGAACAACAGTGGAGGGTGTGGCCCTAACAAGGAAGAAGCTGAGGACTTGAAAAAGTTGGCAGTTTCTTATGGAGGTTGGTGCACCCAAGTACTGGTTAACCGCTGGAGCCTGCCCAGGAAAGGTGTTGTTAGGTAAACTGCCTGCAGGCGATATATACCAAAATGGTGCTGATGCAGGCGTAAAACCCGAAATATAACATAAATATAACATCATGGGAAGGACGAAGAAGCCTCTTCAAGCTATCACCGTAACAGAAAAATATACTCGCCCAGATGCATTTATGCGGTGGCGAGTATAAGGAAAAACTACGGAAAGCTGAGTGACGCATCTATTAAAATATACTATGCTCATTCAGAGTGTCCACAAATCGGAGGAATTTGCTTAAAGGAAAGGCGTCCAAAAATTAGAATACAAGTAGTACAGACGTCTCTTTACTTGTTGTG